>WBMW01003759.1:412230-476151 GCA_013396635.1 Penelope pileata
AAAAAAATGTCTACTAGAGTAAGTTCTCTGCTAATGAAATATTTCATTTTTATGTGAATTTAACTGACAACTGCAATCGTAAGCAAAGAATGTTACTCCTGGCTGCTGTGAGCATTAACCCTAAATGTAAGTTTAGCAAAAGTAATTACATGCTGAATGCTTTTTTTTTTTTCTCTCTGGCTTGCTCTCTTTCAGGTCGTTACTGTGGCACTACCATGCCACATCCTATCACTTCTTTTGGTAATGCCTTGGTAGTCAACTTCATCTCCAACAACAACGTTACTGCCAGGGGCTTCCATGCTACCTATGCTGCATCATCATCATGTAAGTCCACATGGCAGGTATTGTTAGTTTGTGCCCCCCGTTTTTAAGAAAAAGGCTGTGTTCTGTATCTCTTTGTCTCTCTGACATTCCCTCTGTTATAATCCCCCATTGCCTTTCTTCTTGTTGGATAAGGTCTCAGTAAGGATGTCAACAAGCTAAAGAACAAGAAGACAAGGCAAAATGCTTTCTTGATTACCAAATGCTCTGGCTCCATCAAGGTATTTTTTCTGTCATTATTCTCAAGCCTCTGCTGTCTCCTTTTTGTTGCAGCATGCGGGGGTACTTTCCACATGGACAGAGGAGCTTTCAACAGCCCTGGCTATCCCGAGCCGTATCCACTCAACACCGAGTGTGTCTGGACAATTCTCAGCTCCCCTGGCAACCGGCTACAGCTGTCCTTCATGTAAATGCATTGCCAGGGGTTATTACTCAGCCCTTTAACAGAGCCGAAGGAAGGATGCTCTGTGTTTGTTAGGAAATGTAATTACCGGATGATAAAGCTGAAACATGCTTTTTATGGCCACTTGGAAAGAGAACACAGCAGTAGTTGGTGTCAGCTTGCATTCAGTGTTCTCCTATCGTAGTCATTGCTTATTATAATAAGGCATACATAGTGTTATATAAATAGGTGGTTTATTGTTTGAGCGACATGGGATGCTGGGGAAGCCAGTTTTCACCCACATAAAAACAAGAAGAGGAAATTTACTGCTAGTCTAGCTTTTCTTTACAAAGGAAATTACTACTATTTCCTTACTACCAGAATCATTATCGTATTTATGATATAGGTAAATCATATAAAGGATATAAATTGTAGGGTTAGAATTGATATTAAAGACTTCAAAATTTCTCAAACCATAAGGACAATTAAAGCAATGAAAGTACAACAAGAACCAGAATAGTATTTCAAGAAACTTCTCCCTTCAGCAAAGGGAAAAGTTTCTTGAAACTTCTTTGAAGACTTAAGATAGCAAGGACATGCATGATCCACAGAACAATGTGGAGTCCTTTATTGGGATAGTCAAGCTGGATTTTGCCCATGATATGGATTTCTGAGTCTCTCTGTTCCCAGCATCAGAGTGGCTGATGCCGAGGAACAGAGCACTGACCCCTTACAAATCTTATCAGGGATCAGCAGAAATAGAAAATAATTCTCAAGTTTTGCATTTATTTATCTCAGTTAAATGCATTTACAGTTAACCAGGACAAAAGGAAAATTTACCCAATGACATGCTGACTGCATAAGGCACAATTTGCTAAGCCCATACTGATTCACTAATGCAATGAAAAGGACATTATATTCCTCCTTTACTCACTGAAGCAGAGAATAAGCACTACAGCCTGAAAACATTTTCCAAAATATTTGCTACAGTGTAATGAATAAAAGCTTTTCAGAACCAAAACAGAAATCTAATATGAAGCAGAAACCAGCAGCAGAACATACATTCAGATGTATAAAGTGACACTTAGTAGATGTAGACACTGTCTCTTCAGTTACACATAGCTGAAAGGCAAGTTGAGAATACTGGAAAGCATGGAGTCATTGTGTTAGAAAGCAGTATTTATGTTATTTAATTTAATATTAGAGTTCTATAAAGTTTTGTTGGCATGAGGCGTTCATTTTCTTCAGCTCAGTCTGAACAGAAATGCCAGTCTTGCAATTTGAGGTTTCGCTTTAAATTAAACTGAAGTATATTCAGATGAGTGATTGGAACCATTTCACAGCATCTGTACCCTGAATACATATGGCTGTATTCAGGACTGAAGGGGAGGAGTTGTTATCAGAAAATCAGAAAGCACAAATATTTTGGAACATTAGTTGTAAGAGGCACTCTCTGGAATCTTTACTATGGATTCATAGCCAGCTTCTGGAAAGCATATTGGATTGAATCAAAGCACTTCACTTAGAATAATAGATAATGATTCCTACAATGTATTTAGCATTCAGTTCAGTGCAAAAATTAAGAATTTAGAATTTAATTACTAAATCCCATCCTTTTTCTAAGGTAAAAATTGATTTAGAAGAGTTTGGAGTAGTTCTTATGCAGAACCAGCTATGTGAAACACGGAAAGAGGCCAGAGAAGCAGTAGTATTTCATAATTCTGGAGAAAAGGGACTTTTGAGCTCTGAGATGTTAACTACAAAAATGAATCTAGGCCTCTGGAAGTTGTTTTCTCACCAGAAAATACACTGAAAGAATACACATTTGTAGGGGCTATGAACTAATTTTAAGGCCAAGGGTATTTTCTGCACCCAGTAGATTTTGAAGTCTGACCAGGGCTTATAAAATCTTAAAAATCTGTTTTATATATCATAGGCATTCTTTGTTTCATGGTTGTTGATGGAGAACCAACAACCATTAAAAAGGTTTGAGAATTCTAAAAATTTTAACTTTGCAAATTGAAGCTCTGTTGTAAAAAGTTGGGCAGAAAAGACCAAGCCCTGTATCAGCAGCAACACCAGGTAATGAGCAGTGACTTCTGGGTTCTGGAGGGTTGCTGTCCTCTTTGCTATTGTGGTAGGATAACAGCTACAGGGGGATTTGTAGCCTAGCAGGGCAAACTGAAGTATGTTTCAGTCGTATCTCTGCTCATGCTCTTCTACTGCTGTTGAAACAGAGCATTTCAGGTGGAATCTAGCAGCGGCTGCACCAAAGATTACCTGGAAATTCGTGAAGGGAATGCTACAGGCATGCTGGCAGGACGATTCTGTGGAGACTCCTTACCTTCAAATTATACATCTACTGTTGGGCATATCCTGTGGATTAAATTTGTCTCAGACAGCTCAGGCACTGGTGTTGGCTTCAGGGCCACATTCGCACACTGTAAGTAAATGCTACTTAATTGAAAACTGTTATTCTTTCATAACACTTCCAAAATGATTCAAAAAGCTGCCAATCTTTGGCCCTGCAAAGTCTATTAGAAAATGCTCATTGATATCATCAGGACTCTGAATTCACTTAAAATGTGTTGTAAAACATCTACTAAACTTGTGTGTATGCAAATCTATTTAGCATAACAAAATCAGAAGAATTAGACATGAAATTCTAACTTTTTAATCATTATAACAGACAATATTTTTTTCAAATTGATCATATTATTGTTTCAGAAATGAAAACTCCATGAATCAAGAAAATGTAATGTTCTCTATTTGACTGTTTTCTGTTTGTCACCTGGTTTTCATATTCTTCCTTCAGCAGTATTGGGCTGTGCAGGTATGAATAAGAGCAATATCCTAAAAATCTAATGGCAGCCCAAGCTTATCAGTAGCCTGTAAGAGTTTAAAATATTTGACAAGCAAACAAGCAAACATAGTCAATGTTTATGTTGCCATTTATAAAGCAATTAACAAAATAAGAAGAAAAGCATTTATTTTCCAGCTTTCCATTTTGCTTTTCTAGTACGACAGTGCCCATTTGGATCTAGATATTATTAAACAAGGAACAGAATTAAAAGAAAAGAAAATGATACTAGTTTATAGATCACAAGCTGTGAAGAACCATTGCAAACATCAGTCCAATTTGCTGCATGAACAGGTTGCTGGAGCCAAGCAATTCTGATGAAGCCAGCTAAACTTCTATTTTCCTTACTTTATGACTTTTACTGCTCATTTTGAAAAGGAATTACTCATTGGATCAGAGACCAATCAAATCAAAACCATTTTTCACCAAAATACAAAAGGCATTAAAAAAAACCCCACCAAACCCACATTTTAGAATAGAATAGAACAGAACAGAACAGAACAGAATAGAATAGAATAGAATAGCCCGGGTTGGAAGGGACCACAAGGATCATCAGGTTCCAACCCCCCTGCCACAGGCAGGGCCACCAACCTCTGGATCTGGTACTAGATCAGGTTGCCCAGGATCCCATCCAACGTGGTCTTGAACATGTCCAGGGTCGGGGCATCCACAACCTCTCTGGGCAGCCTGTTCCAGCACCTCACCTCTCTCTCAGTAAAGAACTTCTCCCAATGTCTAATCTAAACCTTCCTTCCTTCAGCTTAAAACCATTCCCCCTTGTCCTATCACTGTCTACCCTTTCGAAAAGTTGGTTTCCGTCCTGTTTATAATCTCCTTTTAAATACTGGAAGGCCGCGATGAGGTCATTTTCTTATTTAATATTTATTGGGAAGAAATGAACATGAAGTAGGCAGTATGAGAATCATAGAATCATGGAATGGCTTAGGTTGGAAGGGACCTTAAAGATTATTTAGTTCGAACAATGAGGAGAGAATTTAGCTATGCCACATTCCCATCTTAGATGTAGAGCCGTATGGCTCAAATGGGTGATTTCCTTCAGATAAGGAAGCAAGAAGATAATTAGATGTATGTCCTAGGACTGAAACTGTGCCTCACAGCACTATTTAGCCCTAAATAAATTAAGTCCGGTGGGCTGAAGTGAAAGCTATATTCCAGGCTGTGGCCCAATGCTTCTTTTAATCTGTGTGAAGTAGAGGAATTAGGTGTCTCTTTCTCATTTTCAGTGTACGGAAACGACATTGTGGGAGACAGAGGACAAATAGCTTCACCACAGTGGCCTAGACGCTACCCTCATAATTCCAATTACCAGTGGAGGATAAGTACCAATGCTTCACAAGTTATTCATGGCCGTATCCTGGAGATGGATCTTGAAAATCATTACAGATGCTATTACGACAAGCTAAAGGTGATTTCAGTGTAAGAAGTTCTTTAACTTCAGTTAAATTTGATAAAAATGATGAGTAGAGAAACCTATGTACAAGATGCATTTCCAAGGATCTGACTGGATTCATTGGTTTTGCCATGTCATCTTTTCAATAATTATTATGTACAGGAGGGGACACTTTCTCTTTGACTCTTTAACAGTTATTTCCAACCTGTAAGTTTGAAATTTATTAAAAATTAGTTCATTGTGGACATCTCAATACCTATAAAATTAGGTTATTTTAAAAGCCCACGAGGAACAATCCTTTACTTGCACCTGTTTTTGTCTCTGGATCAATAATTTGCTATTGGCAGTAGGAAGTTACCTCTTCCTGTATATTGTTTTTCTGTAGCCTCCTAGAATGCAGACAACCTTTTTCAGGATGAAAAGCAAAGCATGGTGTGAAGCAAAATGGAACAATAAATTCAAAAAGTAAATGTAGCATTTTCCTTCATCTCATGTAAGATTTTAGTAGCATCTTCCTTATTCTCAATCATCTTGGCTTTCTTTGTCTGCCCCTCTGAGAGCAAAATGAGTATCCCAAATCAGCTGATATCCAGTGAGTGAATCAAGGGTCTGGTTCAAGGATCAGATCTTCAGTGTAATGTTTATGTTTATTTATATTTCCTACCTTTCTCTACTGAACATTTTTATTGGAAGGAAGAGGACAAGAACAAAAATAGATTTGAAAGGTAGCAAAAGAGAAGCATCTTTTAACTAGCCAAGAATTTAGCTTATAAATACATAAAGTGGAAATATATTATTACATATTTATTTGATAGAATTTAAAATATAAGTTTTTCTCAGTGAAGGAAAATCTTTATTCCTGTAGAAAAATCTTTTTTCCTAAATCTTCTTTCCTGTACATGATATTGCTTTTTTTTTTTTCTCAGTAAGAAACAAGATTGTACCAGGGGACATTTTTTTTGCATGGAAGACCAGTCAGTGTCCCCAAAGAGCAATCCTCTAATGGGGAATGATCTGAGTTTGATGGCTCCCATTCAGATCCTTCTTCCTTGAAAACTTTGTAACTAACAGTATATTGTGGAAAGGGAGATTTTGTTCCCTTTTTCAAGAGGTGTTTCTCTCTAACTGGGTTTTGCTGAGAGATCATCCAAGTCCTTTTCACTGGGTTTTGCTGAGAGATCATCCAAGTCCTTACTAATTTAAGGAGGGTAGTTTTCCCATGTGAGGAGTGACACCTTCACCATCTATTACTCATTGCAGGTTTATGATGGGCCCACCATTCATTCTCGTCCTATTGCAACATACTGTGGTGCAGATCCAGCTTCTTTTGCATCCTCTGGCAGCTCATTGACAATCCAGTTCCAGTCAGATTCATCTGTGGCTGGAAGAGGCTTTCTTTTGGAGTGGTATGCAATGGAGCCTTCTCCTCCTGTCCGCACCATTGCTAGAGGTGAGTCTTCTTTGTGCTGAGTGGTTAAAAGTGATACAGACAGTAATATACTGTGCTTTACTTAACAAACAAACAAACAAACAAACAAAGAAACAAATGAAAAAAAAACACAAACAACTCCAAACCAATCCTCCCCACAAGAGGAAGCCCTAGCTATTAAGTGAGGGAAAGTTTTCATTGATATTTGTCTTAGTTTCTAACAGAAGTTACGCTTCTCATAGTGTCTAGTATGAAGCTATTTTATGGCCTCAGAGGATGAACAAAAACTGATAACAGCCTGGCAGTGTTGANCAATATTTTAATTAAACATCTTAATGGAGCAATTAATATGAACTCTCAGACACATTATTTTATAGTGTTTTAACATAAAGCACGTTGATAGAAGGTCATTTTTCTTAACAATGCTATTTCATGAAAGCCAAACATTTTTTATGCTTTCATGAAAAAGTATCCTTCTTGAAATGCCATTCTTAAACCTCTGGCCACTGTTATTTGAAACCTCACAATAGACTGCATCTCATAGAGAGAATATGTCTATTGGACCATGGCTTTTCTCTGAGCAAGTTCAGCAAGAGAAAGTTAAGACTGTCTGGGACATAGTGCAGTCTTTTCTTTCTAAGTTTGAAGACAAATTCCTAGGGATTCCTGGTGCTCTACAGCTTAGTGGCAGTATGTAATGGTTTTGTGTGCTGAGAGAGCACTGAATAACCGTACATCCCAGCAAGGACTCCATCTTGCCTTAAACTTACAGCTGAGACATCAGGAGTAGAGAAAGAAAAGCATTTCAATTTGAAGAGGGTCTAAATTCCTTTCTGAAGTACAACCTTTGTTAAGCTGTGGTAGATCCTTCTATGTCTTTTTCTAAATATTCATCATGGTAAAATAAGTCATGTATATAATCCTTATAGCCCTGGATTTCAGGCTTTGTAGACCTAGTCCAAATTGAAGCAATATTTGAAGTGCTTTCCTGTGACGACACACACTGTCACTGTGCACCCATTGTTCTAAATGATATGTCATCTTAAGTTATACAATGAAAGTGTTCAGTTTAAAAATAACTGAACATTTTTTCTTCTTGTACATCATAGGTGCATGTGGAGGAACTGTAACAAGTGAAGAAACACCTTCATTCCTCTTCTCACCGGGCTGGCCCACGAATTACAGAAATTTTGCTGACTGTGTGTGGCTTATCAGAGCTCCTGGATCCACTGTGGAGTTTAATATTCTGGCTGTAGACATTGAATCTCACAGCTCATGCAACTATGACAAACTTATTATCCGAGATGGTGAGAAGCCGATCTTGCCCTACTCCAATAGCATGGAATAGACACCCAAGACCCCAGCTCCTGGAATTCTCTTGTCCATTGAACTTAAGTAATCTAGATAGCAATGAGAACAACATCTACATCAGTATTGTTCCTCTAGGCTGATACATTCTGCTGGTTAAAACAAAGCTAGCAAAGTCTAGCAAAATATTTGGTCACCTATAAAAATATTTCTCTGACTGTGAGGGATTGAAGTCCTTAAAAAGCCCCTGCCTGAAAGTGGGAAAGCCACAACAAACAAATAGGCAAAGTGAACTGATTTTGTTTTAATATTAACATTTCTTTTTTTGATCTCAGGAGACACTAGCCTTTCTCCAGTGCTGGCTACTATATGTGGACGAGAACCTCCCGGGCCAGTCCGATCAACTGGAGAGACTATGTTCATCCACTTCATGTCAGATGCAAGTGTCACTGGAGCTGGATTTAATGCCTCATATCACAAAAGTAAGATTTTTTTTGACTTCTTTCTCAGATAAATGCCTGCCTTGCTGTTAACAACTGAGTAAGGGAAGGAAAGTCTAATGACGGCATTTTTATCATCTGTCTACAATCTATGCAATTAATCATATAGATTGATTATCCAGGTCTCACGAATATACATTAAAAAATCTCTGACTCTGCAAAGGTAAAATTTGCTATTCGCCCAGCAATGTAGTGCAACAAAGCACGATTCAACCAGACTAGTCACTTTCAAGAAGTAAAAAAAAAGTGTATATGCAAAAGGTTGTAGTAGCTCAGCTGGAGAGTGAAAGACAAAGAATGCCCAACTAAGAAAGGGAAGCAAATGACTCAAAGCACAAACAAAAAACAGAGAGATGCTGAGAGCTATGTAAGTTCCTGCAGGAATGTCAGCAATTTGCAGTGGAACTCCTCCCGCATGGTAACGGATTCCTGAATGGGCTGAGGCACCATGGAATGCGTTAGGGTAACAACAGGCAGCTGGGAGAAGCTTTTCTTATTGGCAGCTTGGGTAGGTGACAGCAGTTTAGTCCATGGCTAGAAGCAATTAACTCGTAAGGATATGCTCATGGCATAGCTTTCTGCTTAATTACTTCATGCTCATAGCATATCCATGGCACAGCTGTCTGCTCACTTGTGTGTTAAGTCTGAGAACTGAGTTTCAATGTCAAGATGTTTGGTGTGTGTCATCTTGCAATCTTCTGGCTTGTATTTGGGAGATCTTTCATTTTGTACATTGCTCTATGGCCCTCAACTCTTCAAATATTTGCTTCAACATTTGCTTTTACCTGTCACATCTTCCCTCTAGGAGACGTTTTTTTTTTTCCTTCTGAATCAATATTTGAGTAGTTGACACTAATATTTTCCTCTTTGCTTCAACTTCTTTTTCTCAGGTTGCGGAGGCTATTTGCATGCAGACGGGGGTGTGATCACATCCCCCAACTATCCTCAAGACTATGCTCCTAATCTCAATTGTTCCTGGCATGTACTGGTAACCTCTGGATTTATCATTGCTGTCCATTTTGAACAGCCTTTTCAGGTTAAAAGTGAGGATGTTTCCTGCAACCATGGTGATTACGTAGAGGTGAGGTTATTGGCAAGGTCCCCAGATCCTCAAAGGTATTAAAGTTTCTGAATCATACGGATTTTAGTGTCAGTGAGGCAACCCAGGTTCTTGAGAGGTGGAAATACTAAATTGAAATACCATAGAGATTATTTTTCTGTCTAATTTATTGCTGTTCATTAATTAATCACTAGGTTCTGCTTTCCCCCACGGCTGAAAGCATTGAGATGGGGTGTGCTCAAGACTTGTGTGACCTTGGCAATTTTTTTTCTTCTAGCTGAAGAATGGGTTAGATGCTGCTGCCCCACCTTTGGTGTCTGGAAGGGGGAATGGACGCTTTTGTGGAAGCAACCCCATCTCTACCATGTACACCACAGACAATCAGCTATTTGTCCACTTCATTTCTGACAGCAGGAATGAGGGTCAAGGATTCAAACTTCAATATGAGGCTAAGAGTCTAGGTAAGTCTAGTAAGTTCTGCAGCTCAATAGATATAACTTGCAATTTGTCCTCTTAAAGGGGGGCTCTTGTTATAAATCTCAATCCAAAGAGAATGTAAGTAAATAAAATCAGATGCCTGCCTGTTTTTTTCTTTAGTGTATGACTTCTGATGGTACTTTCAAATTTCTCTTTTCTTAAGACAGCCAAATGCACCTCATGGAAACTAGAGATATTAAAGTAAAAAATATTTTGGGGCAGAGAAACCTTTGGTGGGAAAGTAGCCTCTGAACTTAAGGAGAGATGTTCATAATTCATGCAGGAAAGGGAAAAAAAGCCTGGAAACAACATTATTTTGAACATACACTACCCAGTGCAAGTGCTAAGTTATGTCAGGAATGATGCAGGCTTGTATGTCCAGAAAGGTGATAACATTTCTCACAAGTTTTTCTCTCAGCTGAGAAAATAACATTACCTGCCAGAGCTAACATCTTTCAAAGAGTGAAATAAAATGAAGACTCAGGTTCCAGGGGTAAATCAGGGATTTGATGTTTGCAACTATTCCACTGTTTTCATGACATATGCCACTTGGGAGACCAGGAGGCCTCCCGTTAATCAGTGTAACTAAACACAACTAAGGCAACCTGACAATCTACTCAAACTTTTAAGTGCTTGTTTTCTTGTTTTCTGCCCACTTTTCCCTGTTGCCACAAAGAATCATTGGTAGCATTCTGTAGGAGATTCATAAAAGGAATGGATAAAGCTGTACAATAGTGTTTCTACCACTTCAGTTTAGAAAGCTTGACTAAAACCATGAGATACCATGATTACCAGCATTGTTAGTATATCTTTTTTTTTTTTTTTTTTTCTGACAGAAAGCTTCTGATCAAAATGAAGATATTTTTGTAGGATAACGGACCTGAACTAATCCTCATGTTTGCTCTGACTGGCATTCCTCACATGTTCCTTATTGCATTAAACAGACATTTCAATTATTTTGACTTTTGGAAAGCAGATACAGGGAATGATTCACAGAAGCAATGATGGGTCTGATTTGTTGGCTTTCTAGCTTTGAGAATTGGGATAGGAGCAAGGCAAGAAATATGCTTCCTGCTTTGCTTAGAAGCAATAAAATGGAAGACTTAAGAGCAGTTTAATTCAAGGACCAAAACATTTGGAAATGAGGAGGGCTAGGTAAACAGGAGCACAGAAACACAGGATTATACTACATTAAAACGGTTTCCCACAGTAAATGTTAAAAAACATTAAGTTTTGATGTAGCTATATGACACTGAAAGGAAACTGTGTTGGAATATAGTGATGACTCATATTTTTGATGCCTCACCCACTTCCTTAACATGTTTTTTATTGGCAATCTTTTCTTTCCCAGCTTGTGGAGGGAATGTTTATATCAATGATTTCAACCCCAGTGGATATACATCTTCCCCCAACTATCCGAACAATTACCCCTCGCAGGCTGACTGTGTCTGGACCATAACTGCTCCTAATGGACATGCAGTAGAGCTGCAATTTGAAGATCAGTTTTACATTGAACCTTCACCAAAGTATACATCCATATTATTTTGCCTGTTTCTTCAGAGACTTCATTCTGATTTTACTTTCTCTGTTACTTTCTCTAATTCCTCCCAGAGCACGCTTCCAGATTTACAATCAAAAATGATGAGGAAATTTTGAAGATAGATCACTCTACTCTAGCTATCAAGCCACTCGTATACATCCCTAGAACTTTGCAGTACATGCATGATATAGATAAGTATTACAGAGAGGATGCATCCATAATTGAAAGGTGTTTTCTGTAAAATCTGTGCCCTCTGGTCTTTTCATATTCAGATTTTCATTGTGACTATCAACTAATTTTAAATCCAGTCGATTCCCACCACCCGTCTACTGACTTGCAATGAGTCTACATGTTTTGCACTCCACTCCCTGAAGCATAAAACCAGGCCTAGTTTCCAGGTGATGTAACTTCATTGATTTGGGGATGGGCCAGTATACTCCAAAAACAATCCTCACCTGTGAGGCCATATCCAGAAAAAAAAAGACGCAGGAAGGAGAATCCCAGAGGTGTCCTTTCTCTCTTGAGTTCCCAGGATGTCTCCTGAAGGCTGCTGCATCATCCTGGAGGCAGAGCTGTTGGTTAAGATGTTTTAAGTCTTTTTATGTCCACCTACATATGTCTCCAGATCTGAATTTTTATTCCCGTCATTGGTCTTATATTAGTTCCTGAATTCATCAGTCATCAAAGAGACTTAGTAGCTGAATGCTGCCAAAAAAATGCATGTTAAAGATGGTCACAACTACTTTACTAGCGTTGCTCATACTCCTCCCAAGGACACGCTTCAGTCAGATCAGAGCTGATTGTGCACTGGGCTTGGGATGAATCTTTCTCAGTGTGTCTAGCACTCATTTGGATTAAAATATTAGATGGCTATCATTGATCATGAACTTGTTGATTCTGTCCTGGTCGTGGTGTATGGAAACTGATCTAATTTACTGCAGCTCTGTGGCTTTGTACACTTCTAGCAATGGTTTAAAACAATTACTGCTATACACTGAGCAGAAAACTCTCTCCTCTTCTAGCTGCACTTCAAGTTACCTAGAGCTGCGTAACGGCGCTGACTCGAGTGCCCCTGTCCTCGCCAAGCTTTGTGGAGGTTCATTGCCAGGCTCGCAGAGATCCTCAGGAGCTGTCATGTACCTGAGGTTCAGATCTGACAGCAGTGACACGCACGTGGGATTCAATGCTAAATACTCAATTGGTAATGCTTGCATGTATCAGTTTCTCTCATTTTAGAAAAGATTTTGGTTTCAATTGCCAGGCTCTTGAAATGGAACTTAAATTGTGCAGAAGAGGTAAATTGGCAGATGCTTGCTTCTTTCAATCAGTGTTTGTGCTAAGGCATAAGAATCATCACGTGGGTTAATATCAGCATGTTCTATACCTAGCAAGAGATGGAAATTATGGAAATAAGAATAGGAAACTGATCATAGATCTGCAGCAGTGAAAATAAAGATTGGACAACCTCTTGTCTAAGACAGTTACCAAAGGGGCAGTAGCAGGACGGTGGAGGTGGATAAACTCATGTAACATGATTTAATATTCAGTGTGCAGAATTAGCGTCACTTTCATAAGCAGGAACATGAAGGAGAGTGAAAAGATTAGCAGACAGGAGGAGAAGAACAAATCAGGAGCTCCTCAATGCAAATATAAGTCAGGGTGTAATAAGTGCTGGACAAATAGGGACAGCACAACAATGGAATGGAAAAGGAATTAGTAGAAAGAATCATCTGTAAGCTGGGAAAAGACATATTTTACAACTATTTGCTCTCCATGTGAAAAAACAGGATTAGAAAGCACTAACAAAGATTTAAAATCAAATAAAAATTAGTCTTTGATCAGATTCAGAAATATGATACTTCTTAGTTTTTGCTAATTTTAATCATCTTCAAAGAACAGCAGCTATTATGTTAGTGTCACTCATATAGGAAAGTCTGTTAATTTCTCAAAGACAAAGTAGTGGACTACATTGCTTTATGCAGGATTTTGCTGATTGTGTTAGATCTCAAAACCTGAAGCCAATATAATGTCCTATATTTCTGAAGCTGAAAACTGAAGCGACTTGCAAGAAAATGTTAGTATACTAAGCCACAATTTATAATGCATTTATATATCCATAAGAGATTTAAACTATCAGCTCAGCTACATGCCAGTCACTCTGGAGCAAAGCACTAATCGCTCAAAGCAGACATTACGTACACCATTGTTACTGTCGTGAGAAGATATCCAGCAGACACACAGAATGCGCTGTAAAATCCAACATATTCCACCAGGGAATATTATTTGCTCTGAGCTGTATTATTATGAGTTTATATTTGCAGGTACTGCAGACAAGTGAGTTTTCAGAGAGAGAAAATTAAATATAAATTATTGTTTCCTGAACCATGCAATGGTTCTTCACAGGGGCATCACAAGGAGTGGTATATAAACAGGAAGGGACTGTACAAAAGAGAAGAGGAATCTGAACCATAGCTTTAGGTCCAAACCAACAATCAATTTTTGCTGGTAACAAAAAATGTACGTCCACATTTAGCAAAATGAATTTCTGAATATTTGATACAGATTTCCATATGCTGACTGTGAGATGTTTTTTATCTTTTTCAGAAGGGCTGAATTTTCTGGTAAATGTGGATATGGGTAGAGATTAGATACAGGCCTTGAAATCTGTGAGTTTATCCAAATTAATGAGAGACAGGACAATGTGCATGTGACAAAAATCCAAATTTGACTGGTTGAATTAAAAGGAAAATGTGAAATATTTTTGGTCAAAAAGTTTTGGTCAATTCCCAATATATTACCACTGTTACAGAACAAGTTTCTTGTGCCTTAGCTTGAGGTCATCAGCTTTCTTCTAAAAGACAGCTCACCTCTCCAACATCCTCCAACCAACCTAGCGATGTTCTTGCTTTTGCAGCTCCCTGCGGTGGGACAGTGACAGGACAAACTGGCAGCATTGAAAGCGTGGGGTATCCTGACCTTCCTTATCCAGACAACCTGCTGTGTGAATGGCTTCTGCAGGGGCCCAGGGGCCACTATCTTACCATCACACTAGAAGACCTAGATATTCAAAATTCCTCCGAGTGTGTAAACGACTTTGTGGAGATCCGAGAATATAATGCTTCTGGTCTGAGAATTGTTTCACTGTTTGTCTTCCCTTCCCTAGTAATGCTAAGAAACCTCACCAGAGGTTCCTGAAAGCATTCCCCATTGAGCATAAAGTGTCCCCTCTGAATGTGCAGTGTTTGCTCCTGTCTGCCTTGCTTGCTGAAAGAAAGGCAAACAAAACCTTTCCCAGCAATTTCCCAGTGGTGGCTTGATTTTGCTAGTTTACTCAAGCCTGTCTGGTTAAGCTGGAAGGTGGCCCTTCCAGCTTATAACTTCCAGCTTATAACTGAAAATAGAAATAATATATTTGATATTAAATTGACTTTCTGTATTTGATTTTTGCAGGAAATTTGTTGGGCAGGTACTGTGGTAATTCTCTCCCTGATGCTGTGGATACCTCTGACAGTTCTGCTTATGTCAGGTTTGTCACTGATGGATCGATGAACGCCCGAGGATTCAGACTGCGCTTTGATTCCAGTGCCGAAGGTTGGATTTGTAAGGCTGCGAGTTACTTTCAGAGAGGAAACATACCACACACTACAATTACTCTAGTACAGCATACATTGTAGATCAGTTATTTTTGGGGTGGTGCATATTTGCTCTTCAAATTTAACTCTGGGTGAAGTATGAATAGAGTAATCTCTGATTACTACCTAGCCGAAACTTTGAGAGGCAAGCAGTCCCTGCAATGGATGTTGCCTTCAGTGGTAGGTTTCAAACAGTGAAGCACAGTCTTCTGCACCTCTTCTCTGCAGCAGCCACACCAGCAATGCCTTGCCATACCCTCCCATCACTCTTGATGAGGAGGAAGGTAAAGAAATGCTGCAATTTTCCTTTATGTTATTCTGTTCCTCTAAGGTGAGTGGTATTCTTAGATCTCCCTAAAACCAATAGTTCAGAGTTAATGCTTTCTTTTGGTTTGTTTTCTCATTTTAAGAGGAATAATTTATTTCTTCTCAAAATGAGTTAATTTGGGAAAGGTGGGAGAAGAGGAGCTGACCATGTAGAAACTGAGAGGTTTATCCTTCTCCTTTGGAGAGTTCTCTTCCATAAAAAATGGATCCCTGCCTTGCAGAAGCATGCTCTCATAACACAGTTTAGCATACCAGATTGTTTTCCCCAGAGATTTTGCCTTTCTAAGAAAAAGATCTTTCCAGTCTTAACATTAGTGATGATGCAGAATAGCAGAAACACAAAGCTGCAGAGGCACTGAGGTTGTCAGGGGCCTCTGGAGAGTCCAACCACTCAAGCAGGATCGGACAGGGCAGGTTGCCCAGGACTGTGGCTAGTCAAGTTTTGAATGTCTCCAGGGACAGACATTCTAAAACCTCTCTGGACAACCTATCCCAATGTTCAAGAACCCACACAGTATAAAAATGAAATAATAAAAAAAAAAAAAAAGTATTTTTATATCTGGCAAAATCTGTCTACTTTTAAAGAAAGTATTTGCAGTAGTTGTCTTGAAAAATCTCTTGCCAACCCTTTTTAACTCTTTCCAGCTCATTTAAAAGCTCAGCTGAAAGCTTCCCTATCCTTAGCCTTTGTTTCTGCAATAAAATAACAGAGGAGGAAACAATCCAAAGGAATGTTATTCCACTCCAAGGACTCTGTTCTGCAGAAGAGAAACTGTATTAGCAAAAATTAAATGCAGGTGGATACAAAGATTAGACTATTCTATAGGAGTCTGTGAGGGTGAGGGAAGGGACTAACTCTGCACTCCATTAAACTATATCTCTGTATTTTAAACCAAATATAAACTGATAAGCTTGCACCATCAGTCACAGAAGAAAAATGCATATACCCAAGACCTTCTTTCATCATAGTACAATTCATAACAAAGATGGGAAAAACAAAATAACTGTACAGAGAAAGTGTTGCTTAAAGTCCCTGATGGCTTTTTCTCTACCTCTGTTAACCAGAAGAGGGAAAATGCAACCTTCAATCATTACTCACCCTAAGGCCCTGCCTAGACATCTGAAAGGCAGAAATGTCTCAATCCTGCCACATTAAGAGGCTTACATTGCTTCACAACAAAGCCTGTGGGTCACTCAGGCTTCTGAAGTCTGGTATAAACCCTTTGGAGAAGGACATATTAATAATTGGAGCTGCTATGGCCTATTATCATTCACCCACTTTTATGGCTGAATAGTAAAGACTGGCAGCAACTCAGCTGTTTAGACAAACATATGAACAGGACAGGTATATCAAATCAAGCTCTCAGGATCTCTTTTTCTTGCATTATTAATGTGGTGGGTTGTTTTTTGTTTTTTGTTTTGCTATTAACTCCATAAATAATGCATTATTGTAAGAGGTGTCCCAATATCTTGGTGTTTCAGAATGCGGTGGGGATTTTTCTGCCCCTGTTGGAACATTTACTTCACCCAACTATCCCAACCTATACCCGCATAATCGTGTGTGTGAATGGAGGATCACAGTGGAAGAAGGCCGGCGTGTTGTCCTAACCATTAATGACATGAGAACTGAAGAACACTGGAGGTGCTCATCAGATTATGTGGCTGTGAGTATTCTGTACGAAGGCAGAAAATGCTCTTCCTAATCACTTTATGGAGCATTAATGGATGTAATACAGCTAGCTGAAAGGTCATTTATGTCTACAGGTGGTTTTAAGACAAGTCATAGTTTCACCCAGAGGAAACAGATAAATGAGAGGAATTTGGCTCTGCAGGGTGTTTAGACTCATCTGCTAGTTTAAAGTATGGACATTCTGGAATTCATGGGCCAAGCAGAGGGTAGGACTTGAAGAACCAGTCTTCAACGCCATTAATGTAATGGTGGGTAGAGGTACCTCCAGCTCCTTTAGACTCACATGGACATCCAGATATGTTTGCTACCAGATCTGCAAAGTTCTCACAATGCAGCCCTAATGTGATCACATTGTTCTTTGTCAGTATCTGTCTCATACTAAGCCCTTCTCCTCCAGCAAGGCAGAGTTCCCTACATATTATCTGTACCCTGGGCACTACCAGCAAATAGTGTTCAGTTTCCCATTTGTTCAGGTTAGCAGTGCAGGATTTAGTTTTAGCATGATCAGGAGTTAGCTCATGTACAAGTGCAAGGGAGTAAAGTAGCTCTCCCATGTAATTTGCAGCTGATCTTCCCCTTGTTTTCCTTCACAGGTGCTTTAGACAGACCGTAGGGAGATGGCTCTTTATTGATTAATGATCTCTGTCCTGCCAGTTTATGTGCCTTCAGCACTCTAACTTATTCCAAATCTCAGTAGGAAACATCTTTTCTGCCTTGCTTGCTGGGATTGTAGTAGAAAGAAGGAAATTAACTCCTAGGCTAAAGTCTGTATGGTAGAAATTGTGCAAATTACATCTGGATCAGCAAAAAGTGAAATGTTGAATTAATCAAAAATGCCCATCACCACTGAATATTTTGGAGGACATTTTTGATAAAGGTGATACTTGTTTTAAAAAGAATACAAATATGATCATTTGAAATGAAATGAATATGATCAGTAGCTTTAAATTGAGTCTAGAAATATTCATCTAAAATACTGCTTTCTTTCCCAATCAAACTGTTTCAATTTCTGGAGGGGCAGGGAAAGAGGGAGAGCAATGTTTGAGTTTTGCCAAAATAAGCAAGGTATTTTTGATGTCTTACTTCAAAGCCTCATCTACTCAAGTCAATGGAAGTTTGTTCTGAGGTAAGGAGTAGATCTGGGAACTAACCTGCTGTAAGAGATGCCAGTGTGCCTTTTGTAAAAGAGATAAAGCACTGTTGTATGGCACAGGAGATGGTCATAAGAATGTATCTCAAAAGAGTTATTTTGACCCAACAGGTTTACAATGGCCTCAGACAGAACTCTCCCCGTCTGGTCAAGCTGTGTGGTGAGGTAAATCCAGGCACTGAGGTGAAATCCTCTGGAAATACTATGAAAGTCGTTTTGGTAACAGATATGTCCCACGCAACCAGAGGCTTCAGTCTCTCATACACATCTAGTGAAGATGCAGGTAGGATGCGTGCTTGAATGAAATGATTCGTTTCATAGCTAAATTACTGGTGCATGACAAAAAATTGCTGAAGCAGCTAACAAATCTCTGATACCTTTTTCACTCTCTGGATCCCATCTCTGGATGGGAGTATATCACATCTTTAATTAGTTGAGAGGGCTTGAAAAAAAATGGGGAATCTCTTGTAGTTACGGACTTCAGGTTAAAAGAACAACCTCTGCTGGATCACAGTCCTTACTCTCACTGCTGATTTATTGTTTTGTACTTAGTCTTGAGTAAAAGATGGTCTGAAGTGGACCTATTCCATGAAGAGATCCTAAAGACATAGTGCCATAGACAACTTGAATAATTCAAGTGTTTCCTTATTACTCACGGGGGTAATTAATTTACAGTAGCTTGTGAAAGAGTGCTGCTAACCTACTTTTGCAAGCTTAGCCTCCAGGGACATGATTGGCAGAGCCCTACTGCTGGGGCCTTGAGTCCTTCAAACTTGATTCTTCCCCCACACATGCATCCTACTCCAGCATGAGTGTATTGGTCTTGAGGGTATGTTCCAGAAAAATCTTCCCTTGAATTTAGAATTAGGTAATGGTTAGGGCTGAGCGGTAATGAAGTGGAACTGCAATGGGATTTTTTCACAAAGTTAACTAATACTTGTTGTACTGATGGTGCTGTTGAAATATTTTGGTACTGTAACTGTTATTTCTTCACTTTACACGTTTTTAAAGACTTGCCAGTACCTTCTAAGACACTAGGCAAGAATTCTCTTGTACAGAGCAGTAAATTGTTAAAAGAAAGAAGGCAGAACAAGTTTTGACCTAGTCAATGCACGTGCTTGCTGATATTAGTAAGTCAAAATGAACAGGGATAGGAGTTCCATTTGTATGAGAATCACTGCTATTTTAAAATAAATTATATTGTTTCTGCAGTTTGTGGTGGAACTCTGATGGGATATACAGGTGGGAATTTCTCTTCTCCTGGTTATGATGGTGTTAAGAATTACACAAGTAGACTGAACTGTGAATGGACCATTGAAAACCCCTTCCACTACAATTCTTCCATATATATCTCTTTTGAGGATTTCCACTTGGAACATCATCAGGACTGCCAGTACGACTACCTAGAGTTACGCATAGGTTTGTATGTTCAGCAAAAGAATGGATTAAGCTTATCAAGATTCTGGTTGTGCAACTGTGTTTGTGCCAAATCTTGTCCACATATTTGCAGAGACTGATTATTGTAGGATCTGTTTGAAAGGGTGTTCATATGCACGCCTTCTGTGTTGCCTTCTAGCCCACTTCTAGCACTTCTAGTAGTGGGATTTCACTGCCAGTGCAATGGATGTGTGGATCTCATCCCTCTTTCAGAGCAAAAAATGCAAAACTAGGATATAAATCTTTGGATTATAAATTGTTCTGTGGAGGTTGCAATGCATACCTGACTCTCTCTTTACATGGGACAATATGAATTTCACCTCAAATTCATTGAAATAATGCAATCAGGGAGAAGTCATAAAAAAATTACTCTTATCCACAGCCCATTCTCTCCTTACTCCTAAAATACCTCCAGGGAAAGCAGGAGTGGTTTAAAGAATGCTTTAATTATTCATAGGCTCTGGGCTGCATACCCCACTTTTGTAATCTATAAGATGATTCTCCATAAAAAAATTAGTATTTCTTGTGATACTGCATCACAAAATAGAGACTAAAGCATTTAAAAGGAAAAACAGTCACAAGGTTAGTGCACCAGTAATATCTCTGCATCTTTGAGCATATTTAACTATCCACAATAACAAGCAACTGGAAATGTCATATGAAAATCACTCAGCTAATGCCGAGGGTAGTATGAAAGCTCCAGCTGTCCTTTTCACTGAAAGGATGAATCTGTAAATCCCTCTGAGAGCAGGTTCTAATTTACCAGGAAATTGTTTCTGAAAGGTTGGGTTTTGAGAGCAGGAATCTGTTACATGCTCATATGCATTAATTTGAATGAGAGCACTTGGTTGCATAGCATCAGTTTGTCATGTGCAGAGCCAAAGCCCAACAGTTCCTTCCTACATATGCACTGAAACTGGTAAATAACAGAAAGAAAACTCAGAAAAAGATATAACAAAATATATCTGATCAGTTACTTATCAGTTCCCGCTACCCTCACTTCATTGTGAACTGTGGGCCTCCAGGCAATTCAAACAAAGGAAAGAAGAAAAAAATGCATTCTTATTTTGCTCTACACGGATTTGTCATCTAAATAGTTATGCACACTTTGGCCATACTAGTGCATCTTCAGTTTCCCAAGAGCAGTCTCATGTCTAAGGCAGAATGCCCTAATTCTGCCCTGTATGCTGACAAGTAACTTTTAATAAGCAGTGAGATGCAGATGGTGCAGAATATCAGCAAACTCTGGTAGATGCTGTTTGAGTCTCCCAACAAAGCAGATGCATATTTGTGGAAAAGTCCAATTCAGCAGAAAGTCACCCAGGAACCCCAAATGAAGCTGAGATGTGTAAAATTGTTTAGAATTACCCATACAATGCAATTAATGATACCGTACGGAAAAAAAAAACAATTTCAAATGGTGGGCTGTGTCACTGTTAGCGTCCAAAAGATGAAGCTACTCAGCTATGTTACTTGGAATAATGGTGCTTGAGCTTTGAAAAGCATCCAAAATTCTTCCTTGCTGCTCAGGGCTTCTTTGCAAGCACAGCCTGCCATTCTGCATGGAGCTAGGAGTTGTTTTTGAATAGACATAGCTTTAAGACCAGCACGCTGCTGTTACTAGACAAGCAGACGTACAAACAGCACTGCCTGGATGTCTTGAGGAACACTATTACACTTATTTTCCTGCTTTTGAGCATATATCACTAATAAACAGAAACTGATGCTTCTACCAATATGATGGAATAAGAGCTTACACCAACATGAGCAAAGATTCAGCATCAAGAAGTGCTCTCTGCCTCATGCTTTCCATTATGGCTTCAATGACTTGAGCAAATGTCAGCATTTTTTGCCATACACAGGACAGCGTGTACACCTGCCTTGGAAAGAGATGCCCATGATTAATACAGCAGTGATGGCTTGTTCACAGATGGATCACATCCTTACATCACAGAAAACTCAAAATCCCAGTCAACTTTCATGAGCATGCCATGAATATATAGGTTCAATAGGCAATAAGGTCCTTGGGCCGCCTCTTCCCATCATTCTGCCCCAAAACTTCTTTAGATCTGTTGCCGTGTTTTTAGGTTTGATGAGTCATACAAAACAAAAGTGTGCAGGATGGCAGGGAGAGGAGAGAAGGAGGCCAAGATATTAAAAGGATAATTAATACAGCTTTGGAAAGAATTCCCTCGTTGTAGAGATTCAGATCCTACCAACAAACTGTAGCATCCTATACATATACCCAAAATTATTAATCAGATAGTATCATTACAATATATACCTTTCTTTGTTTTTCTAGTCAAAATCAAATGAAATGCATGTTTTACCTATGTATTCCTTTATGCTATTGTATCTGTTTTAGGATTCAAAATGTGTATTTATTTTCTTTCTTTGCTCAGGGGATGCTGATGGAGAGCCAATAGCCAGACTCTGTGGTCAGGCTGCACCATCAGTGCCACTAGTAATAGCTGTGCCCCAGATTTGGCTACACTTTGTAAGTGATGAAAACACAGAAGATAAAGGATTCTTGGGCCATTACACATTTGAAGGTAAATGGCCTGATAGACTGTTGCCCTCACTGACTGAGAAAAATGTTGCCATTCATTTGGTGATCCTGAGAATTTGTACCATGGGATCAGCTCTCAAAGAGATCCTCAGAAGTTCCACAGTTTCTATTTATATCCATCTAAAGCAAACATATGCTAGCAATTAACTTTCAGATTTATTTCTGCCTCTCTGTTCCCATTCCCTGAACCACATTTGAGTTTTTGCAACGCACTGCAACACTCAGAACAGCTGCTTGCTCTTGGGAATAGGGATGTAGCAGGTAACACCAGCCAAGTTTGACTTACTTCAAATAGGCCTGCAGACAGCTAGCATGGCTGAGATGTGTTCTGCTGCTTGAACCCTTGCACTCATTTTGAGATCCACTTAGAGCCATATCAGTGCAAACTACACCACTTTGCCATTTATGGGCCAGCACAACTCTCCTTCCTGTCACAGCTGAATTTAGCCTTGGTACTTATCTAGACACATCGGCAACTTTTTGACTTGATTGTGTTGGTCCAAGAATGGCACCAGTTTGCTTCAGAGTCTGAGATAAATAAATGGGAGATAAGACAGAAAAGGCAGCTGTAAGTGTTAATTGGCAAAGGTTTTGCAGAGCTATATTAAGTGTCAGAATAAATGTGAACTCTCAAGGTCATTCCATCTGTTTACTCAAGTAATTCAATGGCAAAGGTTTTAAAACGTGGGCTTTCCCAATAAATTGTTAATCCATGCCTGTATCAGTCCAACTTAAATATGTTTTAGTACTATTTCAGGCAGAATTATATTCCAGTCATTTGCTTACGGTATTCAGTGTATTGATGTGTTACTTTTTTCTTCAGCCTGTGGTGGTGTACAGTCAGGTGAAAGAGGATTCATCTCAAGTCCTAACTACCCAGACCCTTACGGCAACCTGAATCGCTGCTCCTGGCTGTTGGAAGCCCCTGAAGGTGAAACCATCACTGTGAGTAAAAATGCCATGACTGTGTGTACAGCTGGCAATGTGAGAGAGCACCCTCTGAGTCTTGAGGAAGAGGTTTGAGAGAATTTGGAAATCAGAAATGTGGAGGAATGAAAAATCTCCCCATCAGCCTTATTTAAGGAAGAGTGCGAAACAACTTACCTAGATTGTGTTTTTTGGAAAATAGAAGGATCCTTATCTGTCTTGACCTCAAACCATAACGCTCATTTTTCCTTCAAAACAATGACTTTCTATGTGTAGGAAAATAAAATAACTCATATGATTAGATGTGTGTCGATATTCTCAATTTCATGAGAATAAACATGAGGTATAATGTTTTTGCACCTCTGCAGAAGGGTTACAAGACACTGGAAAGTTACTTCTGTGTCTCAACAGTTAGTTTAGACGACAATATTGCTGGTACAAGTTATATCAATGAGTTGGTACCCTTATATCCTAATAACCGTAAATAGCCTCCTGAGGTGCCTCTTCCTTGAGCCACACTGCTGAGAGACCAATTTAAGTACCTTTAAAGCACTGTTAGCCTTCACTCACTGAACTATTTGACTGATCCTTTGCAGAACAGTTACAGACAATGACATTTGAGGTCTAGGTCAGAAAAAAATATCAGAAAAGCAATTTTGTAAAAGCACATTACAGATTTCCATGTGTAATGGCTCTCACTAATTTCCTTGTCATGTTTTCTTTATTTACAACTACAAAGCATTGTGTAGAAATGCAAACCCGTAGTCCTAATTATTCTGTTGCATGATGTTTTGATAACTGATTAGGTATTTCCTCATTTACAGAAAGATCTTAGTAGAACGCAAAGTTCTATTCAACCCACAAATTTGTTTAAAGCAGAACTAATCCTAAATGTCTATTTTCAAAGGACTGGGTAGCCCCCCACTCAGTGAAGGCAGACAAATCTTTTCCAGTATAAGCTGCCAGTTTCAGTTGCTGGTAGAGTTCCTAACTTGAACCATTTGAGCTAAATTTGTATTTAGTCTTTGCCTTGGGCAGAGCTCTTTTGCAAATGAATAGACATAGAATGTTACAGGAATAAGTACTATGTATTTGCTAAACTTCTTCACAAATAATCCAATTCTGGAATTGGCAGGAAAAAAAAACCACCTTATTGGAAGAGAGCCAGGCAGTCATTAGCGTGCATCAATACTGCAACATCAACAAATCCAGGAGTCTACTGGATCAGCAATCTGTATCTCTGAACTGGAAATCCCACCCGTGTGCAGATCAATCCAAGGACAAACAGTATCTGTGGGAGGGAGATAGGGACAGTAGCTGCCTGCCCAGCCCAGTCTATTTCTGTGATGAATACAGGCCCACAGGAACCAAGCATGCAACTGTTTCTCTCAGATTTAATAGAAACTAGCATTATTTTTAGCAACTGTTAAGAATTTTGATTCAAAATAATAGAAGGAAGAAAGCTTCGTCTTTCTGCTTGCATAACTGCTTATACTTCCATAATCAGAACCTTGAGAGCAGGAGAGCGGTTCAACATTTGTGCATATTCAAGACAGTTCTGAAGGACATACTCAACTTCAAACATATGGTTAAATCCAAATATTCCCAGTTTTGAGCCTATATGTTTATCTTTCATTTCTGTCTTCATGGTAAGTGGCTGCTGTTGCTTATAGCAGCAAAACTCCAAGTAAAACCTGTAGGAAAGCATTTATGCTTTAGGTGAAGTCAGACTTGTGAACACACCCCAAAATCATTGTGCTAAGATAGTCATGGGACCTGACTGGAACTGCTTTAACAATCCACCAGTGTGGCCAATGCTAAGTTCTGAATGTTGCTTTTGTGTGTTGCAGCTGAATTTTACAGCCTTCCACACTGAAAATCATTCACTTTGTAAGTGGGACTCTGTTACTATCCTGAATGGCGGCTCTCCTGGGTCTCCCATCATAGGAAGGTATTGTGGAAGCACATCTCCTGGGACCATTCGGTCTGGCTCCAGCAAGCTCATGGTTATCTTTAACTCTGACCACTCGATTCAAGGAGGTGGGTTTTATGCAACATGGACAGCAGAATCTCTAGGTAAGAGAAAAAATATTGGTTTTTGCCTGGTCTAACACAGCAGTACATCATATGTACCCAGCACTTTTCAACTACAAAATGAAACAAGATCCTTCCTCTTTAATTAAGTTTGCATTACAGAACAAAATAAATACCTGTCAAAATCCTCAGCATTCCCATGAGAAGTTAGTATTTAAAAAGCCAAGTATTAAGCTAGTGTTTATTGATCTCACACAATGAAATCAGTTTTGGAAAGATTTTGTACTTTTTAAGCCTCCCACTGGCAGTTTCTTGATGCCTGTAAATTGATACCATGCTCATTATCCTCCCAGCAGTGGTATCTATTGTCAACAACTATGAGACATTTCATTTCTGAAATAATATTTGTTTCACAGTTTGATTTGGTTTAAACACTTAAAACTAAAAAGACGTCAGTTCAAAACTGAGCAGGCAGAGCTTCTCAAAGAGCACATGTGACTCAGCAGCCTTAAAGCTTCTCTAACTTTAATGGAGCTGTTGGTACACTTTTGAGGATGGTGAGCGTGCAGGACTGAACTGGTACGTTTTAAGAAGCTACTTTCTCTCCGTTGAAAATATCATATCCTTGGATAAAAAAAAATAACCAAGGTGATTCACCATCTGCACACTGTCCTTCAGGGGGTGGCTGACTGCAAGTGTAGATGTGCTGGCTGGTGGCAGGGGATAATTCAGTGCATCTTCCTGCCTCAGCACAGGGCAGGCAGTGCATTCTCCAGTGTTACCTCCAGCTCCAGTCCTTCAGGCTGTTGATCACCCTTCCATCAGCTGATGATCCAACGGTCCACAAAGTCAGTTAATATGCCTGAGCTGAATATTGGTGACTGCCTGATATGAGGGAGTGTCTCCTTAAGTATACCAATAGTTTGTGCTTGTGTGAGTATGCACTGTCTAAGCAGATTTTGACACTTTTCTGTGTTGTCACTGGGACTCCATGCACAAGGAAGGCCAATCTTCAATGATGCAATAGGCACTGGCATACACGTGCTATGTGCATAGTCAGTGTTCTCTCTGTGAAGATTTCTCTTTTCTTTTAAATACCTTGTTTCCCTTCCTCAACTTTCTTCTCATTTGTCCACCAAGAAACTCTGGGTTTACATTCTGAGTGTGTGAGCAAAACATGGCTTCATATTCCTATTCTTCTAAACACAACTGCCACCATCTAACACAGAAGAATGAAAAATAAAAGCATCCTTTTAAAGTGAATATATATCTTTTTAATTGAGGAAAATTAAAGTAGAGTATTATAAAGCTTTTTTGCTCTTTATTCATCCTTTTACTACATCATCTCTGAAATAATAATGAGTCACTTGTACTGTACGCATAGCCCCGGTAAATTATTCTTGGCAGGGTATTTGCAAGTATGTTTCAAATTAACCCAACTTATTATGTACAAGAACATGAGCTGCAACAGAGCCAGGACCAGCTATTCCCCTTTATAAATGAATCTGTTAACAATTTCTAAAGGCATGGCTTTCAGCCCTCTCCATGATCCCACTGAGATCCTCAGGGCTGCTTGGGCTGGAGGAGAAGTCACTATTTTGCCCTGGGTGAACGGATATAGCTTGAGTAGATTCACATGTGGAACTGCAATATTTGCACGATATGGAGTGAGAAAAACAAAGAATCAACAGTAGACTGAGTTTTTTTTCTGTGGGGTACTTCTCTGAATGGCTGTCAGTCATGATGTGCATGCTGCGATGTGCAGGGGGGAACCTGCGCAATCTCAAGAGAAACTCCTTAATGCATTTCTGATGCTTACCCTTTATGTGAGCAATACACACTTCTCATTGTCAGGGGCACGTGGATGGGCCAAAGTGAAAGGATATGAAATGGCAGAGAGAGAGAACTTGTGAAGAAAAGAAAGTGAAATACAAGGAGAGAGCTTCTCTGGAATGTAGTTACCTCCCCAGTGCAGGGCTGGGAGAAGGGAAATTAAGGAAAAGAGGGGTCTGGATGGGCTCTGGGGCTTCTGCTCTCTCAGCCTTGCAGCCACAGAAGCAAGTTTTCTGGCAGCATGAACAGGAAATATTTGAACATTTCTCCCACCTGTTGCTCATTTTTCTAGGATGTGGTGGAATCATTCATTCAGATAGTGGTATGATCAAATCTCCTCATTGGCCTCAAAACTTTCCTGTGAACACCAGATGCACATGGACCATCATTACACATGAAAGCGAACACCTGGAGATGAACTTCCACAACAACTTCCAGATCCCAGATAGTGATGGAAGCTGCCAGAGCAGCTACGTGAAGGTAAAATGATTTCTGAGATCAGCGGGGCAGAGCTTTAAGAAGTCACAAGTCTAGAATTCTGTTTTACTGTCACGTCATGGTTCAGATGTCAAAACAAAAAAAAATCAGGAAAGTTAAAGTGGAGTCCGTGTACCAGTACAGTCAATTTCCCATACATTTTGAGAACTGGCTTGTACATATTTTCAATTTTAGCAGTGCTTGAGGCTCCATCTCCAGCAGGGTCCCCTCCCCTTACATGCTGCCCCAGAAATGACAAATATGAGAAAAGTCATATGACTTCAGAACCAGGAAATAATGAGAAAGTTTAGTGTAATGAAAAGATCTTTTCAGTTATTCCAATGAGTAATGAAACAGCAATGTGACACAACACTTCTACAAAACTTCTAAGCTGCCCAAACCATACTAATCATTATTTTTCTTATTTCAAACTACAAATATAGCTTTCTTATCTTGCATAGATTTTCAAGAGCCACTTGTTTTCAAAGCAATAGAATGGAGTGGACATGCTTTGAATTTTTCACAGTGTCACTTTTCTCTCAGGCATTTGGCATATGCTCAGTGTTTTTGTGCACATTTTCTCCACAGCAGTACAACTCCCACTTGCAATAAAGGTCAAACATAATTTGACAACATGTAGGAAGACTGAGCAGCTTTAGATCTGATCTACACCTAGCAACTTACAAGCTTCACTTCCACTCATTTTTGAAAGTGGAAAAAAAAATTAGATTTGTCTTTTCATAACCTGCTCTATTGATTAATTACTGTAATATATTATACTGAATTTTTACTAATATAAAAATATTACCCAGTAAAGGTACTTTAAGTTTGTATTTCTAAGCTGTGCTGAATAACATGGGCAAAACTATATCAATAGAGATTTTCTCCTTCGAGAAAAACCTGAAATATCTGGTGATGTTCACCTCCATTTTTGAACATCCAATTTGAGTTATATGAGTTATTCGAGGTATATGTCTGGATATGAAAAAGTGCTGAACAGATGTAAGTTTCTCACGTTCATTCTAAGCTGAGCAGCCAAAAATGAGGAATCCAAAATCAACAGTGACTTTGCAAAATTTTGGACAGGCCATGGTCTGTTTATATTAATCCTTTGAGCATCCATTGCCTCAAACACCTGGCCATAGGAGTGAGGTTATTCATATAGCTACACTTACAGATAAACCTTTGGCTAACCCTTTCTAGGACGGTTTCTTAAAGCAATCACAATTTCATATGGTTGTTCTTTATCCACTCAGATTATTTCAAATACATTAATTTAAAACTGAATTATTATTTATCTGTCATATATTTTGGTATAAAATACAACCAAAAACTGTTTAAACACATTGACAGAAAATACATGTATTATTACTGTAAATCTTTGTTGCTTTTTTCTCCTTAAAGCAGAAGTTTCAAATCCTTGGCAATAAACATCTTGATTCAGGAAATGATTTAAGCACTCATAAACATCAAACATTTATGCGTATGTTTCATTTTATGTGTGTGCTGAAATTCAGTGCCTGAACTGCGAACCTCAAGTACATGTTTAAGGAATTACCTGACGGGAGTTTCACTTAAATGACTACTTAAACATGCATATGATTCTTGAATGCATGGTTTGATCAAACTCAAATTAGCTATTGAAGCAGCTGAAGTAATTTTTTAAAAAATGAATATTTTTCTTTATTGTGTTTTTGTGAATGATATTAATTTTTAACTCTCTCCATCGTTTAATACTTGTCATTGAACAATGAATACAACATAACAAAAACTGGAATAATTTTTGATTAGCAAGACAGCGTGAGATGCATCCTGCCTTAAGTCTATGGGAAGACAAATTGTATATGTAATTCCTGGTAATGGGTTTCCACAAGCTACGTGGACTACGAAAGCACTAAGCTATTTCCAATCTGGGCTTGTCAGGTGTGGCAAGGAAATAATGAAGAAGAAGCAGCTTTGTTAACCACAGGATGTGGAAGTTCGGCTCCTGACCCTGTTATTGCTCCAAACAATGTGATAACTACAGTTTTTCAGTCTCAGGATGCTCCCGGGCAAGGTTTCTCTGCATCCTTCATAAGCAGTAAGTGGCATTTAAACCAGATGGCCGCTCTAAACTTCTACTTTGGATTAGTTTATCTATGTGTAGCAAGGCAGACCTTGGTCCAACAAGGTATTGAAGCCTCTGCTCAGCTTGTGAACACAAGAATTCCCTTACTAAACACAATGGAAGCACTATGTGCTCCATTTTTGGGACTCACCAAAGATCCTCCTTGCTGCTCTTAAGTTTGTAGTTACTCCTTTGTCTTTTCAGTGTGCTTTAAAGAAATGTGTAGACTTTCAGTTGTAAGAATTTGTTTATCTTTAGTTAAAGTACTTGGAAGCTAAACCTATTATCTTTTTAAAAAAGGAAAAGGGGTCTGATCCTTGTTTAGAATTTTTATCTCTAGTCTTCTTTTCAAAGCACATATTGAAATTGTGGTAATTTCTCCTGTGTATGGTGTAACCCATGCCCTTCACATAAGCTGCTCTCAGGACAAGAGATGACTTCTCAAGTTCTGCTCTGGCTTTTGCTTTACTTTGTTATATTTGCACTTCACATAGTTCAAGTGGCATTTCTTGGGTGAGCCTCTCATTTCTTTCCCCAGGGCATGTGTTTTGTGAGGGTCAAACTCACTGGAAGTGTAGGAGGTAGTACTCAATCACCATCAGTTTGTGGGTTTTTTTAGGATGCTGCCAAAGGGAACTGTTTTCATTTAACTGGATTCAGGTTAAAACAGTGAGAAATGAAGTGGTTGAAGGAAGACACTATTGAAGCATAAATAATTTTGAAATGAAATGGCTTTTGTTTTTACAGTGTCTGCACTAATGTTGTCAGTAACAACTAATCGGAAAGTGCAGCCTCTTAGTGGAGAAAATGACAGACTTCATAGGCCTGTTTCTAATCTTATACCAGCATTTTACTGCACACTGTTCTCCTTTATTTTAAGCTTAATATAAACAGTGATAATAATAATAAAGCTTAATAAAATAAAGCTACGGGCTTAAAATAAAGAAGAACCCCTAGTGACATGCCAAAGTTGTTTGGATCAGAGTAAGGTCCATGAAAATGAGCAGTTCAGTGTGCTTGAGAAGCTCTGGGTGGCAAACCTCTCCTGCCTCTGTGTACTGCAAAGCCGCCCAGAGCGGGCCCTGCAGCAGGCTGGATCCCCCTGGCTGTCAGCCATGAATGCTACCACTTGGCCTGACGGGCAGTTTCAAAAGAAGCTACATTGCTGATGTGCCCCAGTAACCATCCCACCCCTCAGCCAGTTCAGCTGCAATTGTTTGTACAAAGGGACTTTGAAGTGTGCAGGTTCCAAACACAGCAGTGCTGTGTTCTGGTTGCTGGGCTGAGGGGCTATGGCGTAGCCATAGAACTGCCAAGACACCATGTGAGGTTGTAGGTAGGAATGCCCTCTGTTTCCCACAATCACTACTTTGTGCCTGTGTAAGATTTATGTTTGCCATCATCAGCTGTACAACTCTCCCTGGCTTTTTGACCAGCGTCTTGAGGATAGATGAGGTCCTTGTTTGCTTTATTGGTTTTGCCTCTGCAAAACCGAAATGATATTATTATCTTGATTTCAACCATGTCTTATTTATTTCTGTTTACAGGATGCGGAGTAAATTTCACCAGCCCTGCAGGTCGTATTGTCTCTCCTAACTACCCCGGTCAGTATGACAACAATCTGAACTGCAGCTATATCATAGATCAGGGAGCACAGTCACTGGTGATCCTAGAGTTCGAGACTTTCCACTTGGAAGGTAACTGGTTCTTTGTCATTTCTGTGTGTACCATCACGTGTAACTTCTGACTCGAAAACATTTAAGTCTTTTATCATGGAAAATGGTTGATGGTTTAATTTGCTGGGCTATTCTGAAAACTACAGGCAAACATTTATGAAGAGAGTTTGCATGGGTTCGATTTTGTGGCAGTGAAAGCATCTAGAAGAGTGAAGATAGAGCTCACACGTTGTATATTTTACACATTTTACAGCAATGAAGCTGGGAATTTGTCAGGTGGTTAGAGCATAGGAGGGACTGTGGCCAATTTGAATGTTTGTTCCTGCTTTTTTTTTTTTTTTTAACCACTGATTCTTATGATCTTTTCGATCTTAGGCCAGCTGTTTAACTTTACAGCGCTTCTGTCTCCCTAACTGATAAAATTCATATAAATACACTTGGGTGTTATACAAGGATGTAAGAACATCTAAAAGCGAAATTAAGTGAAAGACTACAGTGTCTGAAAAGCTGTAAAAGTTGTTACCTTGTACTTGACCATGAACAAAAGTTCCTCTTGAGATTTTTCAGGTCTGGCACCATTTAGCCAAGAAATAATACATATAATATCTGGCCTTATGGGTATGGATGGTCAAACTTTCCCAGCTTTGATCGGATGAAATTTTCATGGATGGAGATGTCAGGAAAACAGAGTATGTCTGAAATATTTGGGTGGCATCACATATTTTGAGGCAATCTTACTCTGGTTCCCTTGAAGCCACCTTGACAAGGAAACTTTTGAGTAACTTGTGACTGAGCTGGGGTGCATAATTTGAATTTTTCTTCAGACCAAATCACAAAGTCAAGAAATAGGTTTCTTTTCTTTTTAAGTTTTCAAATTGTTTTAAATTCAAAGCTACTCTACTCCAAACTTAGGTTTGAGACAAAGATTTCATCAAATTATTCAGAGGGCTGCAACATCTCCACTATGAAGAAAGGCTGAGGGAGCTGGGCTTGTTCAGCCTGGAGAAGAGAAAACTTCAGGAGACACCTCATTGCAGCCTTTCAGTACTTAAAGGGAGCTTATAAACAGGAAGGAAACCAACTTTTTACATGGTCTGATAGGGATAGGCAAGGGATAATGGCTTTAAACTAAAAGAGGGGAGATTTAGGTTAGATGTTAGGAGAAAATTCATTACTCAGAGGGCAGTGAGGCACTGGCACAGCTGCGCAAAGAGCGGTGAGTGCCCCATCCCTGTAAGTGTTCAAGGCCGGATTGGATGGGCCCTGGGCAGTGGCGAAGGGTTGGAACTGGGTGGGCTTTGAGGTCCCTTCCAACCCAGCCATTCTATGATTCCATGGTTGCAATTTTATCTGAAACATTTTGTTTATCTCCCAGCACAAACTGCTACTACAAGACTTTTTTAAAAAAATTCGAAATGTAAACCAAAGACATTATATAATTTATTTCTATACAAGACAATAGTATTCAGCAGACACACTGAAACATTAGATTTAATCAGATGATGCCTATTTTGACATCTGTATGAGTACATTACTAATCTGTATTCTGTCTGTTCATGTAGCTGCTTTAAAAATGGTCTTAGTCTTTTACTATTAAAAAAGTTAAAGCAAAGAAGTAAGTTATACGGTCATGCTAATAAACATAGGCAAAACAAATATTAAAGATACTCTATTTCTTGCAGGACAATTTGCCCCTTTGTTGTTACAGGCTTCCTTAGCCTACACGAAACAGAAATCTTTAGTCGCATGAAAGGAAAGAAATTTGGTTATCAGCTACAGGACAGCTGGTTATAATAGAGGAAGTATGACACTCTCCAGTCGTTGATTATTAACCTTTTTTAGAAAATCTTAAAATATAGTCCCATAGCAAAGAGAAACTGCATGGGTTTGAATGGGAAAGAATATCAAAAAAACTGTCTTGCAAACTATCACGTGAAGTGCAAATGTATTCAGCAGTCCCACTGAATCTGTTTAGCACATGTGCCTCAGGGTTTTCAGCATGAATACCCTTAGTTCTTTCACGAAGGCCGGACAGTGTTAGGCAGCGTCTGTTAGAACCATTTCCAGTTATTCTATACAAATGGAAGCATTGCACCTGCTTAGAGTGTTGCTGAGTGTGGCCTTAAAAAGCTTCACCATACTTGTACGGATGTTCTGGATTGGGTTTTTAAAGTTTAGCTACATTTCCAATTAATATAATTTACTACCTACTTGACCTCTGATAAGAAATCCAATTGTTTTTTTCATGGTTGTTTAGCAATGAAATGGAGTATCTAAAATAATGCCTGTAGGGCATACATATCTCATTGACGTATCTCATTTCAGAAAATTAGAAGGCAGAAGGTAATTGGTAACAGTGCAGTGACACATTGCTACAGAACTGAATGACTTCATGGGTTAGTCGCCGATTTCTGCTGTGGATTGGTTATGTTTTCAGTTATGATGAGATGCCTGTTCAGTATAAAAGAACGACTCCAAAGGAGTCTGCTAACCCACAGCAGTGATACAATGACAGTATCTGGAACCATATGATACTTAATATTAAATATGTATTAAATACTAAATATATCAAGTAACATCTTAGAATAGGAGAAAATTGGAGAAAACCGCATTTGTTGATTTTGCCATCAATATTCAATCTAAATTGCCTGCTTCCTGTTGATAGGAAAATTATTTTTTTCTGGCCTTGATGCCTGGAAAATAGACATCTAGTTTGGATTTACCATCTAGATTTATCTCCTCCTATAGTGAAGTGCAAAAGACAGTGCTTTAAACTCAAGGACAAATGTGTTGAAAAACTCACAAGGGTGGGTTGAATTGCCTTCTGGATGCCTCCCTTTACCCATTGACTGTAACAGGAAGCCATAGACAGAGGCTCACACAAGACATTTAAGATTTAGTCAGCAAAACAGAGGCAAGATTAACCCTGTGAAATGAGTTTGACTCTCTAATTTCCTTGCAGCCTGAAAAATGTCTTTTCCTGTGCCAAACAATATGGCTACAGAACCTCTCTTTTGATTTGTGTACTCTGTGAAGCTGCACAGATTGCTCTTTGCTCTGAACCTTCTACATTTTTGTGCTTGGTTATTTTACAAAAAAAAAAAAAGGAAAGAAAGATAAAAGAAAAAACAAACAAAAACCAAGAACATATTGGGGAGAGTTTGTTTTGATCAGCCTGCAACAGTGATAATGATCTTAAACATGCCTTTACTCCTCTGATCAGAAGTCTATGCAAACCTAACATTAGAATTAGTCATAAAATGTTATCTATATTTCATTGTATCTAGGAAATAAATAATCACAGCCTTCTGTTGTTCACAATCTTTACTCAGATGATATTCCATACAAATACAGCTCAAGGACATGTAGTGTATTACTGACTGACTGTGATTCTCTTCTGGTATAACATCCAATAAAATTTGAGTTCCAAATGTTGGAAAATTAGTGGAAATGGATGTGGGCCTTCTGCTTTTAGAATTCTGTAGTATTTATACTCTATCCACACAAAACAACTGCTCTGTGTTTATACCAGTTCAACCTGGAAAATGCTTTAATAACTTGTCTATTATTCCTTTTTTTTTTTTTTAACATGCAACTGTAATTTTGCAATCTGAGAAGACAGGGTCACAGCTTTATTGTGGAGCCTTTTCTGTCTGCTTGCGCAGTTGTTACTAGGCATTTCAGAAAATAGGCGTTTTGCAACAGATTATTTTGAAAGAGGTTATATATAAAAGACTTGTAATTTCTTGCTTTCCAAATAGCATCTTGTGCTACGAAGCTGGTTAACATATTGCATAGGAGGATGTATCTGCCTAAGACTTCTCCTACATTAGTAATTAGTATTTGTATTAGCATAAATCCCAGATGCTACAGTTGTCAGTCAAGACCTCATTATTTTAAGTTTTGTGAATACTAAACTAAAAGACAGCTTCTGCCCTAATGTGAAATGAAACAGAATCTGTGACTACAGTGAGAAAGATGGGAAGAAGACATTGTTATTAGTGATAAGAAAGTTAGAGGCCTACATGTGGTCAAGGTTTTTGTGCTGGTATCCTAGCAAAGAAATGATTTTATGGAGAATAATGAGACTGGTCTGATAAATTCCTGATAAATGGAAAGGAGAGAACACAAAGCTATATTTCAAAATGTAAGGATGAGAGAATCTCTTGTCACGTGACCTTTGGAAGGAAGAGTCAATATATATGAGTGCTGAGAGGTACCAAGAGATGATAAATAGAGGGGAGAAAAACAACAAAAGACCTTGAAAGTGAATACGAGCAGAAATTTAAAGAGGGACATATTCACAACATCACGCCGAGTGGTTGATCTCTGCAGCAGTATTTGGAAGAAATATTGTCAAGGCTAGCAAAGAAATGGTAAAGTAGCCATGCTGGAAAATCTGTATTTCTTGGGTGAGAGTTAGAGGTATGCAGAAGGATAGAAACGAGTGTGTCTTTAAGATAACTAGACAGGTAACTTATATTTACTAATATAAATAAATAGACAAGTAACCAAGAGAGCTCCAAATCACAGACATCAATCTAATTAGGACAGGTAAAATAATGAGGCTGTCCAGAAAAAAGATGTGAGGGAAGACTAGAGGGGAAAAGGCTCTACTATTGAATGGTTTTGTTCAGAGACAAAAACAAGATTTTAGTCTGAACAGAAAGAGGCCTGGAAGAGGAAAGTAGACCTATGGAGTCATCAGCATAGAAACAGTAGTTGCATCTGCCCTTGTAAATGAGATTATACAAAGCTAATGTGGGGATAAAAGGAGGACAACGGGAGAGGAGATGTCTTATTGAATTCTCACGGATGTATTAGAAGAGAGGATACAGTAATACCAGAAGGATGAGCAAAAGCTCTTAGTACTCAAGCTTTTATGAAGAAGAACAGAGCTGGCTACGTGGAAAGTGTCTGTCAACTCAAAGAGGATGTGGGTCTGACATCTGGCTAAGAAAAGATCTCTGGAGACTCATGAAAACAGTTCCATTGTAATGCAAGGGCAGAAATTGCTCTAGAAAAGATCTAAGATAGAATTAGAGGAAATGAACCACAGAGAAGAATTGCTGATGATGTGCTGAGCATGTTTAGAGGCTGGAAGTATGACATGAGGAGATAGGATAGAGGAACCTGAGGACAAGGATTATTTACAGAATAAAGCATTTTAGTATGGTGAGAAATTAAGGAAAAGTGTGAACAAGCAAATATAGAAAACAGGATAGAGACCAAACAATCATCAGTACTGCCAAGATTTATAGATCATAAGTGATATTGGCCCAAATGAGGAAGATTCAAGGCCTTTTGCTCTATGCCCTGTGCCAACCATCTTATTCTTTCCAGTGCAGCAACTCTAAATAACATGTGATGGGTACTGTGGACCTTTGCTTTGCTGAGAAATCCATTTTGCTTCATGCCTTTCTCCAAAGTGTTTTCAGAAGGAGATCTGAATTGCTTTCTCAAATCTTTCTCATTGTTAGATTGCACTTTTTTTCCATTTCTTTGTATTTTAAAATTTTAAAATTTTTTAGTTATACCACATTATCAACTCTTTTAGTAGTAGAATAGGACATGAAGAATATTTTTACTTTGTAATTAATGATGTAATCAGTTATCTGATGCAGTTGTTTTCATCTTAGTTATTATCAGAGTCACACTAGTGCCATATTTCACTTTTGGCATAATTTTAAAGCACATTGGAATACATCATCCTCATTAACAGCAGAAGGAATTTTTGAAGTAAAACTCCAGAGAGGATCTAAAATACATCAGGCTGCTTGGACCACTCTGTCATTTGTGTGAAACAGACTGATCCCTCCATTCCTGTTTGTCATCCTGTTCAATACAAGTCATCCTGTTTTCCACAGCACTAGGAAGTAGCTTGTTTTGGCTGGACAATCTGCAGGAATCACTCCTCTGTGACTGTAGGCCCAGCGTCTCCTGTTACATTTAGATAATTCCTGATTAACCCTTTGCAATTAAAGTATCTGCCCCACTGCTGCTAATAGGTCACAAAACATGACAACTTCAGTAAACACATTACACAACGGCTTCTATTATGCTTGTAAAAGATGAAGAAAAAAAAGGAAGAAAATACTCAGTTGTTGTATAAACATACTAACTAATGGAGCTTTATTTTCAGTAGATGCGTTGTGCTTCTCACTAACAGCACTGATCCAGCTTCCTTGCATGTTTGCTTGCTCCCATTGTACTTTATTTCCTTTTATCTCCCTTGCTCCTTGCTTGCTCCCATGATACCCAGCTTTACGCAACCTGGTCTAGTGGGAGGTGTCCTTGCCCATGGCAGGGGGGGTGGAAAAAGATGATCTCTAAGGTCCCTTCCAACCTGAACCATTCTATGATTCTATGATTCTCTAGCTCCCACCGTACATCCTGCAAACCACGCTGGGTACCACCAGCTCCTCCCATGCCCATGGCTCCCAGCACAGCAGGAAGGTGGTGATGTGACCCTGAGCTTCCAGGGTGCGAGTGATTGGTGCTCAGCAGGTCCCTCCCCAGACTCACAGCCCTTACACAGCTTGACCTTTTCTGGGGATGCTCCTGTGGGGCTCTAACTGAGCCACTGAGCTTCATGAAACTTACAGGAACGTGATATGTTTGAGACTTCTCATCTCAGTTGAATCTTGTTGCAAGTGGTGAGGCGGCTAGAAAGCCAGGAAGGTAGGGCAGGGAGTTGGAGAGGATGGTTGACTCCACAGAAAGCTAACTGCAAATGAGAAAATTAAAAAAAAACATGGGGGCAAAAATACCAAAATACTTGCCCATTTCCATGTTTCTTAGTGTTTCTGAATAGGCAGCTTTCCCCCCCCCCCTTAATATCTGTACTGATTTGACCCCTAAAGTAGATCGCTCCTGAAAACCATAGTTTCTTTTCCTGCTGTTTGGTCATCTGCAAATGTCCAGTGACTGCCACTTACAGCACTCAGCTGCCAAACTTCCAGATTAAATTTGCATTTTTTTGTCTTGTGAAGCATGCTGAAGAATCTGGGTTTGGGTACTCCACAATATGAGGGAATTCAAGAGAGAAAGAAGTCAGGGCTGAAACATGTTAGTATATGGACTGTTAGTTTATGGACTATTTTTTTTAAATTTTCCCAAATTCTCAATCATATAAAATTCCCTACACTGACTTCTACATCAGGGGAAAATAAAGTGCCTGTACAAAAGGTATGTTGCTTTGATCTGCAGAGTAAATCCCTACTTTTGCCAGGTCCTCTCGTATCCACCTAGGTGGCATTCACTCAGTTATGAACTCCCAAGAACTAAAGGGGTCTGGAGCCTTGTCCAAATGATAGGATGTGTTGAATGAGGCCAATCTGATGTTTTATATACAAGGTCTCCTTGCCTTTCTCTCCTTCAGTTTTTCTGCACCTTAAAAATTGACATTTGCTTTCTCAGCAAGCAAATGAGATCCTGGAATGGAAAGTAATATAAAATTTAATTCTTATCTCGTGTGAGGTCTATTTACTTACAGCTCAATAAATCACAAGGAAAATATGCTGCTAACACTTTTGTGTTATATATCCATGCAGCTCCAGCACTCCTGAGCAGAATTTGTCTTTATGATGGAGTAAGCATCTTCAGGGGCACCAGGGTTACCCCACACCCTGTCATCACGCTCTGTGGAACTGACCTCCCTGAGCCCATCAGTGTCTTTGGGCCTATGCTGCTCAACTTCTACACTGACTCGCACGTTGCAGGCTTTGGATTCCAGGCAAGATACAGGACAGTTGGTAAGTTCCAGTGCCTTGTGCTTAGTTATGGAACGATTCAGACTGGATGATGGTTTAGTGTAGAAAATGTTGTGCCTCACTTTGGGAACATCTTAGGTGGATATAGGTTATTCATATGGTCCAGGACAGACAGGACTGTTTGTCCTGGACTGATGTGTTATCTCACCGTCCTCCTTTCAAGATACCACAGGGCACTAAGTCAGAAAAACTGAAACTCTTTCTTTGCTGTAAAAAAGGAATGTAACCCATCTGGGCAGGTTGATTTTTTGTTGTTCTAAATTTTGTTCAAGGAGAAACATCACCAGCTTATTCAATTGAGTTATTTAAAAGATTCTGTCATATACGGGAGGTCTGATTCTGGTCTGATTCTCAGTTCTACTAAAACTACCTTATGTAATGCAGGAGCCAGAGAAGGATCTTTAAATGGAACCAGTTATATTCCGCCAGCTGATGACCCCCTTACAGTGCCAGTTATCAATGTAAACAAAAATCAAGACTTTGATATATTTTTTTTACAGAAGAAATTTTTTCACCAAAGCTTTTTGTCTTTCACATGAGATCTCCTTTTTTAAAAAAAGAGGAAATGTGTATTAGAAAAATAATTTTCCAACTGTTTACTATTTACATCTGCACAAATATAAATATCAAAAGAGATGAAATTTATTTTGAAAACAAACTGTAATATTTTCTAGGTTGAATTTTTAGAGACGCTACTTCGATTTTTGAAAGTTACTTCATTTTCTAACTGCAGAGAAAAGGATGAGCTCTTACCTTTGGTATTTCCCTTAATATATTCCTCATGTTTAAAGCCACAACCAGAAGCAGAAGGCTAAATACGTTATATAAAATGAAGGGCCTGATACAGCTAAGACAGAGAGAATGGCACTGAAAGATGACAATGTGCAGTTATTCATGGAAAAGACCTTCACAATGCACTCAAGTCAATTGCTGCTATCTGACTTGTGACTTTTGACATTTGAGAAATATGACTGCAGCTTTATTAGCTTGTTGCTGTATACAAAGCAGATTCTACCAATTAACATTCCTTTTCCCTCTAGTTGTATTGTTTGCTGGAAAAAAAATTGAAAAGCCGCTTCCCCCTCCTAGTGTAGAATAATGCTGATTCTTTCTTGTCCTTGCTCCTGCCCTTTATCTGCCAGTGCTCCAGCATGCCAGGCCAGCACGGCTGAGGAACCAGGGCTCTGCATCCAGGGTCCTGCATGGGACTGCCTTTGTTAAGGTTGCCCATTGCCTGGGCAATGGCATATCCTTTGAAACATGAAAAGCTGTGTGTGGCATTGAGCTATTTATCAACAGGACGCAGGGAAGCCTTTTTTTTTTTTTTTTTGCACCAAGTTAAGATTATAAAATAAAAGCCGAAGCTAACAATGGAGATTAGAGTTGGTTTTATAATAGCTTTTGTTCTCTTAAGCACTGAAGCCGGGAACAAACATTAGCCCACATCCTGGCCTTGTCAGCATCCATGGTGTGAACCCCTGAGAAGCAGTGCCCTCAGCTCCCAGCTGCAGTTTCATTTGCTCTCAGCCAGAGAGCTCCTCCACCTCAGCCATCCCCCTCCACTGCGAGCCCAGCATAGGCGAGGTGGGGGACAGTCCCCAGGGTCAGCGACATCTGTAGCGATGAGATTTAGGACCAAGCTGGGATTCAGAGACTGATCGCTTTTTTCTGTTTCCCTACAGCTTGCGGGGGCACTTTCAATGGCTCTGTCGGCGTTATCAGCAGTCCGGCCCATTCCGTTCTGGATTACCACAACAACATGAACTGCTCATACTACATCACAGTTGGAAGTGGAAAAGTAGTGGCCCTCAAGTACGTAATCACTGTTTAGCTTGTCATCAAGGTGACAGGGTGGTGTCTGATTTCAACTAAAAACGGTAATTATTGACAGTTTTCTCTCTGTCTTTCCAAGGGGAAAGCTGAAGTAAAATGAGAAATGGCCACTGAAGCCACCTTTTATCAACCTCAGAATCCCTCATATCTTTCTCTGTAACTTATGTGCAAAACATCACCATAATTCACCCAATAACATCACTTCATCTAACCAGAGGTCTAAGAAATTGTAAAAACGCAGCTCATGCTCTTAGTTCAATTCTGTCAGCCTCCAGCAGCTAAAAATCTGTTGTAAATTGATGTAAGAAAAAAATTAATTCTATTAGAAAGCCAGTGCTCACTTTACAGCCCAAGTAATAATACCCAGGCAGAAACAGCATACTTCTGAGTGTGTGCTGTCCTGCCTAGAATAGCCATAGGGCTGCCACAAAATGTTGACACTAAGAAATTAAAAGGTAGGTACATTCTTCTGTCAGATAAACGCTGACAGTGCATTAGGAGACCATTTCCCTGCTAACTGGTAGACCCAGCTGGTCTGCACTCAGCCTTCGTTTTATATGCCTCTCACGTGCTCAAGGAAATTACAGGGTAAGCAATTTGCAGAAGTGAGAGAGGGGTTTGCACAGAAGAGATCTGCTTCTTCACAGAAAGCTGAAGTGTGCTTTTATTGCAAGGGGCCCAGTGGGTGAGGGTCACTATTTATTTGAAGGTGTTTTGCCATCCAGTTAATAGTTCTGCTTGCTTGTTTTCTGAAGAAAAATATTTTGTGGTACCTGTTTATGTATGGCTTTGGCCAGTGCTATCACTTGTACTTTTCCTCAAGCTCTAAAAGCACATAAGACAGGAATAGAAATGGAAATGTGATATCTAATGCTCCAAGTGTATTTTACAGATTCAACACCTTCCAGCTTGAAGTATCTCCCTCCTGCTACAAAGATTATGTGGCTGTATACGATGGCTCAGACACACATGCTCCTCTCCTTGGGAAATTCTGTGGGTCAGAACTGCCTCCGAATATTAAAAGTTCCAGTAACAAGTTGTTCCTGGTGTTTAATACGGACTTCTATGGATCAGACAGAGGATGGAAAGCATCATTCAGGGAGACCTTAGGTAAAGATATTATTAGACTCAGAACCCCAACAGCCTGTCGGTGATTTCCGTTGGTGAAGGGCTGTTATGATCTCACTAAGTACTGAGTGGTACTGGAAGCAGAAAAATATTTCTGAGTGTGTCAAAATTGAATGAACTAAGCAAAAGACTAGGATTATGGCATTCCTGCATGCCATCTCTGGTTCTGAACCGATTCCTTTTATTCTTTGCTAACATTTTCCTGCCTCTTTGAAGGCACAAGCATTTCTTGTGTGAGTGAAAGCTTAGCAACACCCGAAGTCCTCTATTCTGGAGCAAATTCGACAATACCTGACCGCTCTCATTCTTCAATGTTGAAAGGTTGATGGTGCACTAAAGCTGCCTCCTTTCCATCTATCCTTCGATTCCATTTCCTTGCAGTTCACCTCACACCTTTTTAACAACTAAACTGTTAAGATTAGTGTTCCCCCCACGCACCACTGTGCTGATCTCAGCTGATTTGAGGGATCAGTCTGTTTAGCTGGCCCCCACATGTATGGGATCATAGCGAGAAGCCACTGGATGTTAAATGTTTTGATGGACACAGGAGTCAAAGCAATGATTTATTAATTCCCTGTAAAAAGATTTAAGTCCAGTGGTCTATTTTTAAGATCAAATTTTAAAAGGATTGTTTTACCTTCTTATAACATCCAAACTGTTTAAGGATGATAAGGAACAAATGATTATTACATGTAAATTGATGTCATGTCATCACTTCTAGTTTCTTGTGTAATTAACTCAATGTGTTTGTGATTAGAAAGAAGTAATTGTCTGGTTTAAAAGGCTGGCACTCAGACAGTTCGTAATGAAAGGCCTTTGTAGCAGGACAAACATGGCCTTCTGCTGAGTCATTGAACCCCCTCCCAGCCCCTAGCCAGTGACCTTCTCATTTCATACAGTCTGAGAAAGTATTTACAGATAAGAAAAATAACTGGTTCTACAGACTTTGCCAAAAAAAATATTCCCACAGAACCTCATGGTCTTTACTATTATTAACTCTTCTTTTGCACAACTCCAATTAGTTGCTACCATAATCTTCAAGAACACTCTTGTGGACTCTTATTTCAAGCAACACAGTGGTGCTTCATGTGTTGCTGTCTTTAAACCGTTAGGTATCCATTGTCAAAGATCCTCCACAGCATCAGTTTGTGCTTCCAGAGTGAGATCATCAGGAACTCCCCAAGCTCCTGCTCTTCCTGTTGGCGTGTAGTCAATTCTTTTAGCCACCGACTTTAGATTTGTTTGTATAACTGTCCAGAGATTCTGCTTAAGCACACAACAGAACACAAGCCAGGCTCTCCCAGTCAATATCATGCCTGATTATTTCCCTAAGTGAGGAGGCAGCTTTTATGAATAAACTTTGACACCTACTAGTCTCATTTTTGGAGGGACATTTTTGCAGGCTCCCAAGGAAAGGGAGGTTGTAATGTTGCCAGACTTATTCAGGAGCAATGGAGTTGCATGCTGGAAAAAATGGCTATGTAGAGATGCAGGTTGTGTGAAAAGTGCCCATAGTGGTGAGATGCTTAATGGTAGGTCTTCTTTCTCCTCTGCAGGAAGCAAGCCACAGGGACTAAACCACACAGCTTTTAGGAAAGATTCTGGCAGTCCATGCTAGTGTGGGATGGCCAAAAAGAAGAAAAGTATGTTATAATAGGAAAAAATGAGTCACAGACCTTTGCTGTTTGATTTGTCTGAGATACAGACCCAGGAAAATTTGTACACATCTTTGTACTATGAGGTCTGAGATTCTGCTTCAAATGAAAGCAAATAAAACCAAAACAATGAGTACATTATTCTGTAGTTACCCTAGGGAAGCACAACCGGATAACGTAATTATTGCACTCTGCTTAATGTTCTGAGTGATCCTGATTATGCATTGGAAAGAAGCAAGCAGAAACAGTAAACCCATTTGTAGCAAAACAAGCTATTTCCTTTCCTCACAAGCTCTTCCAGTTTCTTTCCTGGTGAGACTTCTCTCAAGGGTACTGCCAAAATCCAGGGCTAAGCATTGTTCATCTCTTCTGAATTTTATTACTTGGGAGACAATCTTATAACCACCAGGGTAGGAGGAAGACAGAAGATGAAATAGGAAGCTCAAAGAAGCCTTGCAAGTTCTACAGTAACCAGGCGTTTCAGGAGTTAAACCTGAAATTTGTGTAGGAGAACATTCTCTGATTTAATTAAAGCAATTTTTTGCACTGCTGATCCTGCAACCATTAGAATATTGAAGGTCCCCTACTAGTCAGAAAAGGAAGACTAACAGAAAGTATGAAATATGATTAATTTGGCAATGTAGAAATATGTCTCATTTTCTGTCAAATGTCTTTGTTTAGAAATATGCTTTCACCATGCTACTTCCATGTGCTCTGCAATATATTGCTGAATGCACATTTCACAACCGGCATGCTGGACACGCTCTCAAGCTGAGCTGGTAAACTGGGGCTGAGTGGAGGATCCCAGCCTGCTCCAAGTATCTGTGGAAAGAAAGACCCCTTCTCTTACCTTAGTTACCACTGACCTTTTTTCTGTCTTTGTTTTCAGTCTGAAAAAATGAGAATTTCCTTTCCACAGTGAGCGTGTGCTCCTCCAAGCAATCAATAAAAGGATGAGAAGAGATAAATCGATACCACCTTAAGGCATCTGGTTACACGAGATGTCTCTGTGAAGCAAGAAGAGCTAAGATCTCTTCCCCAGAAATGAGGTCTGGGTGAACTGAGCTTGTGACTCATCCAAAGATCTCCTGATTATCTCTCCAGCTCTAAGGGGAGACCTGATCTTCTCAGCTGACCCTGGCTGGCAGGGACAGAGCCTGCACATACCTCAGCCATGCCTGCTGTGACTTTGTGCTTTGGTAATAAACAGAGCTTCTGCCTATTCCCATCCAGCAGTGGGGTGACCTTCTCACCCCAATTTGTGATCCCTCTAAGGCAGATGGTACCAAGGCAGAGAAGACTTCTACGAGTTTGTGGCTTTTTCCCCCCCGTTTTTAATTTAAAGAGTCGGCAACCCCTTTCAGGAGTTGTATTGGTGACCTTATTAACAGCACATCATTTCATCTTGGCAGCTCTCCGTGCTTTTGTACATAGCCCCATTGTCTCAGTAACGAAAAATATATCACATTCTGAACCATCAGAGAAAGGTCTAAGAGGTTTCTGAAAGGCAGCTCTGCTCGTTAAGGTTGCTTGAGGAAGCCACAAAAATTTGCAAGATGCAAAGTGTTACACATGGTTAGATCAGTGGGTTGGGTCGGAAAGCTCTTCCTGAGCTTTCTTCACACAGGCAAAAGGAAAACATTGCCGGCAGTGATGGGGAAGGTGCTGTGAAGAGGATCAGGAAGATTGCCTGGCTTTTTTCTGCAGCTCTAAATCCTGCTCAACTTCAAGCTGTAGTCGGATCTCTCCCCTCCCCTTTCCTATGCTATCTCTTGTGAGCATGCAGGAGAAAGTCATATTTAAATTTTGTGAAAAAGCAGTATGTTGTACTTTATTAATACCAATGTCATGACTTGTTTGCATTACCGTGGAGCTTACGAGCTCATGGACCAAGATTCCACTGCGCTAGACACTGCACAGACAGAATAAAGGAACAATCTGCTGTCAGAAAGAGTTTATGATTTAAACACAAGAATAGGAAAAACAGATGGATATAGACAGGCAAGAAGAATAGGGTGGCAACAATGAGAAAACTGGTGGTGTAGGCTCTCGGGCAAAAGAAATGCCTCCAAACCCCTTGGCAACTTGTTAGGCTGTTGGAATGCAAAGTCCTTAGATACCCCATCCTCTGCAAGGGAGACTGGCAGCCTGCTCTTAGTCTCATTGTCCTCAGTTTGCCCAGTATTTCCCTCAAGGATCCCTCAGTCCTTTTTATTCAAATGAGCATTTCTGAATATTTATTATTTTACATAGGGGAAAGAAATCACAAGCCAGTAAAGTGTAGAAGAAAAATAGTTGGAAAAAAAGAATCTTCTCATTTGATGTACTAGAAAAATGCATTGATGGGTAACTCATATCCAGTATGAGTACCATGGAAATAGATGATGAACTATATGCTTTTCTTCCTGACAAAGTGATCTGTAACTTACTTGATAAATTACCCGGAGATATGTCTGCCTTTACTCTGTTAGCTGTGTATTAAATTACTTGTTTCCTGTTTGGAACACAATACGCTGAGTGTCTATCACTAATGGGTTTACTGTTATGCTTTCCTCTAATGAAATTAAAGTGTATTTTTTTTAAAAATGGACCCAGTAGAATTTTCACAGCATTTTTATGCTATTTTATTTTATCAAACAAAAATTGTGCTTTACATAGGTCTGAGTCCATTTCTGCCTTGCAAAACAAAGTCTGAGCTTCCTCTGTATTCAGTTTTTAGGTACAGATTTCCAGCAGTGCTCAGCATGCACGTTCTCACTGATTTTATTTAAATTGTTCAAAATTGCTGGAAAAAAACAGATTTGAATGGGCAAAAAAGGTGTAAAATATTGGTTTAGCCATGCTGCTGCATAGGTGGGTGTTAGGTGTTCTTTTGGCGGTCTTTTCTAAATTCTCGAACCAGCTACGATATTTGCTTGCACTGATTTATGTAAATGATTTTAGCACCTGCTGTCAGTGGCACCAGTGACCTGTACTGACAACAGCAGTGGCTGCCTGTCAGGTGGGAAAGAACTGCACAACCATCTCTCAAGCTTATTGGGAATTTTTCTCCCTCCTACAAAAAAATAAAAAATAAAATCTTAGAAGAATGTGTCCTTGACTGTGGCATGTGAATGCTGCTGCTGAATTCAGTGTATTTTCCCATGCCTTTGGAAAAGCAGCAGTGCCTGGCAAAGATTTCACAGCCCGTTAGGACTGGTTTCCAGAGGTGTATCTGGAGATACCAGTCTGGCCTCAGCGCCTGGTGCTGCACCGGGGCTAGCTGAGATGCAGACTGCTTGCACCTCACAGGTCTTCTTGCAAAGCTCTCCTTGGGCTTTTGATTCACACTGTTTTGACAAGTACATTACATATATATTAGACGTTTCAGATTCATTACATTGTCATGGCTTAACTATAATTAGCTTATTCTATTAAAATAGTGACTCAGTCATTGCTAATAATATCTTCATTTGATCTTAGTATAATCTACTAAAATACCAACTTCCATAACAAGCTCAGAATATCTGTTTGTAAGATAAATTCCTGGACCGTTTCTAAATATATTTTGTGGCTCAAATCTATGTAAAAAATAGATGCATCAGATTGAGATCTGACTAAAATTAGAAAGTACTTGCAGTCTCTTTAATATATCTGCAAAAAATATATTTGTTGAGCTGAGGGGCAGTCTGCATATGCCTCTCAGAATTGACAGTTATTTAATGTCCGTGACATTTCTTCTCCCAAAGCAAAATAAATAGAAGAAGTTTGCAGACTCAAACTGGACAGACAAGAAAAAGGTATTTGAATAAGAATTTTCTGACTGATCTGAAAATTGAGGTGAACATTTATTTTAGACACAGTATGTGTAGCTTGTGTAGTGACTAAATGTTAAAAGATGATGGGATATTCAGATTAAAGGCGTTTCACACAGCAGTGGACAGAAATCTCTGCCAGCCTGGTGGCAAGGGCTGGCCCTGCCAGCAGGGCCTGCGGCCTGCACAGAGTCACCACGCCTGTACTGTGCCTGCCCAACACACAAGCTGACCTTGAAATCTCAGTTTATGAAGGTTTACCAACTCTTAGCATCAGCTAAGATGAAGAATAGCAGTGCAATTCCTCCCTCCAGGCTTACGTAGTTCATTCTGTTTGAAGCTCTAATCCTAACGAACTATGAGCTAATTACTACAGCCATGCTCCAGCCACTCGTCTGCGCTGGAAATAAAACCCATCAGGAACGAAACATAAGTCTTGGCAGAGTTAATCCTTACTTATTCTGATTTTTCAGATCAGACAGAAGCCTAGAATTCCCAGCAATGCTTTCAGTTGATATCAAATGTGATCCAGAAATCTGGGAGAGGGTTTTCATTACTATTCAAGCAGAACTAGGAGCTTCTTTGAACTGTGCTGCCTTTTGGTGTGCGCTGGGGGTTCATTTAGTAAGAGGAGAGGAACAGGATGAGTTTGTTTTATTTTTGAACGTCATTGGGTTAGCTGTTTCCAATAGATTTAAAACTGTTCAGCAGGCTCTGTTTCATTGCATCCGTACATGTACAAATGAACCTTACCCCTGGCTGTGCTTCAAAGGCAGGTAGCTTCAAGGATTCATCCTCATCTCTGTTCCGTGTCTAGGGGATGTAACTCTTAGAGTAACATGTGCTTGCTCTCTGCTGTAATTATTTTTACTTGCCATAGGGAACCTTCAGTCCCTTCTTTTCTGAATGGTCCCTCAGCCTTTTAGTTTCATTAATGCTTCCCACCAAAGGCAATTAATGATGACAGTGTGTGCCCTAGTTCTGATAATTTGTGATCTCTGGCAAGCTGTGTATGAGGAGGACAGGACTGCAGTCTGATTTATGATGACCTTAGATTTTTATTTTAAATAAAACAGAGACTGAAACAACACAGTCGTCCATCTGTTCCCACAGAAATTATTCTATGAAGTACATTTCTCATTATTTTTATCATGTTTGCTTTTAATGACTAAGAGGCTATTCTAAACAATTAATACACTTCTGCCTCAGATTTTGCCTAAATTTTAGCTGTGTTTTTTTTCTGGCTATGTTAGCCAGCAACCAATCTCATTCCATCAATGATCACGAGCAAGCTGGATGGCTTTTAGCTGGCCTTCTATTCAGGAGCGGTGATGACTTTTAAAACAATGAGGTGCATCCTCACTAAAACGCCCTGCAATCGGGTTTCTCTTCTAAGTAATTGGTTCTTCTTTTGCTGTGGGTGTTCCCCAGGTCTGCACACATTCGCTATTCTGTAACTTCTAGTGGCTGCAAACAGACGTAAAGTTGATGAGTAATGCAAAACACCAAGGCAGACTCTTCACCAAGGACTGCTCTTTTTTTGGTGTGCTGCAGGGCTACGTGCTATCTGGTCAGCTTCCACTCTAGCCGTTATTTGTGACGTGCCATCCTGTAGCCGTGTGACTCAGTCCTGGCTGAGGAGGCTAAGCATTGTGAAAGCTAATGATGAAACCTCGTTTTTATTAACTGTAAATTATGTTTTTAGTTATTTATCTCCCCTTAGATCCTCTTACTAGCTATACTAACTAGAATTAATTTTCTTATAATGAGGTTTTGGCCTGTTTCTGTCTGGTCCTTTTTATGTGCTGTACACACACGGCTTACCCCCACGTAGATTTTTTGAGCTGTCTTCATAGCTGCACGGCTAGCCATGAAGTGCACCATTAAAAAGGTCCAGATGTTTGACACCCCAAAAAAGGACAATCCAGCAGCACTGACAGCTTTCCTGTTGCATTGCTGTGTGGCAATTCTCTGATTCCTGTTGCAATGCTCTGGCTGGAATGTTTGCAACTCTGACCACAATAAGGGTGAAGGGCAGCTTTGTAAGACAGTCTGACCCATATATCATTAAAGATTCAATATTGCAGGGCTGGAGGGACAGACTGTGACCTATGCCAAATGATTGTATGCTTAATGGTACGCTTAGTGGATGGTGCACAAAATGCTAAGCAGGAAGTGGCTCCAGCAAGACTGCTTCAGGACAACTAAATAAATCATGCAGAAGGGTGAACCCAAAGAAAAATACAATGAAATTGCATTCTTAGGGCCCAGGCACCCTCCTGTCTGACATTTTGCTCCTTTCTAAGGGTATCTGTGAGAACATGAACATGATTTATTGGTCATGTTTCCCCCACTGTTACTCTCAGCTTCTGCAGCAGCATTAGAATCAACACTAACGTTTTTCCAAGTTTCCAACTTCACTGCTGGAACAGCCCACAAAACTGGACTGCAGTCTATTAATTCCTGCCTTTTTCACTTTGTAGTAAGTTCCTTCTGTTCATTTTTAGCTATAGAGAAAGCTTGAATCTCATGTCATTAAGATTTTGGTTTTAAGCAAACTTCTTTTTAGGGTGGAGACTTTCCGGCTTTGGTTTGTAGACGAGAATGACATTTATCCTTAGTCACTCTGGTTTAACCATTGCAGTCTTACAACAAGGGGCTTTTGCCAGCCCCCAGTTACTGATGCAATCCTGATATTGGGATGCTGATTTTGCACCAGAGGGATCTTTTGTAATATCATAGCTCAAGTAGTGTGCAGATTTATGTGACTGGAAATATATCAGTGGGTCAAGGTTAAGTCGCTGTATATCAGCTAGACAGGAATATTTTACACACACAGCTTAAATTCTCCATCTATGTTCATATTGCTTATCCACAGCTGTAGCTTCTTTTGATAACCTAATTCTTCCAAAAGGATTCACTGCAGGAGACACCATGCTGTTAATCTTCACCCTGTGCAGTTTACAAACACTCTTTTTCAGACTCACAAGTTAAGATTATGAACCAAACTTTATTTGAATTCCTGAGATAAATAAGTGGCCAGGAAACCCCACAGAGACTGGGGAAGGAAGCATAAAGTAAACAAACTGACCAGAGTTACTAACCCAGTTCTGCCTCTGGAAGTCAAACTACAAAAGATGAGTTGTTTAAAAAAAAGTCCCTTTGGATAGGCCTGTATATTTGTTTGTTTGCAATTAGATGTAATAAGAGGGTTCTGATCTTCTAATAACTACTTTTGTCCAAAAGTCATTTCTTTCAGTGTGACTAAAAACATTATGGAGCACAAATTTTCACAGTGAGGAACTCCAGTCAGAGACTTAGCTCTGAATGCAGAACCCACAAAAGAGCCTGCTTTTCAGAGAGGCTGTACGTTCCTGCAAAGTAAAACACTCCCAGAAATATGCCACTTCTAGATAGATTCCTGAATAGGAGTCTGGGCCCCAGCGTTAGAACACCAAATTTAATCCCACAAGAATGAAATTGCATTGCAAAAATAAGCAACTTCATTTTTAACCAGATATTCAAAGTCAACTAGTCAGTGCCCCCTACTGTCCAACTGTTCTTACTAGCAGGTAGGAATTGCATTAAAATGTCTTCCAACCACGACTCTCCTACTTGATTTCTGTACTCTAAGAATGTCTTCTTACAGTCCCTTTTAAAAAATCTGTAGCTATATTTTCAGAGTGGATACTTGTACCTAATGCTGTTAGTGTTAAAAGCCTTTTGATAATTCAAACAGTATTTGTGAGACAGGACAGTAAAATTCTGTAGCGCAGAAAAAAGCTGTTGTCTTGACATTAAAGTTGTGAAGATTAAATAAATGCCAGAAGTGGCTTTTAAAAAGCTTCTGCTTCTTCAACAGGACCTCAGAATGGCTGTGGTGGCTACCTGACATATTCAGCTTACAGTTTTGGCTCCCCCATCTCCAACATCAGCAGAAGATATGAGAGAAATCTGGACTGTGTATGGGTCATAACTGCACCTGAAAACAAGCTGATCAACCTCACCTTCACCTCATTCGTGCTTGAAGCACAGACTGCTCAGACCTGCCAATACGATTATGTCAAAGTAAGATAGCTGTGTATTTTAACAAAAAAACTATCAGCGAGATACAATCCATTATCCTTTCCATGGGGCTAAAACTTAATTAATAGAAAATTGCCTTATGTAGAAATTCAATTGCTTAATAAAATTACAGTTCTTCAATAGGTTAGATTATGGCTGCAGATGACATCCTGCTTTTTTGGAAACCAATAAGAGGTTTAATGTTGTTATGGGTGCAAGCTTCTGTTCTTAGACGACCCGTATAACTGAGTATTTGTTTCACAGAATAGAAACAGAACAAAATTCAATCACTTTGAAAGTAATTATGAACACTCATTATGATACCAAATTGCTTGAAAAGACTTTAGTTCATGAAATTTTGAATAAATAATTCTTGAAAGCTACTTTCCTGAAGATGAGTGAATAAAACACAGGATACGTGGCAGAATGCTGCTAAACAATACGCACCAAGGGGTGTTGGAGATCCTGCTGAGCATTAGAGATGTTCAATTACATGAGGAATGATTTCTACATTTTAGTGAATAAAATCAACCTTTTGCATTGAAAAGCGCTTTGAGATTACATCTAAAAAAGAACACAGAACCCCAAATTACAACAGAATAAATTTTTGATGTATTTGCTAAGACAGGACCAGAATGTTCCTTAATGAGATTTTCAGCATCCGACAGAATGAGCTAATGTGGCAGTGAATAATTGTAGTCATCAAGAACATCCTGTTAAAGCACAAGAGCACCTAATGTGCTTTCAAGTAAGAGAAATTGCAACGTCAGGAGGGGTCAGAAAACTTTATTTCTCTTTCTTTGTTTCTTTTGCCTAAACTATTAGTGGTTTATATGCTTTTCTGATTTCAGCTTTATGATGGAGATAATGAAAATGCCAATTTAGTTGGCACATTCTGTGGATCTACAGTGCCAGCTCCTTTTCTTTCTACCAGTAGTTCCTTGACTGTGAAATTTGTCACAGACAATTCTGTGCAAAAGGAGGGTTTCAATGCTACCTACACCACTGTGGACCGTAAGTATACACATGTATGTATATATATATATTGTCGTGACTCTTTAATGAAAATATATATTTGAATAATAAATCATTAAGATTTGCTCCAGATACTGGGCCCAGGCAAAGGCAAAGGTAGTCCTTAGTATAGCTCCCACAGTGCATCTACAAGCAAGCTGAAAGCAGCACTGCGGGACCTCTGTGCAATTCTGTTTGGTCTTGGCTGGTTGTGGGGTGGATGTCAGTGTGGATGGCAAAACAAGAACTCTCTATCATGGGCTGTTAACAAATACAATGATATTACAGGGAACAAACATTTACCTTATTTTTGTAACAGATATTGACACAGCATTAGAATTTACTCTACTTACATTTTTTGTTCTTCCCGAGAGTAATAGGTAAATAATAGGCATATTATCCAGAGTAGTTTTGTTTAATAAATAAACATTATTCCCCAGTTTGAAATGTTTTCAGTCTATGACACATTCATTATTACTATTTTAAACAGGATTGTGTGGAGGAACATATAATGCAACTTCGACCTCCCTAACTGCAACATCTCCGCACTTCCCCAATGAATATCCACCATTTACTCTCTGTACTTGGGTCATTGATGCCCCTCCACAGCAGCAGGTCAAGGTGGTGGTAGAGGCCTTCCACCTTCATGCCAGCCAGGACTGCTCTCAGAACTACCTAGAGCTCCAGGACTTACCAACGGTAAGAAATTTCGTCGATACCATGTCCCATTCACATTCAGCTCCCCTCACTCTTTGCAGAGAGAAACTCACTGTTTGGTAATAGATTAGTTGGTGATTTGTGTGAGGGATACATCCAAAGCGTTAAGAATTATTCCCCACTTACACTGATTTAATGGAAGCACACTTAAACACACACTGAATTTGGCCTGGTACGTATTATGTAATTCTTCACAGTTGCACCAGCTAGCAGAGTTAACACCCAGAAAATACTTAGCACTCGGAAAATACTGACCAACAGCAAGCTTTCATAGGCTAAGTATACTTCCTCCCATCAAAGAACCATAATAAAATGACTATTAATTCCAGGAAGAGCGTTTGTAGAAAGCACTAAGAAAAAAAAAAACCACAAAAACGCAACTGTTTATGTCCATTGTATTACATTATTCCAAGCTTTCTTTCCTTGTTTCGTCTTTGTCATGAAAATACGTGTTTGTTACAAGGGATTTGCTTCACATCATAATGGAACATACAATATTGAGATATTAATAAGTGATTTCCATTAGAGCTTTAAAATGTGATTGCACAGGTAGTACAGAAAGTGCTGAAAGAACTGTTCGCCTGAAGTTTGATAACTTTGAACACTGAGTTGTATCACTACGTAGAAGTAACTTGTGACATGTAATGAATTCCAGCACAGCCAAGGATCAGCCCATAGATTCTGTGGCACTGAAACTTTTCCAGTCCCTGAATTTTATTCTCATGATCGCACTGCCGTCGTGACTTTCAAATCAGATGAATATAGGATTAATAATGGAGTCAGATTTACCTACCAAGCTACAGGTAAGCTTGAAGAAATGTCAAGAAAATCTGCCTACCATTCTCTTTGTTGATTCCATTCACTGAAAAGCAATACAAGAATCTGCAAGGCTTACATATTTTCTATTTTCTTTCTCTAGGTTGCAGCAGAGAGTATAACCAGCCTTTTGGTTCCCTGAAGAGCCCTGGCTGGCCTGGTCGTCACCCTAATAATATGGATTGTTCTATTGTTCTGAAGGCTCCCCTGAATCACACAATTTCTCTCTTTTTCCATGCTTTCAGTTTGGAGGACAGCATCCAGTGTTCACATGACTTCCTAGAGGTATTAAGCCAGTATAAATATATATATGTACATATGCATACACACACACAGACATATATATATTTATTGTGGTCCTGAATAAAAATCTGATGAAGTCAAGGGACATTAACAGGGTTGGATGAAGTATGATCTGAACTGACATTAGGAACTACAGTCTTGCTACAGTTTTATGGTGAAAGATACTTAAGTACTATAGTAAGAGGTTAAGCAACACACAATATATGAAGTCTAAAACCAATGAATAAATAGTTTAGTTGTCATCTAACTCATTACCTAGCTCATGTTGATGTTACCCGGTTACAGAGCAAGCTGGGATAGTTTTATACAATATTAACAACTATGCATGAACAGAAAGCCATGAATCTGAGTACTTTCATTCCAGCTGCAGATTCCATCTAATTGATGTTTTTCTTAAAATTTTTTTCTCTTTCTAAAAAGAGATCTAGTAACAAGCGTGGGATACTTGCAAAGGCTCTCTGTGCCAATAAAAAGCATATCCTTCTTCACAATTGTTACTCTGTCCTTTCACGCTTCTTCAAGGTTTTCCTGCTTACTGGTCAAATTAGAAAAATCAGATGTCTGTGGCAGAGCCATTATTTAGTTCTCCTTTAATATCCTCTTTACTGTCTCAAGAAATGGATCTGAACTCCACTATTATTGGAGCTCAAAAAAGCATCAGATTAAATCTGAGCTAGGTAATATGAGCTGTGTCTTAATATGACCAGGGAGAAGAGTGGTCTGCAGGGTAAAGCATTAATCTTTTCATCTGGAATATTAACTTTTATTATGAAGAGTAAAACATGGACTTGAATTTCAAAAGCACATCTTAGCTACTAGCCAAATAACTTTTATTAGTCAGGAGATGTACCACACCATAAAATTTACCTGCCAGTTGCTGATGATACTTGTTCTGTACAATTGCTTACAAAACTCAGACAGACTGGTTAATGGTGGTTTTTCCTTCTCAACAAGAATATATAGTAGGAAAAACAAAACTATTAAATGTCAATTATGGTATGCATGCAAGTCCATACACGGAACAAAAGAATCATAGAATGGCTTAGATTGAAAGGGACCTTAAAGATCATTGAGTTACAATGCCATACATGGTTTGTGCTGTGCTTGCATCACTGCTTATTTGTAGTTGCGTATAATTGGCATAGGGATTTAATGTTGACAATGTTTATTGTGTCCCTCGCAGGTCAGAAATGGGAGTGATATGCAATCACCACTGCTTGGCAGGTTCTGTGGAAATACTGTGCCCAGTCCAATCTTCCCCCAAAATCATGCTGTCTTCCTTCGTTTCAAGAGCGATATTTCAGGGGCTCATGATGGATATGAAATTACTTGGACCTCATCATCGAGTGGTAAGGCTATAATAACAAAGTAATTTAATTAAGCAATTGTACACGGGGAGAAAACACAGAAAGATGGAATTCAGCCTGCTCATTTGAGGCCCTGACTCATCAACACCTAAGGCTTTCCCAAGTACATAGCTGACCTTATTCTCTAATGTTGACTATAGCAACCTTAGATGATGTAGTCCACTTAAGCTGGAGATCTAAATCTTTCACTGAGAAGTCAGAAAATATCAGGAACATCTGTCTTGGGCCAACAGAGTTGTGGTGGTGACTCAGCCTACTTTGTTAGTAGTTCAGTTGTGGTAGGCCCTAAGATCTAGACACTGCTAAGCCTGAAGAGGACAGACATTTTCTCCAAGAAAATAGCCTAGCTATAATGCAGTGTAGTGACTGTGTAATAGACCTGTTCATAAACAGCGTATGAAATGGGAGTGAATAGGTGGGTAACAGTTTGCTCTTGACACTAAGTCACTGAAGAGAGCTTATGATCTGCAGAAAAGCACTGCAAAATAACCTTACAGTGGTTCGGAGAGGAAAGGGCAAATAAAGTTCGGTGTAGGAAAGTGCTGATGAAGCAGGTGGGGGAAAAAAACACAATCCTAACTTCACCAACAAAAATATGATCTCTGAGTGAATTTTTTAGCATTCAGCAACAAGAACTTTGGGGTAAAACAGTTTTATGAAAACTGGAGCTTACTGCTTTCTAATATTAAAAAAGGCATAAATAGGGCAATAGGAATTCTTAGGAAAGAAAAAAGAGAAAAATAGACAGTGTACCAATCTATAGTTCACCCACAAATTGAGAGATGTGCAGAGTTTTGGTATCCTCCTCTAAAAAAGAATCCAGTATAACTGAAAACCTTTCAGGCAGAAAGGATAAGGAAATCTCAGCATAAGAAATAGCTTCTGTATGAGGTAGGCTGAGACTTTTAAATCTGGATGAGAAACTACAGAAGTCTAAAAAATTACAAGTGATATTTGGATGGTGAATAATGATCAATTGCTCATTGAATTTTCCCAAAGAAGAACTAGAGGTCTTCAGATAAAGCCAGGAGGTGGTAAGTTCAAACCAAACCAAACCATTCCTCATACAATATGCACTTAGCTGTGGAGCTCCTTCTCATGGTATTCTACAAATTTACATGGATTCAAGCGCTAATTGAATAAGTTCATGGAAGACATCTGATAAAGGCCATTAAATACAAAGATGTGGAAGATGTGAGCTGTAAACTGTTAGACTCTGATAGTAATCTGGGGCATTATATACTTGCGTTTCTCCCAGAGCATCTGTTTCTGCCCACTGTTGGAGATGGAATTTTGTTATAAAAGGCCTTTGGTTTGATTTAATATAACTATTTTCCCTAAGATGTTCTCTGCATTTTTCTGTTAGGGGAGGATTCTTCACTACTTTTCATTCCAAAACGCAGCCAAAGAGATTTTGTCTCTAGTGAAGTAGTTGGGAACTCAACTGTTCAAAGCAGAGTTAAGACTTTGGTTCCTGTTCCAAAAGGTTTTGATTTTTAATATCCGGTGATGGTCTGATGACCATTCCATAGTCTTCTCAGGCTGCTGAAGCTAGAGCCTTACTTTTGTCTCATTGGAAAAGTACTCTTACCCACAGTCACTGTTCCAGCTCACAGTGTCTCCGTTTTTCAGTGCTACTACTAATACTGTACTAATGTACTACACTGTGTAGTATCTAGTGAAACTAAGCCTTCTAAGCTCATTATCTGTGTCCATTTCCAGGATGCGGAGGAACATTATATGGCAGCACTGGCACATTTGCTAGTCCCCACTACCCTGCAACTTACCAGAACAATACTGATTGTGAGTGGGCCATTACTGCGCCCAAGGGACGAATTGTCACAGTGAACTTTGATTTCATCAGCATCGATGACCCAGGGGACTGCAGTAGCAACTACCTGATCCTTTACAATGGGCCAGATGCCAGCTATCCCCAGGCTGGGCCATACTGTGGGATGGTATGTATTCCCTACTGTCTGTGACCCTGTAATTGACTGAAATGAATCTTTATTGTGTCATAATTAAGATTGTTTCCCTAATTTTGGCATGAATTATATAGAAACGAGAGGAGGTGAAAGCCTAAGGCTTCTGTGGCACCTTAGAAGTCTTTTAATACAGACCTTACAGTGACATCTAGTGGCTGGTATCATCAAGCCTTTTTTTTTCTCTGAATTTAGTTGCTGTATTTGTGATTAAAATATTTTTAACACCCTATGGGAGAAAGGCAATAGCAGTACCTAGCATAGATGTGAGGTTCTTTCCAATCTATGATTAAATTTGTACCTCATCTTTAGCACTGTGATTGGCTTTTTCAAAGGATCTTGGTGTTACATAAAGCTTTTAAATTCTTTTTGTCTTTAATTTTAGGATACAAGCATTGCTCCATTCATTGCTACATCTCATCAAGTCTATATAAAATTTCATGCTGAGTATGCGACTTTACCATCAGGATTCCAGTTGAGTTGGATGAGCTAGAATGCCCCTTAAGAGAAATACACTACTGTTCCTTGCCATACTGAAGAGACTTTTTAGATCACAAAATATGCCTGAAACCCAGATAATTGCAACTGAAGTAAGGCCTTTTAAAAATTACTGTAAGTACAGCTGTTACAAATTTAAAAGTTCTGTCATAAACATGTGATCTTACATTGTATTGAAAATAAACTATTGAAACATATTTTTATATTCTTCTATATAATTTCAAATGCTTTTGTAGATGTGCAAAAAAAAAGTTTTACAATTAATGGTATAAAAAGTTAATTAGCCAGGGTGAAACTTAAACACAAAATATTCAACATGAAATTGTTAAGAGGAGCTAAGATACAAAGTTATCTTCAATTAGTTCTGTAGTGATGTGTTTTTGTTCCAAGCATTTTTGAAAATCACAGAATTGTGGAATCATTTAGATTGGAAAAGACCTTCAAGATCACCAAGTCCTAAGTCCTACTGTGTTAGGTGAATGATAGCTAGCGTTATTCAAACTGGAATAAAATCAGCCATTGCTAAAAAATGGCCTCTGTCCTACAGCCATTTACATAAGTAACTTTGCTAAAAAACTTTCTCTTCTATTGCACACTGGGTTTAAGAACCTGACTAAATGAAGTCCTCAGGCATTCAGTAAAGTTTAACACAGTAAGGACGTGCTGTGGTACTAAATCTCAACCACATGAGGAAGTAATGTCAGAGCCTGTTCAATACGCACGCATCTCTGTAACTGTATTTACCAACACAGGCCTTTAAACTTCAACATCTATTTTATAACTGAATTTATAAGAAACTTGTGAGACTTTTGGCAACTGTCACTCCTAGACAACTTGTGGGCAACTTCCTAGACATTTATAAAATTTTTTTTTATATTACTACTACTATTACTATTACTACTGAGAATAGGGCAGATATAAAACTATTGATTTGATTTTTTACTGACAGTTTGCTCCTGCTCCAAGCTAACACACATCATATGTAACAAATATGTTGTTGGGATATACAGAGGACACTGGTTCACTCACGGAAATTAACTCCTTAAAGGGATCACTGCAATAATTGCTTATAAGTGACACTGTAATTGTTGCAGGCTGTTCTAACAAAATTGAGGAATTCTTTGAAGATTTCCCACTGAATGTCAGAAAAAAGGCATCATTCCAGAAATATACCAAACTTTATAGTCACTGAGGAGCCATCCTAATTAAAAGACAATGCAGAAAATACAAAACAGAGCAAAAAGGGAGATGACACGATGTAAAATTCAAGATACTCAAACTTCAGAAATGATCTGATAATGTAAGAAAGATATCTGTCAACTCCCACTGGCCAAGCAAATTAGATGTAAGACAGTAGTTTAGAACCTCCTAAGCACAAAGAAAAATCTAGCTTAGGTACAGGCGATATGCCTGCTAGCGTGCTCAAGCATAACAGGGAAAAAGGAGAAATATCTTTATTCAGATCAAACTAGAGAACAGCTACGTACTCTTGAGCTGCAGGCAGAACAGAAAGCTACTCTAATAAGGGAAGACACAGAAGAGCAAAATTAGTGTCCCAGATTTTGTTCAAGACTCCAAGCCAAACTGATTTCATATTAGCCATCACAGGATTATACAATCTCTGTCCATAAAGTTTATTAAAATACCTAGGCTAGGAGGCAGTAACGAAAAAATCATCTGAACTGCCTGGAGGTAAAGCTACAAAATAAGCTCTAAACATAGTGACTCATAAGACAATCTAAATACAGTTAAGCGTGGCTTCAGCTGGTTGCCTGCAGAGATCAGGAAGGAGTTTATTTTTTCATAGGGGATGGCCATATCATGGGACTCCATGTGCATCCATCGTGGTTTTGACCTTCCAATGATTCATCGTGGATTTGGTGCAGTTGGGACAGGGCAGATCTGGTCACTGGCTCTTGGTGCGAGGTGGATGGTCAGGCCAGTATCAGATTCTAGGCAAGAGCACTGTGTCTTTGCACTTCACCAGCCTGCAGCTCTGCTCATCTGCGAGCCATAGGTGGAGCAGAAGGGCAGACCTCACCCAGGCAGCTCTGTGCTGCTGCAAGGCTGGCTGAGCTGTGCAGTACATTCCCTTCCCCTGTGGACAAGGAGTTCTCAGACAGGCTGAATCTCGGTCTTGCCAAGAGTGACAGAGCAGGAGCTGACCAACACAGAACAGAAATCTGCACGTGGTTTTAATTAATGAAGTTCATTAGTGGCTTTTTGTGGCTGATCTTGGTCACCTGTCAGTTTGTTGACACAAAGCTTGCTCCCCTGAGGAGATCCTTGTCCCAACGTTGGCCTGCCAAGGCTGCTGGCAGTGTTTGGATGTGATGCGTGGGAGGCCGGTTTTGGCAATGCAACCCTTGGCCTCAGGCTCCAGAGGGGGCTGCAGTTAAACTGAGCAGTGTGTTGAAATCTTCACTTCAGTAAGACAGATTTCACTAAGAGAAAAATCATGTTTCACTTTACAGCAGCTGAAATCTTTTCAGATAGTTTCTTGATAAATACTGATCTTGGTATGACTTCTGGTCATAATGCCAAACAAATTTATGAAATTGATGAACTTCTGCAGGGAAGAAAAAAAAAAAGTGAAGAACACTATGAATGAGAGGAAGATAAATTTCTGGGATTATTTTTTTTAAAAATGTAACAATAATTAATGCTTGGTACATCTTTAAATATTACCGCTATACTTGTGCATCATTTTATTTACATGTGAGTAAAATGCATGAGCTTCTGTACAGAAAATGGAAGTCCAGCAGAGAATTCATGCCTACAAAGACTGTTGAATGAAGCTGCTGGTACAAGGTTCAATTGATCTGGCCCAACTGACTCTCGCCAAAAATAGTCAAAGTCTAAAATTAGAGTAAATTATCAAACCCATTCTTTACGAAAACAGGAACAAAGTAACTCACTGCTGTCCTCTAACATCTTATGTGAGGAACCACGAGAGAAATACCACTGCAGAGCTATTATAGTGAAGGTCCTTAAAGGAGAGAGCTGTTGCTGAGCCATGTTTCTGTCTTGGAAGGTAAGGAGTAATTTAAAACACTTTAAAATGAATGCGCAGCAAAAGCAAACCGGAACAACTAAACATATTTTTTAAAAAAAAAAAATCTTTCAAAAAAATCTGTTATTTGCAGTGTACAGCTCAAAAGACAAATTCTGTGTTTAATATGATTTATGGCTTTGTTTCACAATACTGCCAGGAATATCTTTGCTTTTATGTCTTTGCACGTTGCTGTCTGGTTTATAGATCACGCCGTAGTTGTGAATACTGCATGTCTGTCTTGTAATACCTGCATGGCTGCAAACCTCTCCGCTGGAAATGATACAGCACAGATAATGAGTGTGCACAGTTTCACTTTCTAGAGCCAGAATTTTTTAACTTATGTGTAAATCTTCTGGATGTTACGATACCTACTTATTCTTACCTCAAAATATATTTTGGGAACAGTTATATATGAACAGTAAGCACTCCAAAGACTAAGGTTTGAAGAATAAGCACTAAAACGTCCATAACAGTATTTCTGAATTGCCCCTCCCATGTGGTGGGGCTATTCTTTATGAACAATGAGAAGTAGTAACAGAATGAGATCGTTAGGGCTATAGTTACTTGAACTAAAGGAGAAAGAAGATATACAGCTACAATGCTAGAAAACATGGTGCTGGTCAACTTAAAACATTACCTAATTTTAGTTAAATTTACAGATCATTTTGGCTGCAAACTAGCTTTCATTTGGCTCATAAAGCAAAGAAGGGGGTGTCTCAGTTTCCCACAGTAACTTAAGATTAAGTGTCCTAGGCACCAGAATTAAGATATTTAGTGTAATTATTTTTCTCTCAGCTGCCAAACTAAAACCACAGAACTATTTGGCAGTCCTGATTAAAGAGAAATGTGATAAAAATTAGTAGCACTGACTGCTATTCATAATAAGAACAATAGCAACAGCACTGGATTGCTAATAAACAAATGCTTTAAATGATAATAGCCGGTAACAAAAATAGAGACCAGAGTCTAGCAGTTTGCTTTTATAAGGCAAAGATCATCAAATAAACATTGTGTGCCAGTTATCACACATCATTACTTTAATTTTAGTGGATAAAATTTTAGCAGCAGTGCCAAGCAATATATGACTGTTTTTGCAGGTGCATGTTGCTGTTGTCATACACTAACCCTGCATTAAAATTGACTGTTACAACAAGACTTTTTGGAGGATAAAAAGGACAACAATAGAATAATAATGTAGGATAGGACAAGGGGTGACTGGCTTTAAACCAAAAGAGGGGAGATTAAGGTGAGATGTCAGGAAGAAATTCTTTACTCAGAGTGTGGTGAGGCACTGGCACAGCTGCCCAGAGCTGTGGGTGCCCCATCCCTGGAGGTGCTCAAGGCCAGGCTGGATGGGCCCTGGGCAGCCTGAGCTGGTGGGTAGCAGCCCTGCCCATGGCAGGGGGTTGGGGCTGGGTAGGCTTTAAGATCCCTTCCAACCCAGCTATTCTGTGATTCTATGATACTATGACTCTAATATTCCTGGGTTAGAACTACCCAGGACAGCCACAGCAAAGGCAGTGTTGGATCCTCCCCTCTCTTTGCTGTTCCCCATCTCTGGGGCCAGCAGTGGTTGGGAGTAGCTGGGTGGGATAGAGGAGCAGGCAGAAGTCAAAGCTCAGTGCTGGTGCCGGGAAGGAGTGCAGGGAGCAAACTGCCTCTCCTTCCAACAGCACGTGGCAGCTGCAGCTCTGTCATTCAGCCCTGAGCGTGTGCCCACCTCATACCTACACTGAGCTCAGCCTCACCCAAGTTAACCCACTGTGCTAAGGCACCTGCCAGCCTCTCCGGGTCACGTAGTTTGCAGTCGTTTTGGTCACTGCATAAGCAGGGCAGTGTGATGCCAGGTGCACTTCTCACCAGCCACAAAGCCACCGTTTGGTGCCCTGTCAGAGGCAAGCGTGCTTGGTCTGCTGGCAGGCACAGGGCAGGGCCATGCTGTATGGGCAGTACACCTGGCCAAGCCTCTGCTCGAAAGGAAGCCCGTGAGCGGCCCGTGTGAGAAGTGCAGCACCCCTCGGGCTCTGGCTGTGGGCGTTTGCTCAGACCTGGAGGTGGCACAGGCTCACATCACAGGAGCTGCTGGTACAGCTGTGTGGGGCCACAGAGCCGAGGGCGGCTCAGGGGAGTAAATGCCATTCAGTGATAAATACAGGGCTGCAACTCAGAATTTAAAACTTTTAAACAAGGAAAACCTAAAATCACATCCACAGCAGTGCTGAAGCAGCGTTTGCTGGCTGAGGCACCCTGCCACGTCCCGCCCGGGTTTCTGCAGAAACGCAGCGCACAGAGAACACAAACGCAGAACTCAGGGCTGTGGTTCTCAACACGTGGCCAGACCATGGGTCGTTCTAAGGACTGAGTCGGTGTTGCTTTAAGCCCCCCTATCTGCGCAATGACAGCAGCAGGAGCACGAGACCCGCTCCCCAGCTGCCACCCCGCTGAGGTAACGCGGTGCCGCCGTCGGATCCCCCGCTGCGCATGCGCCGAAGTCTCGGTCGCGCTACCTCGACTCCAGCCGCTTGGGCCCTGAAGTCCCGCTCTCAGATACGGCTCGCGCTTATTGGCCGGAGAACCGCGTCCTCCGGCTCCTCCAGCCAATGGTCAGCGGGTCGGCACTGAGAAAGCGCGCTGATTGGCGCGACACCTTTGCGGGCCGCGATGGGAACTGCCTCCGGCGAGCGGACCGGACTTCGGTAAGCGCGAGGAGGTCCCCGCTTCCCGCTCAGGGCGGAGGTGCGCCTGCGCGCGGGCGGGGCTGGGCTCGGGGGAGGG
>WBMW01003759.1:476240-486345 GCA_013396635.1 Penelope pileata
CGCAGCCCCGGCAGCTGGCTGGCAGCGAGCGCAGCCCTTCCTGGAACCGCCCTCACCCCTTTGCCGTACCCTTGCGCAGTAACAGTGCGGGGTAGAACTGAGCGCTCCTACTTCTGTGAAGTTTGACAGGCACTGCTGGGCGGTCGGTCGGGCTTTGGCCCTGCACCTGGAGGGAAGAAAAAATTGGAGCGCATCTAGCGGGAGTGCACATCGTGCTCTTAAACGTGCGGTGGTGCTGGGAGATGTGGGTCTGGGAGAAGTTCTGGCCAATGTGTTTTTCTTTGCCGAAACAAGGTGCAAAGGCACGTGGGTCCATTTTTGCAATTTTCATTAATGGATTCTGCCTCTCATAGACTCACAGTTCAGCTTAGCTCAGCTCCTGGGGTGAGAGCGGTGTGCCCGTGTTAATGTGAGCCCTGTGCCAGGGAGCTGTCAGGGATCCTGCCCGTGTTCCGCTGGTGTGTGGGGCTCTCAGTCGTACGTTCAAGTTAAGCAGACAGGCCTGGCCTTCCCAGGCAGCTCACCCCACCAACCAAATGCAGCTTGGAACTGTGAGTGATCCCAGCAGCAGCCATGCTGAAGTGGAAAAGCTGTACAGCAGCGTGCTGAGCTTGTGCAGGCAGGGTGCTCGGCGGCCGGATCAGCAGCTGAAGCCCAGAAAAAACCTGGGGGGTTTGCTGCCTGAGGTGGAGGCGTGTGGAACCCTGGTACACTGGGTCAGGTAAGTGCTTACAGATGTACAGTTCAGTGCACGCTGCATCACTTCCTTTAGCAGGGGGATCTGAGGCCTTCTCCAAGTTGGGATTGTACCTGTGGGAAGTTTTTTTATTATTAATTTGTCTGCTGCTGTCCATGTGGAAAAGAAAGAACACCTTTGAAGAAGGAATGGGTTGATATTATGAATTTTATTTAATGGTTTGAGAAGTTGAAAGCTGTCTTGGTTTCTGACCCTGTCACCTGGCTCCTGATGAGTGAACTTCTCTAATCCAGGAGCAGGTGCCTCAGGCTTCTCTGCCTTTGGAGCTGGCAGGGAAGTTAGATGAATCTGCTCTGCTCCCTCTCCTTCCAGCTGTGTTGATTATCTTTCCAGTGCAGCACAGTGGTAAAGCTTGCTTTTTAGAAACTCTTCTCTATGAAATAAGCATCTGTTTACAAGCAAACGTAGTGATTCCTGCCCAGTGACTTTTCTTTCCTAGCATCCTCATTTTAATGAGAGCTGCTAGTAGGTGTTTAGGGATGAGTGTAACATCAGGTTGTGATTGAAGAGAACATTGCAGTGTTTTCAGCAATTTGAGGCTTAAGGGCCTACTAGGTTGGAGGATACTCCAAAGTGATGTTCAGTAGCCACTGATAGGGATTTTGTCTCCTGAAATTTAGTGCCTGTTCCCATCTCGGGGTGGCCAATGACCCCTGCAGTAAGCTGCTCTCTGTAGCTTTAGGTGGTTTTCAAGAAGTGTGCCAAGCTTCATCCCACCCACGTGTGAGTACTCAGTGCGGGGTGGCTGCTGGGCACGTGGTTAAACTTCATTAACTTCATTCACCTGAAGTGGCTGCAGATGTGCTGACTTGGAAGCAGTGTGCCGTGGACCTCTGCCATGTGTGCAGGTCCTGTTCCTTCAGGTACAGCTCTATTCTTGCTGTGTGTATAAAAGCAAAACAAATTTGTGGGGGATTATTTAAAAAAAAAAAAAAAAAAATGTCGGGATGGAGGAAAAGAAGAGGAATAGATGCACCAGCTTGGCTGGGGCTCTCTTTTGGCTTCTCTGTCTAGCCCAGTGAATGCCATACGGGGCAGCCACTCTTTTCTTTTGCCTTGACTTCCACCCTCAGGGACAGGCAGAACAAACCAGACGTTTGCCTCTGTCAAACTTTGATGGTTTTTTGAAGTCAAGAGGGAATACTTTTCCTGTCTGGAGGGAGATAGACACTCTGTCTAAAATTGTCCTAAAGTAGCTTAAACCTAGAAACTTGGCAACCTCTGCATCTCTTCCTGCTTTCACCTTCAGGAAAGGGAAGGCTGAACTGTCAGCTTGTTTGTCCAGAGGAGGCCATGAGGATGGTCGGAGGGCTGGAGTGTCTTTCCTATGGAGAAGGGCTGGGGGCTGTGTTCAGCCTGGAGGAGGCTGGAGGGAGACCTCAGTGCAGCCTTTCAGTACTTAAAGGAGGCCTTACAGGAAGGCTGGAGGGGGGCTCTTCAGCAAGGAGTGCTGTGATAGGACAAAGGGTGATGGCTTTAAACTAAAAGAGATTTAGGTTTGATGTTAGGAGGAAATTCTTTGCTCAGAAAGCGGTGAGGTACTGGCACAGCTACCCAGAGAAGTTGTGGGTGCTCCATCCCTGGAGGTGCTCAAGGCTGGGTTGGGTGGGCCCTGAGCAGCCTGAACTGGTGGGGGGCAATGCTGCCCATGGCAGGGGGTTGTACCATAGAATCCATCTCTGCTGTATTTGTGCATCCACATAGGAATTGTTTTAACAAATGTCTTGTATTGTGGAAAAGTTCTAGTTTTATTTATTTATTTAATTCTATATTTTGGAATAAATAGGTTGCATTTACAAAGCATAGATATTGACAGGCAGAGGTCGAGAGGATTAGTTATGTTCTGTAAGGTGAATTGTCTGATTAAGCAAGCAGGATGTAATGCGTCTTTTACGTGGCTCGGGCATTTTTTGGTGAGACTTAGAGCAATCATCTTGAATTAGGCAGTTGCTCTTGGAGCCAGGAGCAGTCTCTAATCTCTGATTTACTTATCTTTAAGTGATAGATGTGGGGAAGCTATGAATTATTTTGCCCAAATAACTCGGGACATCTGCTGCTGTGTAGTCTTGTTGTCAGGAAAAGGAATATTGGATGAAATCCTATTTACTCTGAAAGTGTTGATTTGTTCTTGTTATCATTCCATCTGTAAGCTATTCATATTGTACATAAAGTACATGCTTGTGTGGTAGGAATTAATATGCCTAGGACTTTTTTATCAGAAAGTTAGCATTGCTGTTCGCTCCTAAAATAACCAAAGCACAGAGGATGGAGTGGCAGGCTACTTGCAGGTTGTTTTGTATGGTGCTGTAAGGCTCATTTGGTGCAAACTTCCTGCAATGAGAGAGGCAGTGCCCTATCTTGGTCCAGCAAGAACTCTGGAGTCTTCCTGTTAAGTTTTTTTTTCTTCCTTTTAGAAAAAAGTCAAAACTTGTCATCTAAATATTTCATGTAGAACTAGCTTGTGGTGCATGGATGCAGCATATGAGAACAGCTGATACTAGGGTGAAGAGAGAAGGGCTTAAGTTCTTTTCCCCACCCACTCAGTTTTGAAGCAATAGTGGGATTGGGGCCATAATGAGAATTTGTGTGAGTGAATTGCCCTGGCAGCTGTTGATATCCTGACTGACTTCTGTGTGACAAACTTCCGTGTGCACATACGGTATATTCCTGAAATGCAGTAACTTGTCACCTGTATATCAATCACTGTAATGTCAACAAGGCCTCTGAGGTCTATGGTCCTTCAGGACGTGTTTCTTTGTGTCTCCAGTGGTGTCCTGCAGAAGTCACAGTACGTGCCCTGTGGAACTCATTGTGCCCTTTGCATCTCACAAGGCTTGAGCCTGGGGTGAGTTCCGAACCTCAGCAAGTCCTACTGGTGTGCTTGCCTGATCTGTGTACAGAGGCTCCAGCCATGCCCCCTTCAGCATTCTGGTGTTACTCGGGGGTGTTAATTTGCTAATTAATTAGCACTAATTAACTTGTTAATTAGTGTTAATTCAGGACATCTGAAGACATGTCCTCTGATAGAGTTGATAATCTAGTTGGGCGAAATGGACTTTACATGTAGATATGTAGGATGAAGACCACAAGCACAGTCCTTTTCACGGGAGGAGGTGAGCGATGCTGGCAGACTTGATATTTCCAGGGGCTGGTTGCATCATAAAGGTCAGTAAGGGAGCAAATTCACCTCCTTGTAAGGAGTGGCCAAACACCGCTTTATACCTAGGCTCCTGCTCTTAAAATGTTTGCAGTTCTGTCTTTGAAATGGTGGTAGTAGCTTTGGACCTTTCAAGACTGGAGTTCTTCCTGTCTGGATATGGCTGCAATGCTGCTGCAAGTAGTAGAGTGTGTATGTCCCTAAAGCTTTGCTCTTTCCAAAATAATATTGAAATGTTGCTTTTTTTTCCTCAGGGGATATAGGCATGTTTTACAGGTGAAAGATGCAATGGGATTCTTTGTCAAGCATCAGGATTAGCTGGGATACTGGAGTTTCAGGCAAGGTTTCCAGGCTTTGGCTGAATTTGGCCAGTAAGGTCCAGGTTGAAAAATCTGTGGATTTCAGCCTTTGAAGTTCTTGATATTGGGACGTTTTCCTAACGTGTCTTTACAGAATAGAACAACAAAACAACAACAAAAATAAACTTTTGAAAACTGACTTGGTTGAGGAAGACAGAGGTGTGACAAATGTGGAGAGGGAGCAGTGAGTGGTGCTTGTAAGCTTGTGTAAAAGGCCAGTAGTACATGTGACTTGATGGATTAGTCAGCAGACTTAGTTTTAAAATCTAAATATGCACAGCACTTTTCAAGATACTCTAAATTCAGGAGTGTAATACTCTGCACCTTGAAAGCTTAACTGACCTGGTGTAAGCATGTTCACTTCCAATGGGTAAAAATTACATAGTTGTGGCAGGTAAGGTCCATCAGATGCATAAACATGCATTAGAGCAGGGTGTGTCAAGGTTCTTTGTTTGGAAAACACTTCCCTTCTTACTGCTTTGTTTCTTAGTTCCGTTTTAAGCAGCTTTGAGCAGAGACTTGCATGCGTGCCGCTGTCCAGCGCTGGGTGGTGTTTGGGGACGTGCTAGTTCAGTGGAGTAAGTTGTATGCAAGTGACTTCTCCTTTTGGGCTGGCTTCTTGCAGGAATTAAGAACTGTACTATGTAATTATTTATATTTTAAGTATTTAATTACATCTTGTGCACACAGATAGTTCCAGTCACACTTTAGTCCATTTGAGTTGTTCTGATCTGTATGTTTTAAGTATATTCCACTTAGAGTAGCTAAGGGCCATGATTTTTTTTTTTATTATTATTATTATTTTGACAACTACTTAAAGAGTTTGTTTGAGGTTGAGAACCCCAGTCATGTCTAGCTGTAATGTTAACAAATGGTCATTCGTAGAAGTCATATTCTTCAAATAGAAAAAATGGCTCACATAAAGGAATTATGAAGAGTGTGTAACATTGGTACCTAACTTTGAGCCTTTCCTCATGGACTTGGAGTTGGTCTAGACTGCTATTAGAAGACACATCGTGGAGACTGGTGGTTTTAGTGTAATGGGTTTCATTACACTGAGTGACTTCAGTGAGCAAATTACCCAAATTTCACATTCTTTTCTAAAGCTGGCAAAGCTGTGTGCAAAATTAATGAAGTGGCCAAGGCTACAGAAGTGAGATGATGGGTCTGGGCTTTGTTCTGCTGTCATAATGCTAAAGAAAAACAGAAACAGTGCACAAGTTCTCTTAGAATCAGCTCTGCTGCTGGCAGCCTGGTTTGACTTCCTGGTCTGTAAATGCAATTCAGGGTGCAGGTTGTAGGCCTTTGCTAAGCAGCAGAGGTGCAGAGGTCCCACCTGTGAGGAGTTCAGGTGTCCTCCATGCTTGTGATGGGATGCTAGCTTCTTAGCATGGAGCTGAGATGGTGGTTTTGGGTCTTATTCAGCCACTTTAGTTCAACTTCTCTGCTTTGAAAGAAGAAAATGTTCCCATACCCTGAATCTTCAAAAGCAAACCTGGAATGGCATCTTGTGCTTCTGGTGTCAGCAGTCTGCACTCTGCTCTCAGAGCCCCACACTTCAGCCATAAAAGCACTTAGGAGTTCACAGGATCCCTAACGTTCAGACGTGTAGGTGCAGGGCTTTGCAAAGGCATGATAGCACACATTTATTTATTTTTTTCTGACACCTAGGATTTGAACGTTTGTGGCTTGGGGACAATATGATGGGACTAACTGGGCTCTTCCCTACATTGGCTAATGAGAGGTGAAAGGGAGCTTCGTGGAGAGAAGGTATTAGGTAAATAGACACACGAACCATTTGAGCTGTAATGAAGAAAACATATATAGAGCTAGCTTCTGAAGCTAGGCCTGAGTAAGAAGCTCTGCCTAGCTGAAAGTCTTCTACAGTGGAACAGTGCTGATTTCTTTGTGTTGCTGGTAAGCGTAGACAAAGCCTCTAAGCTCTACAGTGACTTAGTATCTTAAGTTAAATGCAGAAAAAGATGTTTGTTTCTCTTTCCTGACAGTAGAGTAAGAGCTCAGAGAAGGATGTGTGGAATACCTTGCTGTGTGTAAAGGGCTCAGCAGCAGGAGCTGAGAATATCAGGTGTGCGTCTGAAGGATTTAGAGCTAATACCAGGCTTCTAACAGGGAAAGAAGACTGTTGGGACAAGCAGCAATTCAGGGGGGAGAAATAACTTTGTGGAGACTTAGTGCTACATGAAACTGAGTCCCTTTCCCCTGCTTTGTAACTGTGCTTTGATAGTTTGTACTCTGTTTCTGTGTACCCCTGAAGTTAGTTCTGGAGGATACAGATGAACTTGGGTGCACTGGTTCCCTACATCCTGTTCTGATCTGGATCAAGTCTGCTTGGACCCAGAGATGTGCAGCTACAGCACTTTCATCTTGAGAGGCCAGCATTGGTTTCCATGAAGGCCGTGTCCTTTTTGGTCAGGGCTGGGTATCAAGGTCCCATGAAATGTTGGCTTTCACTGATGGTCACAACTGTTACAATGTCTAAACCAACAGGAATAAATATTGCATAAGTTGTATCTAAGCATTTGTTCAGAAGCTTGTAATCATCTCCAGCATCTTCTCTCAGTTATTTTTATGTGAGTTAATATCTTTAGCTATAGGTCTACAATCAGTAGTTTATGGTTTAGATGCCAATGCTGAAGTGCCTTTCATGTTTGAAAGCTCAAAGCTCTTTGAGACTACTGTACCCATCTGCCCTGTAGTGCTGGTTCTTATGCAGCGTTCGTGCAGGATACCTGCAGGCTCCCTTCTGCCCTCCTGTTTTCTTAGAGAGTTGTTGCAGCAGCACAGGTGCTTGTATTTTGAGAAATTTAGGCTGGGTGCACTGTTTCCTCCTTTCTGCTCCCTGCACTTCCTTCCTCCACAGCCTGAAGTTGCATTGGGAACTGTGACGATCCATTTTTATTTTCACTGAACTTTCTGTTCTGTTTCTGCCTTTGGGTGATGACTTTCATTCTGCTGTCAGATTACCTTTGCTTGCGGTGTGTTATGAGTGTCTGAAGGTTAGCTGAAGCAGTGTAAAGCACATTGCCCAGAGACATTTTATTTACTGGTACAGCAGTCTCCTCTAACTTTCAATTTAGGAAGTACTGATTAGCATGACCAGTTTTCACACATGCTCATCAGGATGTGTGGGTTCCATAAGGCAGCCATATCCCTATGGACTGTCTCTGGGCTAATGTTAGGGATGCTTATTGCTAGTGAAAGCAGTGAAAGATGCAGCACTACAGCTGTCCTTCAGGAGGGGGGAGTTCCAGGCTGTAGTTTCCATGACTATTTTGGTGAGACAGCACTGCAAGTAAGGAAGAAGATGTAGAGGAGTAAAAACTGGAGTTTTTCTCGTTCAGTAAAGTATGTAAAACTCTTTACAGGGAGAGGGAAGATATTTGAGAATGTCTGCAAGGTGTGGGTTTCTTTGGCTTTTTAGCACGTTGTTCTGACCACATAATGTTGATAATGTAGGCTCTGCAGCCTACAATCAACAGAAACTGAAATGTGAAGACCGAGGTCGTGTAGTGGGGAACACCAGCCCATGGCTGCCCCAGCCTCTCGCTTGTTTGCTCAGTAAGTTGGAGTATGAGGGGCTCTGATCAATCAGATGATTCAATTAAATTGAACAAATACTGCTTGGTACAGTAACAGAGACACAAGTAAAGGGATGGAGGAGTGGCTCAGTGCATCTTTAAGTCTTGAGCTTGTCTTGATTTTTGTATTACTGCATATGAAGCTGGAGTTAACTAAAGCAGGGAGAACAACTTGTGGTTTTTTAGCTGAAATGGATGCAAGCTCTCAGTTCCCATGTCTGTTCATAAGCTAACTTTTTTTCTCTCTTCATTCACAGTTACCTTGTCTCATATCACACAGCTGGTTCTGAGTCACAACAAGCTTACAAGTAAGTATACTCCTGTTTCGTACTTCATTGCAGCTGCGGAGCAATTTTTAATAGCTGCTGCTGCTGCTAGTTTGGTTTTTATAGAGCAGTGTCACTGCTAAGAGGATGATCTTAGTGAAGCACTTCACTTAAATAAATGGAAAAAAGGTTGAGAGTGTGAATTAGCAGTCATGTTCAACATGCTATTCTGACTTCGAAACAAATCTTCCATATACCAGAAAATCTGTCATTTTCAGTCTTATTACAAGTTAAGTCAAAAATCCACTCTCTACCTTTGAACTGTTTTGAGCTGTATTAAAAAAATGCAGTTCATATTTTAGTAGATGGATAATTCCTTTGACTGAAGCAAGTGAAAACAAACTACAATTCAGGTGCATTACATATATAACAAAGTGTATGTGAGGAAGGCCAACTTTAGGCATGAAAGTCAAGCAGTCTGTTATTGACCAAAAAAAAAAAAAGAATCTTTTGAGTGTAAACTGTCACTTGACTGCATTGCACAAAACACCTTCAGTTATTACCCTCTGGATGCTACTTCCCATGGCCTCAGCTGAGGTGTTGGTGAATATCATGACAAGAGACTGACCCTTATGAGGCAAAATAAATTATTTCTCTGTAGGAGAAAGCTTCAGGCTTACCTGTCCATATTTTGTGCAAGCATTCCTGCTTCTTGGCTGTTGAAATGCAAGCAATGAGTTTCATCTAGTTCCTGTTACAGTGTGTCTTGTAAAGAGAAGAAAAGTCCTGGTTTTGTTGTTCTGTTTGTCCTTGACTGGTCGTACTCTGCATGTGTCAATGGATCTCTATCTCATCCACCCTTCCCCTTTTGAAACTAATATTTTTTAAGAGCGCATAAAATGGGGAGGGGAACTACCAAAGTGAGCTTGTGTTGGGGAGAAGACTGGGCAGGTGCTGTAGCATATACCAAAATGTACCCAGGAAGAGCTTTATGGATGGAGAATGTGGTTTTAAAAAAAAAACAAAAAACAAAAAAACGACCAACCAAACCAAAACTATCGAATTCTAAGCAATTTGCTGCATGAGTTGTAATATGGTACGTGTTATTTAAAACATATTAATATGAAAATCTTGCATAAGGATTTGAACATTTGCGGAGGATTAAGCATGAAGAAAGTGAAAATGTTCTTAGATTCTACCACGTGAACACTAATTCTCTAGATGCTGTTCATTGGGTATTAATGCATAGCTTAAAGGATTTTAAATAGTAGTGTGAAATAAGTAAGGACAGTATCTGAGTGGTAGTGAGAAACATGAAGTAAGTATTCTAAGCCCTCTCTCCTGGCTGTGTAGTGTCTTCTAGACTTTGATTTAGACCCAACTCACAAATGATGACTGATGAGGAAGTTCATGGGCAAAGTCAGGAAGGTAAAACTGTAAGCATTGTTAGTAAACACATGAATCTACCTCTGTTCTAGAGGTCAGAAAGTTGCAAGTAGCTGGAATCTGAGAAACTGTTCTGGGCAAACATTATGATAAACTTTGGCTTGTTGCTGTGTGCCATCTGTTATCAGCCACTGATGGAGCTGGGAACTGGGCCACACCCAGTCTGGCTTCAGTGACTCTCAGGTCACTACACCGAGGTGCATGTCTCTGAAGCCGAGCTGCATGAAGTTAGGCAGGTAGCTGTACTTAGCCACGTTAGCTTTCTCTGCTGCTTTTGGAGGGCTGTGGGCACCTTGAGACAGCGGTTCATTCTGCTTACCTCTGTCTAAAACCTGTGTGAGAAGGTCAGATGACTCATCTGAAGTTGGATTAAGTGAAATGCACCTGGTGCTGCTGGGCAGAAATTCATTCTCATCTGTTCTGGTGTCTTCTGAATGAGTGCTGCCTGGCACAAGGATGAAATGAATTTACTCTTGGTAAACCTGAAACCTGACTATTCTTTCCTTTCCTTTTTTTTTTTT
>WBMW01003759.1:486377-510582 GCA_013396635.1 Penelope pileata
TTTTTTTAAATCCTAAATCTTTTGAAAGCTAATAAACTTCCAAGGACTTGATCATCTCTTCCATGTGACACCTTACAAATCTTAAATACAGTTGAAGGGTGAGTTGAGCTGAATGTACAGCTGGCTGGGGCCATAGCAGATGTCTGTTGTGCTCTGAGGAAGAGAAGGCAGGCTGAAACTCCTGCAGTGAGACTCAAATCAGGGCAAACTTGCATGTCTCAGAATTGAGCCAGGAGAGAGTGACATACCTCAGCATAAGTGCCAAAACTGCAAGCTATGTAACTAACCTATATCCTAGTTACAAATCTTGGCTCTTGACCGTTTTTTGAAGTAGTTTTGGTTTTCAAAATAGCACTTCAAGTGCTGCTGCTATTCTAAAATTGCATTATATTAAACCTTGAATTTCTTGTTTTCTCCTTTCTTGTAAAGAAGCCCTTAGATCAGTAGGCTGCAAGGATATCTGGTCTCTCAGCCTAGGAATACCGCCAACCTACCTATGTTTGAATTTCTTTTAGGGGAAGGTAAAACCCTTTCTCCTGAGAAGTAACTCATCATGTCTGAAACTTCCTATGCTTTCACAAAGTGATGTAGACACTTAAATAGACAGCACACACTTTAAAAAGGCTAAATTTCAAGTTCATATTCTCATATTTGACACTGTTGACCTAATCTTTTAAGCTACGTAATTAATTGTCTTAGCAGATTGCTCTTAAAATGACTAGGAAGCTGGTGGCAGTGACACTTGACATGCTACACTAAGGTCATATTAGCATCTTCTGCTAGTTTTCTGCCATTTTAAATGAGTGTTCTGCTTGCTGTTTTTTGTGCTGTTTAGAGTAAATATGTCTATCTGGAAGAATGAATGTATGTAAAAATTGACTATGCATATTTTTATGTAACTGCATCTCATATTTTTGCCAGCAAACTATTAAAAGTAGGTGAAGTTTCATTAATAAGTATGAGAATAACACTATTAAATCCATCACACTGCTTAGAAAAATTTAATGGCATGTTTTTTCAGTAGTATTTTCAGTGTGCCATTCATACTGCCAGTGCTTTTGCATTTACTTGTCTGTAAATCATTCTTTATTAGAAGTACTCAAATCCACATTGATTTTTCTGGAGATTAGCCTTCATTTTTTTTCTTTTTTTCCCAGCTGTTTGGTGCTGTGCTACTGGAGGAGTCTTGAACTGACTGCCTCTGTTTTAGGTAGCTTATGAAAGAGTCTAATTCATGCTTCTGCTGCTCGATGAGAACTTTTTTTGCAGAACAGCTTCAAAATCGGAAGCAAAATTCTAGGAGAAGCCAAATAGCAGTGTTTCTGCAGTCATGTTGAACCAGTTGCTGTGTAAGTGGCAAACCTGGGATGATTCCATTTTGGGGTCTCCTGCAATAAACCAGTTGAAAGCAGAGGAAGAAAGCAAGTACTGGTCTTTTTTTTCTTCTTAACTTAGACATATGGGCCAGTGTACCCATATGTTATAGTGGAAGTTTTTTTGTTCTGTCAGTGATTTTAAAGCCAAACCATCTATCCGCTGTACAGCTGGGAAAGCTGAGAAGCAGAATTAGTCAGTAATGTTCATGCTATTAGCCTGCATAGGTTGTCTGGTTTGACCCAGGCGTCTCCTGAACCTACTGGCTAACATCAAAATAAAATGGAATAAGTCTTAACAAATGTTCCTCAAATCTGTAGAAATCAGTGGCTGAATGACAGTCCTTCAGTGTGGTGGATTAATTTGAGTAGATGTGACTAAGTTGTCATAGCATCTGGGAATAAAAGCCGTGTAACTTTAGGGTTTAGTTTTTTTTTTTAAAGATTGAATGTAGTGGAACACAGAACGACTGCCTCTGAGGGTGGGGAAAAAAGGTGCTTTTGCAGAGGAGAGTTAAGTCATTGGGACAGGTTAGGCTTTGCTTTTTGGTCAGTTTGTGGCAGAGGGATTGTAAGTGAGCAGTCATTGGAATAGAATTAGCAATAAAGAAACTTCCTGAAAAGGGAACATCTAAGACAGCATATATACTGTCAAGCATTACCTGACCCTCTGTCTTGCAGAACAGTATTTGTGAACTATTTAGCCATGAAGTATGAAATGGTACTGAAACTTCTAGACTTTAGATAGCTGGACCAACTTGAAGAAGTGTTCAGTTACTTAGGGATAAATGTGACTATTCTAGGACGTGAAATTTTGTATACACAAATTGATATGCTGATTAAGGTAAACAATTAGAATCCCTGTACTGCATCATGAATAGAAAGTGTTCAGAAGCTCAGGTTAACTGTAGTCCAACTCAAAAGAATACAGAAAAACGTGCCTGGAGAGCAGACAGGGATGCTAAGGGTTATTTTAGCACTGACAACAGATGAGTGTTGGTCATCAGTATGTGCCCAGCTATTAGGCTACCAAGATGGCATGGTTTGTTTTCACTTACTTTAGGGATATGCTGTAAAGTTTTTGATAGTTGTAACTACTCTTAACAGTTATTTGACCCACCTGCATAACAGATTGATGTTGTGATCCTTTGGAGAATCTCTTCAAAGATTTTAGCTTTTTTGTCATTATCTGGTTATGTACTTGGAGCCTGTGAATACTTCTGCTCAGTGCAAATACCAGTACTATATGGTTTGTCCGTTAGAGGTCACTGTTTAAGTATCTTTGACTGTTTCTTTCATGCCAAGAAGCTTATGCTCTGTTAGCGATTCGATCTGACTCATAGGTAGCAGAGAACAGTAGCTTAGGTTTGCTCTCCTCCTCAGTCTCCTTAACCTCAGATGATCCCGTGCTTCCCAGCTTCACCATACGCTTCTGCTGCATTTAAACACCCTCAGAAGTTGTCTGCTATTCATAGCCTCCTCCTGACTGTTTTTCTATCCTTTTCCTCTTGCTCTCTGATCCTTTGCCCAGTAATATCAATGATGAAATTGTGAGAGATCGGAACAACTAGTTTGCTTCAGAAACCTCCCACGTGTTTATTACCTGATGTCACGTTGCTGTCCTCCTATCTCTTACCCCTGACCTGCTGTCTAGTACCAGCCTGTGATCTTTCCTAACTACTGCTTCTTCCTTGATACTCTAGTGTAATTTCTTCCTTGATACTCAAGTGTAATTCTTAGCTCAGAGTCACGTTTTTTTTTGAGGTGATCTGTTAGCTTTTTGCTGCTGGTTCCCCTTACCGTACCTGAGTTTTGTTTCTGAATCAACTTTCTGATCCTGCCAGAATGGCTTTTTCTCATTAATCATGTACCTTGCACAACACGATAATTACCATTATCATTCTTGTGTGGTTTCCCTTCCAGAGAAGTTAGAGGGTTTTTTGCTGCTCATGCTGCTTACTGCTTTTTTGCTCTACCATCCCTTTCTAAATTGTCTTGCTCTCTGTGTTTGACCGGCACAAAAGCTTGTCCCTTCGTTACTATTAACCCTCTTGACTGTGTCCTTGATCTCATTTAACCTGCTGCTCAATTCCCTTGCTTTCACTCTTACCTTAGGCTGTCTCCTGTAGAAGTCACCTTTCTGGCTGCGCTGTGTGTGCTGGAGGTGGTCCGGAGACAGTTACCAACTGTACATCTCTCAGCACTGGATTCCTTCCTACCCTAGCTGTTTCTCTTTTCCAGACTGCTAAAGGTATTATGGGGTCTCCCAGATGCCCATGCACTCCTTACTCTTTGTTGCTTCTCGCTTTCCCCTTTACTTTGATCCTTCCTCTGCTCCCTTCTGTTACAGATTCCACGCTATTATGTTGTCAAGATGCACCCCAAATGCAGGTGCCCCAGGAATGTAGGGGAACCAAGGCCATGTACAAAGCACAGTGATCTCCCTGACACAATGGGCTCTCAACCATATTTAGGAATGGTGCTTGAAGTTAGCTGCAAGCCTTTTGTTTCTGTTGTAGATGGAGTTTGGATATACTTTGTATTCCTGGGGCAGGGATCTCTGAAGGGAAATATCTTTATGAATACAGTGCACAGGGGGAGATGGAGGGAAAGGGAGATCCCTATGCATATGTCTGAATTTGTGACATCTGAGTTCTGCTCAAATGTTTAGATTAAATACCTTGTTAGTTTTTTGCTTTTCTCCCTGGAAAAAAGCTTTGGTTCAGAGAAAGTACAGATGGCAGAGCAATTCAGCTTTAAATAATGCAAGCTTTAGTTTTTAAGAAGCTTTGGGAGAATGAAGCAGAAGAATTTATGAAAGATCATTGTTCTGTTATGTTCTGTAGGAACGCCTCATGAAATGTCCCTGATTTAAACATCAATGAAATAGTTAAATTTTGTGATGTGTGGACACAGTCAGCTTTGCATCATGAGTCAGCGTACATACTAAATGCAGCATGGGACAAATACTTTTGTTTCTAACATAATTCTTCTGATATTGTTGTGTGTTTCATTAAAAGGCACCTGCAAACGTATCAGCTCCTTTTTGCAAGTCTCGATGCTTTCCAATGTTTCACTACAAATTTGTTGTGTCTCAACTTCTCCCTCAGTGGCTTAAAATATCTGTAATGCTTTCTGTGGGAGCCCCATAGAAACAGTGTTTTTCCATGTATACGTACAGGGTGTAATGTAAAATTGTTAGAAATCTGCTTCTCAAACAAGACTATTTTGAAATTGGCATCTTCAAAGCTAAGGAATTTTGCACAAGTGAACTGACCTCATTAAAGAGCTTAATTTTGTACATCTTCAAGAAATTACTGTTTAAGAAGTTGAACGGAATTTTTTGTTGCTGATATTGAAGGAGGGAGGTGCAACAGGTGGTCTAGACTGAAGGGAAATGGATGGGGTTTTGTATACTTAGGTTTTTTGTGTGCTCTATATTCTGTGAGTTCTTAGAGTTCCTGACTAGTAGTCAGGAATGTTGCTTTGAAGTGGATAATGATAGACTGCCTGGCCTCTTTGCTCTGTTCCACTGTGCCCTGTGTCAAAGCCGCTGCAGAATGAAATAGTCCTTAGGGTGAAATAGTTTCCCCACCTTTATCAGAGGACAGGTAATTTGTGGTAACATGATTTCTCCTAGCTGCAAGGAATATCTGCTGTAGTTGGAAATCAAAAAGTGTAGTCAGCTGAAGACTGGGATCAGCTAATGCAGAGACCCAGGGAGGAGTCTGTGCCACGCAGGTTCCACAAAGCAGCCTTAAGCGCTGTTTTGTGGGCATAGGGAGCCCACACCAGGAAGGAGCTTAATTCATTCCAGCCCTCAGAGCTGGACATGGGAATGTTGTGTGTAAATGTGTATGCTGACCTTGCTTTTAAACAGTGAACCTGCTTAGTGCCACCTCTTCCGTTCTGTGTGGGGAGAACAGGCTGGGCTCTGGTAAACAGCAGCCACGAGGCAGTCTGCATGATGCCCAGTGGTGGGGAAAGGTGAGTTGACCTATGCAGCAGTGAAAAACAGACCTACAGGAGTTCTTAAAAGCATTTTGGTAATATAAGCAGTATAAAATAAACTTTGCAATAAAGAAAAATGAAAATAATGGGCTACTTGTTAGGCACTCTCACAGTGAAAGCAGAGTTTTGTAAACAAGCACTGTTAAGTGTGCAAATATATAGATATTCCTGAGGAAGAAGCTGGAGTGACCTTGACCTGTAAGTATAACCTTTTAGTATCTGTTCGAGACTTGGACTAGCCAGAGGTGCTCTGAATACCCTCTTGTAAACAGTTGAAAACATCTTAAATAGAAGATGGAAGTGAAAAAAATAGCGAGGGAGGAGAAGTTCAGATGTGCTCAACTTCAGCTAGTTTGATTTAACTAAAGCCTGTTGCTGTGCCAATTCCCAAAAACTGTGTTCGAATAACTTTCTCCGAAAAAGACTCAGTAAGATCTAGTGAGATCATTTGCAATTGCATTTGGTGGAAGTCTAAGTAGGAAATCTCGATTTAACACTGTCAGCTAGAGTTCTTCAGTCGTGTGGAAGTTCTTTCTTAGCCATTCCTTGCTACTGTGTTATCAGCGCGTATGGATGATCTGGCCTGTGACAAGGTGATGCAGCCTGTATTCTTCAACTTTCTGCATGCAGCGAAGCATTTTGGCTGAACTGTGTGTTCCTCCTTACTTAACGCTGAAAATGTTGTGGTCCGCTGCAGTGCTTGCGTGTCAAACTAATTCAAAAAGCTTTGCTAATCCTATTTTCTTCAAGATAATGTGTAGAAGTGAGGGGGACATGTTTATATCCACAATTTTATACCCATGCACACTCAACATATGCTATTCCTTATTTCTATAAAATCAGCTAACAAAAAAGAGATTTCTGTGAAGTATTTCGGTGTGGCTTTAGATGATTTAGATTTAGATGATTTATTTTCAGTTTAGCAATTCCTTCCTGACCTCTTTCCCTGGCTTTGAGTGTTTTTCTCCAAACTTTTAAGTGCATCTTAAGCATTATTCTCTGTGAAGAACATAGCATTTATGCTACATATCTCTTCTTTCCCAATGTCTTCTCAGCCTTTGTTGTGCTCGTAACACTTCTCCTTAATCAATTCTAAATCAAAATCTTTTATTGATAAATTGCTTTGTTAGCACAGTAGCACATCAGTAAGCTAAAGTGTAATTTAAACATGTTCATAAGTGCATATTCATAACTGCAGTGCTTTTGTGGTTAATAGCAAAAAAAAAAAAAAAAACCTGTTGTTTTCTGGAAAGAGCTGAAGATTAAGGAGGCCAGTTTGTTTTTCATGTTTTCAGTGAGTGCAAGGTTAGTATCCATCTTAAGAAGAGTGTGGAGGAAGGGCAAAAGGAGAAGACTTGAACTACATAATGTGTAAATTAAGTATCAAGTGCTTCACTTGGGATAAGGATTCTCTCCAGTTAACTGCCAAGTATGATGTCAGCATCCCTATGAATATTTAAAATGAAAACTGTTGTGTTCTCCCTCTGCTAATTCCTCTTTCATTTTGGTGAAGCTGATTGCTTCTCTCTCAGTATAACAGAACTCTTGTCAAATTAATCTAAACATGACTCCAGCTCTATGAGTACAGTTACACTGGATGCACAGAATGCATTATATGTTTAGTATTCTAAATTCTTACTCCCTGGTGAAATATGAATAACATTGCATGTCTCTGTGACCTTTACTCAAAGGGATCCTTACTCGTGAAAAGTTCCTGTTGAGCTAACTGCGTTAGCAGAAGCCTGCAGAACTGGGTTTATTACATTGTAGTTCCATAGGTTTCATTGTAGGTTTAAGTAGGTTCTTGCTTTTGGCAAGAAAACCCTCCTTGAGAACTACATGGACTAATGGCACTCCCAAAGTTCTGTATTCTCTTTACAGAATTCAAAGAATTCTCTTAACTCTCTATTACTCTTGACCTGCTTATAAATGGAACAGTTTAATGAGAAATTGGCGTAGTCTTAGTACTACTTGTCAGAAAAGAGATTTATATTTTAATAGCTCTTCTGGATAAATGTTCTCTTAGAACCTTTAAAGGTTTGGAATACTACTGAATGTCATGTTCTTAGGTGCTGCCTAATTAGTTCGTTAACTAGAGAAACATTCTGGAAAAAAAAAGGGGGGGTTCTGCAGCTTGAAGTTTCTAAAGATGTTATTGCCAAGGAAAATAATCCTAATTAAAATCCTTATTTCAGTTGATGTCTGATTCAAAACCCGTTGGATTCAATGAGAGGTTTCTGTAACCTTTGAATCATGTTCATTGAAGAGATTACTTGCTCACAGTTCTATGAATAGGCAGATGTTATAGATACTTTTTTCCAAGCAGCAGAGGGAAGATGTTTATTTTGAACATTCAGTGTTATGATATAAATGAATTGAAATGTTTCTCTCAGTTTACATATCATGTGTTCTCTTACAGAGGCTTGTATTTTCACTCACTTTTTTTCCTTGTCCAATTGGGTGGTTTATCAGCTCTCTTTCGTCTGAGCTGTTTTCCTTCACAAGTTTAAAATAAAATATAAATTTCGATCTCAGTCTTCTGTGAATGCAGTTTTCAGAAATGTTTGGTTTAATGTCAGTACCTCTTATATAAAAAACAGTCTACGCTTCATGTCATAGATGAAAAGCAAAGGGAGGCTTAATCTTGCGAACACCTGAGTTTGTGTTCTTTTAAAGATGTGAGGATTTATGCTGTTTTCCAGTGCTTCATGTAAGTGAAATAATCCTGGAGATCATTTGCAGAAATTGAGACTTACCAGAAAGCCTGCTCACCTTCAGCTGTGAAGGGCCTTGCCACCACAGAGGAACTGTGTGGAAACCTAGGTCAATGACAGGAGCGTGGCGGAGTGGAAGTAGGAAGAAGAATGCACATGCTTTTCTCCTTTTTTTTTTTTTTTTTTTTTTTTTTTTTTTTTTTTTTTTTTTTTGTCTTCTTTTTGTTTTTTTTTTTTTTTTTTTTTTTTTTTTTTTTTTTTTTTTTTATGTTCTTCCTCCTTTGATGGAGATTGTGTATGCGAAAGGAAACTGAATGTAAATGTCAGTGCTAAGTAATGGCATAAGAACTATTTGACTTCCTGCTTTACTGGAAAGGGTTACATCTGAGACACACTTAACTTCAAGCTGCTTTAACTGATATAAATGTTCCTAGCATGATAGCTGGCTCACCTAAAAGGTAACTAACCCAGTATCTGTCTCCCAACAGAGGGCAACATCAGACTTCCTAGTAAAGAGTAAGAAGGAGAGATGTCCAGTGATAGCTCCTGGTTCGTTAGGTGGAGATAACCAAGGTCTAGGACATGTAGATGTGAAGCTATGAAGGTGCTGAATAGTAGAGTTTAATCCTTCAAATGTATGTTTTGGAAACCAGAGCAGAACTTTTGAACAGCTGCTTCTTATGTAGGAATAAAATTTGACAACTTGCTTTGAGTGAAAGGCTGCTCTTAAGAGAATCTATTTTCATTCCTAAAGAATTGCCACTAACTTCAGGGTGAAAAAGAGCCTGTTTGTTCTCAAACCCTTTGAAGTATAACAAGTTGCCAATTCTTATTTGCACGAGCATGAAGAAAGGCCTCTTACTGCTTTGTGTGCAGCCTCCAGACTCTTTCCCTCTCAGCCAAGCTCTTGAAATCAAGGTGAAGTCTATAGCTGTCACAATCAATCACTGTATGCAATTCCCAGTATTGAACAAGGGGAAGGAAGCTGTGTCTGGTCTTGCAATGTGAGCCTTGATATGAATGGGGCTTCATGATGCGACTGAAGCTTCACAGGAGAATGCAAAGGCATTGGGCTGCCAACTTTCACTAGCATTTGCTGAGGAGGAGTTTAGTTGTTAATGGCACTGGGCAACAGATGGTCTTAGAAGAGTTGTTAAGACACTGCAGATCTTACTGTAAATATGTGGGTGAGTGGAACCAGGTTGCTGACAGTTCATTCTCACAGCTCATCATGAGAAGGTGACTCGAGTGGAATTCGGTATTGCCAGAACATAGATTTCTTGGTATTTGGCAGTCTGCTGTAAATCTGGCAAGAATTCTGTGACTTAACAGTGGGCTGATAGTGGGGATATTTAGTCATGCAAATTTCAGCTCAAAGAACACTGTGCCTTGTCAACCTTTCTTGACCTTTGCTTGTGTCTAGACATGTAGCTAAACCACACAGGCTCAATATGTTCAAGAGCAATGCTGGGGTTAATTTCAGTCTTCTGCTTCTCTTAAAATCCACAGAGCATTCGTTCATACTACAAAATGAATCTGAATTGCTGAATCAGAAAATAACCCATGGCAGGAAAAAGTCTTCTCTCCCCTTTCACAGATCTCAAGCTACCTTTCTGTTTTCCTTTTCACAAAGTACCTCTAAGCCCCTCCATCCAATCAAAAAATAATACAGTTGTGGAAGGGTGCTTTGTTTTGATTTAAAAGGCTGACAAAAATTATTCCATCCAAGTCCTTTGCTAAAATTTTATTCTTTCCCATAGTCTGCTTACCCATGCAGCTTTTAATATGGCTTGAAGAAAATAATAAGAGGAAGCATAATATAGTAGTATCCTAAGAATGATACACAACATGACATCCAGTATGTGGGAATTACACAGATATATCAGATACCTAGCAGCCAGTATGCAAGGGTACAGCTGCTATTGTTCACAAGGGACACTTACTCACACCCATACCCTGACAAAAGAAAGCCAAATTAAAAATCTCTGATAAACTAGCCACTGGAAGTTAAGTTTTCCCCCGTGTTTGCAAGTGGGATGAGTGCATAGAATTTGAGATTCTTCCACTATGTAATAACCCACTTAAACTGGTTCCTTCAGTGCGGTAACATACAGTGCAAGTGCAATCTTTGTGAGCAAATCTCTGGAAGCCATTTTCTTCTTATCTTAATATCTCGATGTTGTCTTTTCCCAATGTCTTAGTTTCTAACTGAAACTTGCTCTCTTAGTGTCTGCTGCAAAGCTGTGTTTTGGTTCTAGAAGGAAAATAAGGCTGATAACACCTGGCAGTGCTGAATAGAACCAAGGATATTTGTATGTCTCTGCCAGGAGAGTGAAGAGGCTAGGGGGGCCGCAGGGAGCAGGGAGGGGACAAGAATGGGGCAGCTGACCCAAACTGACCAAAAGGATATTCCATACCATATGACATCATGTAATATAAGGAAGGGAAGTGAGCGGGGAGGGCCCGTTTGCTTGGGGATTGGCTAAGCATCGGTCACGGTCGGTGAGCGATTGCTTTGTACAATCACTTGTTTTGTACATAATTATCATTACTGTTATTGTACTCTGTTTTCCTTTTCTGTTAGGAAATAGTTTTATCTCAGCTCATGAGTTCTTCCTTATTTCTCAATTCTCTCCCCCATCCCAGCTGGGAGGAGAGGGAAGGGGTGAGTGAAAGGCTGTGTGGTGTTTCTGGGCCTGCCAGCTCAAACCACAACACCCAGGTAGCCTCATGTAGTGGTTGGGTCTCTTTTTTTGGTTAAATAAAGACTTTTTTAAAGACTGTTTACCTTCTTGCTTGAAATGATTCCTCCTCTACACAATCTCATAGTTTAAGTCAGAGATGAGAGACAAGCTCAGTTTATTCTTAAGGGGAAAACAAGCTATTTTGAATAGGCATTTGAAGGGACCACATCTGCTAAATCAGTGTCATTAGTTCAAGGTAGATCCATAACTCTTGTCAGTTGGCTTGGAGGGTAGTTGTCCCTGTCTTGCCATGGTCTGTTGGCAGATGTGGAACATCTGATGCTGCTCAACACTTTGGAAGGTTATTGGGTAACTAAATCCACTGTGAGTGGGACTGACTAAATGTGAGGTGTCCGTTAACCAACACCAATTCAACAGAAATGCATGTCAGGTATTGCTGGCATTCTTCACGTGAGGGCGGCACTAAGAAATTGCCTCCATGGTCTGACAGGTTCTGCGTTCTGGTCTCACAGCAAGATCAGAAAGTTTCATGGGCTTCCTGCCTTTGTAATAATATTACTGTCCTTGATGTAAGGGGTACTTTTAGTTGACTTTGAGAACTATCAGTGTCTTGGATAGTGGCTTTTTAATTCGTTGATTGTTTTGTGATGCTTTTCAGCCTGAGTAGTTGAAATGTAGAACTGACACATAGGCCACCAATCTGAAGTTAGGTTTGGTAAGGCTGGTGTGCTGAATGTGAGGTGGTTGTTTCAATGTTCCCGCAACCTAGCTCTGAATTACATTTAGCATAACTTGCTGTGTTAAGTTGAACTCGTTTTTGTAGGAGAGTGACATCTCTTATGTTGTCAGAAAAATCGAAGTTGTTATTAATTGTATCAGTAGTACAACTAAAGGAGAATTGCATTTGATCTCTGAATTGCTTGGGCTTTGTGACTGAGCATAAAACCTGTATTTGCTAATGCTTCTGTTCCCTAATCTTGCATAAACATAGCATCTCTTTGAAAAGAGCAAAAACATGGTTTGCCAGTCCATTGCATCTCATGAAAGTCAAATTATAAAGTCTAATTTCTGAAAGGAAAACATTCTAATAGTGGTAATTACTGTTCTGGTGAAATATTGAGGCTGGAAACAGCTGAATTATGTCAATTAAAATCCTCAGTTAACTTCTGTTAGGGAATAATGTATAACAATGGTAGTAGTACATTACCCTTGCCTTTCTGAAGACGCATAATTCTTGCCATTGAGTCATGGATACACATGAACCAGTTGGAATATAGCACAAAGGGAGGGCTTTTAAATATTAAGATTTACCTTAATGACTTTATGAAAAGTATGTTAAAAATCTCCTGCAATGAGTATTACCCTCAACAGTAATATTTATGTTTGTTTGTTAGGGATCCCATTATTGTGAACAGTGTAATTATGCTTACAATCTAGTAAATGTGACATACTATAATGTTCTGCTTTGTAAACATTATTGACTCTGTTTTAAGACTGAGATTGCCTCATGCCACCGAATAAAGGAAAATCATGGCCTCATAAAATCTTCCCATTATTTAGATGTGCACTCTATGGGTTCCTGCTGCAGTTGAAATTGACTGAACCAATGTGATTATTGAACACAGGTGCAAGCTTCAGTGCAGGCTATTTGTCAGCCTCCTTTTATGTAAACTTCACCTGTGTGCTTAAGTTCTCACTAAATTTAAGGGGGAGAAGATGCAAATCTGAAGAGTGTTTTAACCTCATCTGCACAGGCACATCCATATTGTGCTTCTGCCTTACAGTTCATATTTCTAGATAACCAGGTATTGATTTATGTCCAATTGAATGTAACCATGCATGTGTATTGATCAGTTATTCACTCATGGGAGGTAATCAAAAATGGGCTTGGCTGAACAGTTTGTCTTTTAAGGCTGAAGTTAAATTTCTGCAATCGCTGTTGAGTATTAGCGGGTAGGAACTTGGATGCCAGACTAGTTAAGCAATGAGCAGGATGAGCCATTGCTCAAAATGAATTTTTCTTACAAATTTGTTGCTGAAGACCCTTAGTTTGTCATGTTGATCTGACTGCTTGAATCATCAGTTTTTTGACTCAGGTAATGGAATGATCTAAGTCTCTTGGTCTCTGCTCTTCTGAGACCTATGTGTGCTATACAGCTTCCTTTTGCTAGTCTGTGAAAGCATTTGTTGTGCTTGTTTCTCTGCTATGGCCTTCTTGTAAGATACTTTGGCTAACAAAACTAGTAGCAATTTACCGAAGAGTACAAAGTGATTGCTGGCAATGAGGAGTATTGATACCATATAGGAGGTTTCTTTAATACAGACATTCCTTTTATTGCAATAGCTGTTAGGTGCTGTTTCTACCGTCAGCTGCTATACCAATAACAAAAGACAGGTGCTAACAGAGCGTCTGTAGTCTGTGTAGCTTGCTCTAACTGCAGTGTCTTACTGTGAAAACTTTTTCACAGCTGTGCCAGCAAACATCGCAGACCTGAGAAACATAGAAGTGCTCAACTTTTTCAACAACCAGATTGAGGAGCTGCCTACACAGATTAGCAGCCTTCAGAAGCTCAAACACCTGAATCTTGGGTGCGTATCTTAATGCTAAAATTTGCTGTAATGGAGGTGCTGTCAAACACTGTCACAACTGAACTTAAAACTTATTTTTGCTATTTCTTTTTGAAAGTGTTTGTGGTGATAACTTGGCAATTATGGCTCCAGAGTGCTTAGCTAGTGTCCTGGGTAATCAGTTACTTAAGAGTGATCAAGCATTTACTCTGATATACCAATAACTATTTAGTGGCAAAAGCAACTTCCATCCATCCAATTCAGAAGCAAAACTCAACAAGTAATGAATTTTACTTTCCTAGCAACTGTCACTTAATTCTGTGGTTGCTGTGTAAAAGCCAGGCTTGATTTTATGCTCTGCTTTGTAAAAAGCTGAAACAAATGTTAAATTTTGTATGTTAGTTTGGGACTTTAATTCCCAAGTCCCAAATTTGTGATTAAAGAAAGTTTAATTAAACCTATGAAAGCAGCAGGTCTTCATTGAATATGGTTTGCATTTCATTCAGAAAGGTAGTACGACTGAATTAGAAGCACTTCTTTCAAGTATTGAAATACCGTATTCAACTAGAGTTGGTGATACTCTATTACAACTACGCTAGCAGAAGGGTTTCTTAAATTATTGAAAGGAACCTGAAATGAACTTTTTTGAAACTAATTGGACACAATAAAATGTAGTTGCTTTGGAAAATCTTGGTAAGGGGAAGCTTTAACTTTGTAGGCTTCTCATGAAGAGAATGTTTGTATTATAAATTAAACTTTTGAACACCTTAATCTAACTGAAGGTTTTTCTTTTTTTTTTTTTTTGAACTATTTGGAATATCAAATAAATTTGGCTGGGCTCTCAAGTATCCAGCTTTAGGTACTTTTATAAAGTGCTGATAATTGAATTGCCTCCTGAACTGTTGGTATGTAAATAAACATTTTCAAGACATTCTGTCTTCTCTGTTCTTTATTTGATCACTTTAGATCTCTAGCATGCGCTAATATGTGTCTGAACATGAAATTGATCATGAATTAATATTTGCTCTGAAAAGCAGCATTTTATATACCTTGGGGTTTGTCTATTTTAGAATGGCACATACAAGTGTTGCATTTTATGGAGGGGAGAAGAAATTGAGTTCTTTCCATGAATTAAAGCAGTGACAAGTGTTAGTGTAATTCAAATACTGATCTTCTTTTTTTTTTTTTTTCCTTCCATTGATGTAGGGTGCAAGTCCTCTTTGAGATTAAGAACAGGAGACATTTTGGAACAGTGGTTGCATAACTGCAGTGTCCACAATTCTAGAGTCATAGAATATTCTGAGTTGGAAGGGACCCACAAGGATTTTGTAGATTAAAGGCTCTTCCTTCTTAATCCCCTCCTGGCCTGCAGTCTTCCATGCTCAGGATTTACAACCTAGGTATAGCTCTGCAAAGTGGGTTCAGGAGTGCTTGGAGTCAATTTTAGGACAAGCTATCCTGCCCTGGTCGGGTGGATGAGTGGGAACCCCCTTGTCATCTGCAGTGCATGTGTACACACAGGGCATCAAAAGAGCCTGCTGGAGGAGAGGGAAAGCTTGAGTAAGAATCGGAGTATTTCTGGGAGGATTTCAGTGCAGAAGGGTCTGGAGGTGGGGAAGGAAGTGGAATGTGTACTGCTACACTGAGAACGGTGGGGGAAGATTTGGTAGGAGTTGTTTCTTTGGTATAAGCTGAAGGTTTGAATTTCTACAGGATGGGATAGATCTTGTCACTGCCTTTCACCTGGTTCTCTTTCATGCCAAAAAATAGATCCTCATTCTGCCCGTTATCAACAGAACTCCTCTTCCTGTTCTTTTCTTACAAAACAAAGGCCATTGGGGCGATTAACTTCTTTTACTAGTGAAGAAGTTGTTGCTCTTAGTCCTATTTGATAAGGGCAGTTTTTAAAGCAGTGGCCAGTCTCTAAGAGCAACAGTGGAGAATGCCCTTCTGTGTTTTATCTGCTACCACTAGAGCAGTAATACCAGGTGCGTGTCCTTTGTAGGGCACGTGCGCCCGTCTATCCACTACCACCCACTGTGCAGTAAGGCAAATCCTGCTAGCATGAATATGCGATTAATTTGGGCAAGGTTCTTCACAGAAGAACTCTGACAGGAAGATTAAGATATTAATTCTGCAGAATTCTTCTGGGACTAAGTACTTTACAAATGTTTGATGACTCTTACTACCTGATCCTTTTAAATTACATTAATGAGTCTGTTAAATTGGGGTCTAGCTGATTTGCTAATGGTAGAGCCAGCTGTATCTCTTCTACGCATATCAAATGGAGTCTTTCTTGTTGTTGTGTACTGTAAATGGTTTATTAAATCTGGGTTCATTAACAGCATGTGGAAGTAACTTTGACATTTGTTGATCTTCATCTCATGATTTTAAATACCACTGCTCACAGCGATAGTGTACTTCTGCATATGCTGACAAATGAGTGATATGATTCCAATCAATTAAAACAGCGTTGAAAACAAAGGCACAGATATATCCTGCATCCATATTTGGGCCATCTGCAATAGGGACTTGAAAGGCATGGACTCACCAATGCTGACCCACTTACTGATGGTAGAAGCTTAAAGAAAAAAAAAGTACATATATATTCAAAGCTTGCATGGNTAATGTAGTGGTCCCCAACTTACTACATTTATTACTCTGACTATATGAGCTATTCCAGAGCATGAGCAGCTTGGTGCCCCCTACTCCTGCCCCTGCTGCCATCCTGAACATACGCACTCAACCCTGTATCTGTCCTCTGAAGCCTGGGTGTCCTCATCTTCAGCTCCATGTGCCCAAGTATAGAATAAATAGACTTATTAACTGCCCTTGTGATGTCTTTCATAGTGTTTATCACATAGTATAGTGAAGTGTTTAAGAAGCACTACGTGGGGGAGGGAAGGCCCTGGAGATTAGTGCCATAAATCTTCATTGGGTACTAAAATTTCAGTGCTTTGACTTAAGTTTTCTTAGTTTTTAGTGCTACATTACATGTAATACATTCGCATTACATCTCCTGTTGACTTCAGTTGTGGCTATTGCTGTTTATCTCTTCTGTGTCAGGAGAGTTAAATTAAGGATATGTTTAGAGATAATGTGGTAAGTCATGTTTGTTTCCCACAATCAACTAAGAAAAAAATCCTATTCCTTAAAATAACTACCTGTAACCATACACACTGTTCCTGAAGATACCTACCTTCTCTGTTCTACTTTCAAACCCAGGTGACAAATGAAGCAAGATCCAGCTGTATGTTTGGTGTACACACACTGGAGACAATACAAATAACAAACTGGTGATCAGCAGCCAGAGCTGTGCTTTATCCACAAACAGTGAGGGTGTGTGAATATCATCTGCAGCTCCTTGTCCTTCTTCATCATTGCAGCGGCTCTAGAGATTATCCGAATCCATTCATTCAAGCAGTTTCAGTTCGGACAGAAGTTACTGTGTCTTCTGTAGCCTATCTGATCCAGTTTATCAGACAAACCTTTTCATTCTGTCAGTTTTCCCCTTGCTTGTTCTGGCTGTTGCCAATGGAAACTGCTGTTCCAAACCCTCCAAGACTGGTGGAATGAGCTGTGTTTAGACTTGAGCCTCGTCAGTCAGTGGACCAACCATTTATTTGCTTCATACTCCATGTGCACCTATAGCTATGGCATAAATTTGATGTTCTTATGAACAGCAGCTTCCAATGAGTGTAAATGCCGTACAGCTGAGGGATTCCTCCATATTTGGTACTGCGGTGAAGAAATACGTGATGTGGGGAAGTAGCCAATGGTCAAGATGCTGTGTGGTGCAAGAGGGTGATTTGTGGTTTAGCTAGAAGATAGGTCACCTGCCAACAACCAGCTTGCTCCGTGGCATGCAGTTCAAGCTGAGCACAGCACCATGGCACCTCTCTCTGTTCTGCTCCATGTTTCAAGTGGGGCTGTTTGATCAGCATAACGGGCTGCCTATCTTGTGAGGGCATAAGTTTTGGAAATATTTATTGGATTGCGAGCTTAGAAAGGTCTGCATTGCAAATGGCTTACTCAGTGTCTTGTAGCAAACAAAAGAAAAGAGAAATGAAGTTTGGTGTAGGTTGGATTTTTTAGAAATGAAAATCTTGTTGCCTTCATTATACCTGCCAGATGACATGAATACTGATGTCATGTTTTGTTTTTTTTTTTCCTCCTCATGTACAGCATGAACAGATTAAATACCTTGCCAAGGGGATTTGGATCTTTACCAGCTCTGGAGGTTCTTGACTTGACTTACAACAACTTAAATGAAAATTCTCTACCTGGAAACTTCTTCTATCTGAGTAAGAAACTTTTTCAAAAACTCTACAAATCTTTGTGGTATGGTACTTTGCTTTTTGCACTGGAAATTTATTTGATAGAGATCAAACTCGAACAGAATTTTTCTGTTATTTATGATTTTCTTCTTTGAATGTCTCTTGAATATTTCTACATAGCTCAACGATATTTATCACTGATATACAGTCACCTGACACCATTGGGCATGAGAAGACTTAGTTTGCTTCTGAGTAATATTTCCTTCGACCCCATGCTCAGTGCAAGCTTTGTGGAGGCTCACAAGCTCCAGAGGAGAATAAACTATTTTGCAAAACAACTGTAGTATGTTGACTCTGACGACAGTTGGGTTCCTGATGATTATTTATTGAAACATTTTTAACAGCTTGGATGTTGAAGTGACCAATAGTACGGTAAAAAATAAAAAAGTGCTAAGGTTACAATGTTTGACTGAGGAATGACAGAACAAAGCTGACCTTTGTACATGTTGGAAAATATGTTCACATGGTTAAAGATATTGTAATGCGTATGTGCAAAGGAGTTGCATTATGGTTGCCTCAGCAACTTGAATTCTGGCACTTTCTGGCTTTCAGTGATTCTGCTGCTACCACCTCACCAGTCTTTTCTGGATACTGTGCTGAATTGGCATCAGGATCAGTGCATTAAGCAGCGAGAGTGATAGGCGAGGGGAGATGAAGGGATCCTGCAATCCAAGACAGATTTTGTGATTGTAAGCTGACAGAGGGAAAATTTTAAGTAAGCTTTATTAAAAACGGTCACAGATAATGAAAAGAGGAGAAGTAAACTGCATAAGAGAAACAGAATCTCTTTCTTTGTGAGTCTTTGTTTTAATTTTTTCTTTTTTTTTTTTCAAAAATCTGTCACGTATGCTTATTCAGTAATAGCAAGCTACAAGGTTGTGCTAGGCCACCTGATTTTTTTCCCTGTGTATTTCATAGACACTGAGTATGCAGACTACAAATTATATGATTCAAGGCTGCCATATTATTCTCTTTTAAGATTTCTTTCCCAGCCTTGCTGTGCTTTCTGTAGAGCTTAATATAGACATGTATTTGTTCATAAACTCAGCTGACTTTTTATGTTTGTTTAGGATGCAAATTGATGTGATAAATAAGAATCAGAGGGTAATAAAAAGTAATGACTCTATTCTGACAGCTGAGCTTTGAGACTATATGCCAGAACCTGCCACACTCTACTATTGTAGAAATTGTTAATTGTGTCAGTCCTTTTGAATATAGATGTTTTCCTGAACTCACCAGCAATACAATAAGCCAGTAAATCTAAGTTTGACCTGCTTGTTATTATTGTGAGCCCTGGGTATGTCAAAGGCTTTTCACCAAGTCAGGGTTATTAATCAAACCTGACTCCCTTTTATTGATTAGACCTCAAATGGTTGGGTTATATGCCACCCTGTTTATATATTGCTATTTAATTTGCAGCCACCCTGCGTGCACTCTATCTAAGTGACAACGATTTTGAAATCCTGCCGCCAGATATTGGGAAGCTCACAAAGTTGCAGATAGTAAGTAATTTATCTAAATTCTCGGAAAATCAATTCACTTTTGCAACGCTTGTAGGAATAGAAGCTAGTCAATTTGAGAAGTAGTAGAGTATGTTTGCAGGAATAGACCACTACACCTGGAACTGTTTCTTGTTCATCAGCAGACACTTGTAAATAAATTGGAAGAAATGAGCGTGTAGGAGAAGGGTGGGAGGCAAGAGAGAGTAGAGTTCTATTTTAGGCTGCTTTAGAGTAACCAAAAATTGTTCTGACTACTATATGTTCACTCTTAGCTGAGTCTTAGAGACAATGACCTGATCTCACTGCCTAAAGAAATTGGAGAGCTCACACAGCTTAAGGAACTTCATATCCAGGGAAATCGTCTTACTGTGTTGCCCCCAGAACTAGGTAAGATTATGGATGATTATTTATTTATTTGAGTAATGATAACAGTGCACTGTATTTTCTCTGAAATGAAACCAGCTGCTAAACTCTAAGAAATGATTATGCTTAAGTTACCATTGCTGCTAAATATTTGCTTTCCCCCAAGAAAAACTCACTCTCTCTTTCACTCCTGCTGTGTATATGGGAGTTGCCAGAAGATGTTGCGTTTCATTTTATTAGATTTTTACACGCTAGGTATTCCTTGTCTATTGGTACACCCGACTGCCAATCTGTGTATAGCATCCAGCTTCTTATAATATAGAGTAAATACAGGATCTGTTAAGCTGTTGTTATCTCTGGGTAGATTTTGAAAACACTGTTTGGATCAGCCAAAATTGTGTTAAGCAGTATAAGTGGCTTCTTTGTGATTGTTCTTGTAAAAAGAAAAGTTTGGTCAACTCTGGTAAAATATTAGCTAAATTAGAGGAAATTTTTATTTTTCAGTAGTCTGTAGTAGTGAGTTAAGAGCTTTTAAAGCAGTGGAGTTGCTTGATGATGTACTTTGAATTTGTGATATTGGCCACTTATCTCTATTATTATTTCATATACAGTAGCTCCTTTCAACCTAGAAGGTAGAGCTTTTTTTCTTTGAAACCTAAGTATTGATTTTGATGAGTTTGCATTGCAGTATTCCATTTATGTGAGGGACGTTAACTACCTTAAGTTTTGTGTCCATTTGCTCCAAGCCAAAATTAGTTTTGTTGGGCATAATCGTAGAACCATTTGAGTTGGAAGGGACTTTTAAACGTCATCTGGTCCAACTCCCCTGCAATGAACAGGGACACCAGCAGCGAGATCAGGATGCTCAGAGCCCAGTCCAGCCTGACCTTGAACGTCTCCAGAGACCGGGGCATCTACCACCTCTCTGGGCAACCTGTTCCAATGCTTCACCACCCTTATTGTAAAAAACTTTTTCCTTATGTCCAGTCTAAATCTCCCTTCTTTTGTCTGAAACCATTTCCCCTTGTCCTATCACCCCTGTTCACTTTGCTGAAGACTCTGTCTCCTTCTTTCTTATAGCCCTCCTTTAGTGATAATGTGGTAACATTAATTATCTGTTGCTGAATTATTCTTTGTTTCTTGTTATTTGGGGCTGTTATATGGGGATGCTTCTTTGTTTCTATTAATACCTTCCAAACAATATTCTTAAGACTAAAAATTTATATATATATTGACTGAACTTAGCATGGTAATTTGTTATCACAAGAACTTGCTTCAGGCCATTAGAGAAAGTGGCAGCTGTATGTATAAATGTGGCAGTCTGCAATATATGCTTTTTGTTTCATGTAGCAAAGGCAAAATGCCTCCTTTTTTTCTGATTTAAGGCAAGAAGGATGTTTATTTTGACTCTATTAATTTACCCACCATAAATTTTTGCTCTTAACAATGTAGCAGACAGTATGGTCTATTCTTGTTTTTTTTTTTTTTCTTGCCATTGATGGATGAAAGTTTCTTATTTCTTTAATTTCAGGTGTTTATTCCATGACACTGAGGTATACTTCTCTAGCTTTTTGTCAGTCATATTTATAAAGGCTCTTTCAACTGCAGTAAAATTTTAGGAGTATGTAAATGTGCCTCTCTGTAGATTCCTAAGTTATAGCCTTGTTTTTTTCCAAAAAGTGGAAATTAAATGCTGGACTGAGTCTAACCACCTTCTGTGGCTAACAATATTCTAAACATGCTGCTGCCTTACAAGTGTTAACAGCAAATTCATTTCAAATGGTTTTACTGTCATTGTCCAAACCAAATGGAAACACTTGAAACAAAATTTCTGATGTTTGCTTTGCACTAATCTGTGCAATTTCAGATAGATAAGAGATACATTTTTCCTTTTTAGTTAACATTTGTTTGCATTGTAGAACACTATTGCAATTTGGTAGGAAGAAGTCTTGTAATTTTGACCTACCTGATCCAGACAAGGTGCATTGACACACATCTTTATTATTCAACTGCCCTTCTATAAACTATTCTTCTCTGCTCATGTATTAATTTCCCAGTGTTTCACCTTATGGCCTTACCCAGGGTCCACACTCATGATTGCTCAGTCTAATTTTTATTGCAGTTTATACCGTACCTATTATTAGAACTATATCAAATGTTTTAAATAGCTCAAATTTTGTGATATATTTTCAGAAAACATTACACTGAAGTCTAGATTTGTAACTTGTGTGCAAGCATATTACTCTGCGAAGAAATATTCTGCCTGTTTGTTAGACACTTAGGCAAACATTTAGGGAATGGAGTTCAGCAAATAGGGCACCAGGCTGAGCTTTGGAGGGCTTCTTTGAGATAAGGTGGGAGCAGGCCACAGGCAGGCGTCAGTCTGCTCCATGACCAGAAGCCACTTCAGGTCTGCTGCACTGTTTTCCTTTTTGCAAATGAGGAGAATTTAGAGAAGCATGCCTTTGCAGATAGTTTTAATATCTACCAATGGAAGGTGATGTTACACCCTAATGAATGAGTGCTAATTCCACAGGTGCCATTTGCAGAAAAAACAATTTTATCTACCACCTGAGTTCTCCCTCCTAAATTTTTAAAATTGAATTATAATGTGAGAATTATCCAAATACATTGTGATGTGCATGTTGGATAAATAGCTATCCGATGATAGCTATTTCGATGAGCAGGTCCTATTTGCATTAATTGGAGGCACTGCTGGTCCATTTAAAGTAAACAATCTTTCCTCTCTCATTATCGCTTTCTTAATTAAAGGTGCTGAAGGCTTGTGACTGCCTTATGAGCGTTAGTAGCTCAGGCAGTGGTGGACAGCAGTGAGTCATTAGCTGTTCATTTACCAGGGAGATGGGCACAGTATAAACACCCAAACGGAACAGCGGATTTGAATGAGGAGGAGGGGAGGGAGTACAGTGAACTGAACTTAAAATGTAGTGGAAGTGAGTGCAGAAGAAGGCATGGATGGTTGGCTATGAGAAGAGGCCATATACAGGCAGTGGGATCCAAATTTTGGAACTGAGATATCACTAAACATTGTCTGGAGGTGACTGAGCGTGGCATGAGTCAGTCAGGGCTGGGGCAGGTCAGCATTGTCCTCGTCTGCACTTAGCAGAGAGCTCCTGCAGTTAACCTAAGAAAAGATTCTTGCCCGGAGGAGACTAGAACTAGAACAGTGTATTGGTGCTCGTGGTGAGGATGCTTGTCTGTAAATACAGTATGCGTGGATGATGAATGCAGGAAATGGCCGGGAGTAGGTGGGTGGAATTCACAGCTTGTTTTTATCATTTGTCTCTCAAAACCCCGTTCATGAGGAATGGTGGTGGGCAGTCATATATAAACTTTAAAGAGGCGCTGGCATTTTTTTCCCTAGCATTTAAAAGGTTATGTGCTGCATTGTGAGACAAATAAATCATGATTCACTGCAACAACAGAGTTGCAGTCAGTTATATAAATTGCCAAGGAAGCACTAAATCTGTCACTTCGTGTATTCTGACCATTTAACAATTGGAATGGTGTTTGGAAAGAAAGCTGAGTAGAAACAAGAACCACGTAAGGTGGCAGATGCAATTAGTAAGATCAATGATAGTGTTTTAAGTTCATTGTGTGGTCATCTGGGTGGACCTATATGTGCCGCCTAAAAGAGTTTCTTAGCAGAGTCAGCGGTGTAAGAGTGAGTGTGTGGTGCACAATTATTCGTCAAGTCGTAGCCAAATGTAAATAGCTACCCAGAACGTGTAATGAACTTACCCGAGCTTTGTGTTTTTGATGTAAAAACAAATGGCATGATTTTTAAAACCCATATTCTAATGTCGGCTGTGCTCATCGCCCTGCCACCAACGTGTGTGCACACCTGCACAGAGTTCCCTCTTATTTTGACATGGGGGATGTACAGTGATTTCTAAGGATGCATGTTTAAATACCAGCTGCATGTTGGAATCAATGGCTTCTAAGTCTACTATTCAGCATGGTTCTAGCTGATCAAATGATCTTCTCAGGTGACAGGAGACACAGTTTAAAAGTTACGTTAGAGTTATATTAGAGGCATGCTTGAAAAGTAGAAAACTCGTGCTCTGTAAAACCAAACAAACTTGATGTGGTAAGTAGCCGTGTTTCTTTTTATGGAGGGTAAAACATTTTTGTAAATTAAATCTGCATTTCAGAACGGTTAAGTAATTCTTTCATCATTTCTTTAATATTGAACAGCTGAATTATCTTCTGTGAATAAAGGATTGGCTTTAAATAGAAAGTTCAAGGAATCCTTAGGCTTTTGAAATGACTCTAGAATTTGTGAATTACACAAAGTAGTTGCTGCAATTATTTGCTCAAGTTAATATTAATCGAAATAGCAGTTTACTTAGGTAATTATAAAAGGCATGTGCAAACATAAGAATCACTTATTTCACAAAAGGTATTTCTTTTTAAATAGTCTTCAGGTGAACACCAAACTTTTCTTCTTCCAGTATAAATTATCGCTGCACTCTACCTGTGTCATAGCACAATGCTGCTTGCATCTGCAAATAACAGACTGTGATGCTTGCTGGAAGCCTGAATGTCTTGGGGCTCTCTGGACACTGGCTCTGAGCACTGGAACAGCTAGTTGATATCTTGCAAATTAAA
>WBMW01003759.1:510624-589197 GCA_013396635.1 Penelope pileata
GATACCTGCTTCTACTTTGGGGGCTAAAGCTAAGGAGGTGTAAGAAAATAAGTAGCTTTATTAAACTTAGCAGTGGATAAACAAAAGAACTTGTTTTCCAGGATGGTCAATAGGACAGTTATTACTAGTTAAAGAATTATAGAAAAATGTACTTACAAGATAGGTCATAGTCAGATTATTTATATGAGACAGTATTTCAAAGAATTTGTGAATACTACAGTTGTATTTCTCATTTCAGTCTTAGTTTATGGTTAAAAACAAACAAAAATAGGTTTTCATGTAGTTTGAAACTTGACTGGTTCCATGTCGCACTCTGTGAGTGTTAATGTATATGGGAAGAAATGAGAACTCTGCAAAGCTCCATTATCATAGAATCACAGAATCTTTAGAGTTGGAAGGGACCTTCTAAGATCATCTGGTCTAACCCCCCTGCAATGTACAGGGACACCTACAGCTAGATCACATTGCTCAGAGCCCCATTCAGCCTGACCTTGAATGTCTCCAGGGACGGGGCTTCTACCACATCTCTGGGCAACCTGTTCTAGTGCTTCACCACCCTTACTGTAAAAAACTTTTTCCTTAAATCTAACCTAAATTTCCTCTCTTTCAGTTTAAAGCCATTCCCCCTTGTCTTATCCCCACAGACCCTGCTAAAGAGTCTGTCACCCTCTTTCTTACAGCTCCTCTTTAGCTATTGATAGGCAGCTATCAGGTCACCTCGGAGCCTTCTGTTCTCCAGGCTGAACAGCCCCAGCTCTCTCAGCCTGTCTTCATAGGGGAGGCATTGCATCCCCTGGATCATTTTTGTGGCCTTCCTCTGGACACGCTCCAACAGGTCCATGTCTCTCCTGTGCTGAGGACTCCACATCTGGACGCAGTGCTCCAGGTGAGGTCTCACCAGCGCAGAGTGGAGGGGTAGGATCACCTCCCTCAACCTATTGGCCACACTGCTTTTGATGCAGCCCAGGATTCAGTTGGCTTTGTGGGCTGCGAGGGCACATTGCTGGCTCATGTCTAGCTTACCATCTACCAGTGCCCCCAAGTCCTTTTCGGCAGGGCTGTGCTCTATTCTTTCATTCCCCAGCTTGTATTGATAGCAGGGGTTACCATGGCCCAGGTGCAAGACCTTGCACTTGGATTTGTTGGCCCAGGTGCAAGACCTTGCACTTGGATTTGTTGAACCTCATGAGGTTCTCCTGTGCCCACTGCTCAAGCTTGTCTGGGTCTCTCAGGAGAGCATCCCGTCCCTCAGGTGTGTCAACTACACCACACAGCTTGGTATCGTCTGCAAACTTGCTGAGGGTGCACTCGATCTGACTGTCATTGTCATTGATGAAGATATTGAAGAGTATCAGTCCCAGCACTAACCCCTGAGGGACCCCACTCATCACTGATCTCCATCCAGACATTGCACCATTGGCCACCACTCTCTGGGTTTGACCCTGCAGCCAGTTCCTCGTCCGTCGAACAGTCCACCCATCAAATCCATATCTTTCCAGTTTGGAGAGAAGGATGTTGTGGGGGACCATGTCAAAGGCCTTGCTGAAGTCCAAATAAATGACATCAGTGGCTCTTCCCTTGTCCATTGATGCAGTTACACCATCATAGAAGGCCACTAGGTTGGTCAGACAGGACTTGCCCTTGGTGAAGCCATGCTGGTTGTCTCATATCACCTCCCTCTCTTCCACGTGCCTTAGCATAGCTTCCAGGAGGATCTGCTCCAGGATCTTCCCCGGCACAGAGGTGAGGCTGACAGGTTGGTAGTTCCCCGGATCATCTTTTCTACCCTTCTTAAAAATGGGTGTGATATTACCTCTTCTCCAGTCACCAGGGACTTCACCTGACTGCCGTGACTTTACAAATATCATCAAGAGTGGCTTGGCAACTACAGCAGCCAATTCCCTCAGGACTCTGGGATGCATCTCATTGGGACCCATAGACTTATGGATGTTCAGGTTCTTCAGATGGTCACAAACCTGATCCTCACTGACAGCGGGAGGGACACTACTTCCCCAGTCTGAACCATTTGTTTGGAGGTTGTGCGAAGAGCAGTTGTCAAAGAAGACCGAAGCAAAAAACTTATACCCCAAAAAAATTATACTCAGAAGGGTGTTTTCTGTAGCCCATCAGTTAGATTTGCACCACAGGTATTTGTTTCCTTGCACTGCTGTAATTCTTGCCCAACTTCAAAAATTCAAATATCATATTAGTTTTTAAAATAGGGAAATACTACTATCACTTCGCAGATGACGACAGTGTCTGTGTTGCCTTTTCTCATGTTGATTGCCTTGTGATTGTATCATCAGCATAATAATGTTTTTATCAGCAAATAATTGCATGTGTTCTGTCAGTACTGTAGTAAGAGTACTGTAACTAGAGCCAATCAGAGCAAATGTGTGGGTTTTTTGGTCATTAAACGTTCTTTTTATGCATTTCATAGCACCTAAAATTGGTTTCACGCTGCTGAATACCAGGCATGGGATGGAATGGAAGTTTTGAAGGTACAAAGCACAAAGGGCATAAGCAATGCAGTGAATCCTTTTTGAACTCATATTTTTATATTAACTAGATTTTGGTCTGATAGGGACCCTTCAAAGAGAGAATGCTTTGTTGAATTCTTGTGTAATTGAGAATCCCAGGGGAGTCTGAAGTTGGTAAAACGTGCAATGTATTTCAAAATAAATTGGGATGCTGATCCTCTAAGCCTGTAATACTTCCTGTTCTGTTAAAACATCTCTGATGTTTAACTGCTTCAACATCGGGTTAATTCTCTTTGTTCCAAACCCTGTCTGTCGCGCAGTGTGATTCTTGGGTTCTCAGCTGACGCGCTGGGAACTCCTCGCAGTGACTGCTGCCGTGCTCCTAGAGGTCCCTGTGAGCGCCGTGCATTTGTTACAAGGAGCAATGAAGTAAATGGTATTTCCAGCAGTTTCACCTTTCAAAGCAAGTAGTCGGTGAAACCTCCAAATTCTTGTTGGTTGTCTAGTCAGGGGTCTCTTTCACTTGTGTTAGGAATGTTGCTGAAATTAATCTAATCTAACCAGAAGTCACTTGGAACGATTTTAGAAAGAATTGAGAAAACATTTGGAAATAATGTCTTGGATTTTTGTCAGAATGCTGTTTCTTCTCTGCTTCCCCATAGCTACCCACACAGTGGCACCAGCCCGGTTGCCGTGGTACCTGCGCCTGCCGGCTGCATGTAGCAGGGCTGCGAGCGGCGAGCTTTGCCGTGTGGGGCACGAGGCATTAGCGCAGGGCTGTGCGCCGGGGGGAGCCTCCTGCTCTGGGCTGAATGAGGTCCTGCTTGGCGGCTGCCATCTGCGAATGTTAATATTGTTTACTGTTTGTGCTTGTCATCCTGCTAATGTCAGGTTTGTTGTGGGGGAGTGATGGGAGAAATTGCCAAGGCTCGATCCAGGAATGTTAACCAGTCTTCCTCTGACTTGGCTATGGAACTGTGAATTTGTCAGGTTATGTCTATATCCTGCCTGTACTTAATACCTGAAATGTTGTTTAAGGGAGAAATTTGGCATTTCATGCATTCTGTTGTTTTTCCTAGGCTTCATCTTCAGTCCTGACACATTCTCGAGTGAAAGTCTCCTACTGTTAGCCTCTCCATTACACTTTGCTATAATGATTCTGGCTGACCTTTGTTATCTTGTTGGAATTTCATGTAAATATCTCAGAAGAGAGTTTAAAACAAAGTGAATTCAGTCTTATGAAAGGTTGAGGTGGGACAGTTCTTGAGAGTAAAATCCTCTTCCCCTAGAATTGTGAAAGCAGTGGCTGGAGCAGTACCGGTTGACCTCGTTTCACCTCGCCTTGACTTCAAGGGTAAAGAATTCAACATCTAGTTGGTCTGTTTTCGCTTTGATTCTACTGTGGTCTTTTTGCTGGGAGTTCATGGTGGTTTCACCCTGATGGGCAGCCAAACTCCGCCACAACCACTCTGCCACTCCCCCTCATCAAAGGAAGAGGGGGAGAATATGCAATGGAAAGGAGATCAAAGGTTGAGATAAGGATGGGGAGATTGCTCACCCATCACTATCACAGGCAAAACAGACTAAACTCAGGGAGATTTTTATAATTTATTGCCTGTTACTAACAGCAGAGCAGTGAGAACTAAAGGCAAACTAAAAACACCTTGTGCCCATAAAACCTCATCTGCTTCCCCTTCTTCAGCACAGGGGAATGAGGCTGTGGTCAGTCCATAACACTTCATCTGTGCTGCTCCTTCATGGTTTCTCTGCCACTGTGGTCCCTCCCACTGATGCTGTCCTTCCCCATCTGATCCCACATGGGCTTCCCACAGGCTGCGGCTCTCCATGCTCTGCTCCAACATGGGTCCTTACTATGGGGCCCACCCTTTAGGACCACACTGCTCCAGCACAGATCCCCACGTTCAGCAGCTCCCCCAGACCTACTGCTCTACCATGGGCTCCTCTCCATGGGCTGCAGCTGCAGCCCAGGGCCTGCTCCTGGGGGGGCTCTCCATGGGCTGCAGCCTCCTCCAGGCCACGTCCTCTGCTGCACTGTGGGCTTCTCCATGGCTGCACGTGGAGATCTGCTCTGCATGGTGCCCATGGGCTGCAGCAGGACAGCCTGCTCCACCATGGGCCTCTCCTGGGCTGCAGGGAACTTCTGCTCTGTGTCTGGAGCACCTCCTGCCCTTCTGCACTGACCTTGGGGGCTACAGGGCTGTTTGTCTCACATTTCTTGCTCCTCTCTCCCAGCTGCTGTTGTACAGCAGTTTTTCCCTTCCTTAAATCTGCACTCCCCGGGGCACACCCAGCATTGCTAATGGCTCAGCTCTGGCAGCAGTGGGTCCTTTTTGAAGCTCTGGCTCTTACCTGACACGGGGCAGCTGCTGGGCTCTGATCACAGAAGCCTCCCCTGCAGCCCCCTCAGTACCAAAACCTTGCCATGGAAGCCTAATACAGATTTCATGCAAAAGGATTATTCTATGTGAACCTAAAATATCTATTCCTGTCAAAGGAAAGAGTGAGGGGAGACTACCTCCTGTCTACCTCCATGAAGAGAAAGCACAGATGATCTTTCTCACTTGTAGAAGGGCAAGCAGCAGTGTTGGAGAACTGAGGCAGCCCAGTTCAGAACAGAAACAAAAAATGCATTTTAACAAAGTGATGAGCCATTTGAACAAAACACCGTTGGCAGAGTCTCCATCTCCTGATGTTTTTCAGACCACATTTTACTGTTTGAGCTGTCTTTGTTGAACACTTCAGTTACTGAACTGGCACAGGGATAACTGGGCAAAGCTCTGCGGCTAGATGTATTCAAGGGAGCATTCAAGACAGGGTCTAATCTCTGAACTCATTATTGGAAATTTTCACTTAAGTCTCAGACATCAGTAGAATAATGTGGTATGATAATGGCTGTGCTCTTGTTTTCTGTCTGTGAAAGTGATTGTAGAACTGAGAATGGGCGTAAGCTTCAGTGTCTGTATTGCTCATTCAGACTTCTCCTGGGGCTTCCCATCTTACACTCACAGGCAGGGCTTCAGCATTCCCATCTGAGTGGTCAGAAAAGCAGCAGCTACCAGCCTGCTTCTGTCTGACAGGTGCTGTGGAAAATCTGTTTGGCTTATTAGCATGTACTTGATCTGACTTCTTGTTATCTGAGACTTGAACCTGTTTTTCCTGTTGAGTAAAATGTAGACAACTTCAGTCCAAACAAAAGCAACACCAGTGCTGTTCTGGGATTGTCTGAAATGCTGATGACTCCACATGATACTGTTAGAGCTACTTTGGTAAAATAACTTACAGACCAGAGGGCAAAAGTGTTGCTGGGACTGATTTTCTGGAGGCACTTCAGTCTAGGTTTGGATTTACTGGTTGTTTTCTTTTGGTGCATAGAATCTTATTAATAAGCAAATGTATATTTTCAGAATATGTTACAGAGCTATAGATTTGTTGATCGTACTGACAGTATCTGTGATCATTTTATCTGATACTAAAGGAGATTGAGTCACACTGCTTATGTACAAGTCTTTCCTCTGCTCTGTGTTGCCTTACTGCTCCTTTATAACCACCATTTAAATCTACTCTTTTCTGTCACTAATCCTTCAAAAGTGATAGAGGTCTTCAAAGCAGAGATGATCTTCCCTTTTCTAGGAATGATATAAGTTACCAGTCTACATCTTGCGTGCATTTAAGACTTGTGTAAAAATCATTTGCTTTTGATAACATTCTGTGGCATAGAAATCAGTATATATTTTCTGTTTTTTTACATAGAATTTAAGGCAGTATCCACAATTAATTGCTTTGGTATCGTTTTTATGATATAATAGTCATAACATTTCTTCCACTCGCACACTTAAACCGCTCTCTCTCTCTGTGGAGGCAAAGCACATGCCACAAAAGTAATAAAAATTATAAGCCTTGTAGTGTAAAGCAAATCTAAAACAATCCAGGACAGACATATTTTTACATACAACCTAAGTTTAAATTTAGTGTAGTGGATTGATCCCTTACTTAGCCTTTAATAAAACAGGCTTCAAGGGTATTTATATCTAAATAAAGAAATAAAATTAATTTCATTCCTCCTGTCCTATGTATGACACTGAAAGAGTAAGACCTTTGTGTTGTAAAGGAAAAGAACATTTAAATTGCAGTTTTAAGAGGAATAACTAAAATGAACGTGTTACTGCCTGAGGAGTCTCCTGGAGGTCAATACTGTAGAGTCTAGGCTGGAAGTGAGGCAGAATGTCAGTGGGAGGCAAAAGAGAAGCATAACTGTATACAGGCCCAAAATTATTTCAACTGGAATTCCATTGATTTTAATGAAGCTCCACTAGGGATGAATTTAAACCACTACAAAGAAGCGTTGATCTGGCATTTTACAGCTAGGATCATGCTTCTTATGCTGAATGCCAATGTTCACTTCTCAAATGTCAGAGTTGTTTAATTACTTTATTTCACCTTTTAATTTTTGAAAGTATTTAAAGTGTTGCCAAAGGGCGTTGGAGTAGAAAGGACAAGTCAGTTTTGTATCTGTTTTGTTCCATTTATTTGTATGGAATGCCTATGTATACTAACCCTACCTTACCATACCTTAAGTAAACATCAATTAGGTAAATATTATACCTCAAGTATACATCTCAAGAGGATGAGGGACTTAGAGTTGAGTATAAGAGGTGCTTGCCGGCTAGATCTAATGGATGGGAAGAGCCTGGCAAATCTGGAGACACCCTCGGTCGGGGTGATAGGTTGCGTTATCACTGGATCTGACGCTTATTTTGTGCAAATGAGACTGAAGGAGGCAGCATTTTATCCGTTTTCATGAGCTCTTCTGACCTTTGCAGGCAGTTGAGCAAAATATGAGTGTTCACACAAACTACTTTTATTGCAACAGCACTGAAAGAAAATAATAAGAAAAATTAACTAACATACTTGAGATCAAATGCAGGATAGATTTATTGAGGGAGGAGCAGGAAAACAGTAGCTGTCTTTTCCCTGTAACGTCAGTCAGGGTGGGATGTGATTAAGTCCATTAAAAAGAAATACAATGGTAGTCTACTGGTTATGCCAAATTTTATTAATGATAAATGGGATTTTTTTAATAGTGTGGTATGCACTGAAGAAGCAAACCAATAATGACCAATGCAGTCTCCAACCCTAAAATGCTTGTGACCTAATCTTCTGTACTGTATTTTTACTAGAGGCAATTCTGCCTTTGCATACCAAAAATATCAGAGGGATTTGATGTGATCTGTGCAGCAGAACAGTATATAAAGTTCCTTAAGGCCTGGTGACAGCATGCTGCTGCTACTGTGAGACACCATGCATAAAGATGCATCTGCCACGTTTCTTTCCCTGGGCCATGGTTCTGGTGCTGCAGGGATGGAATAAGGGCATTTCTTAGCACAGAGCGGCTGTAAAACAACAACAAAAAAACACTTTTAGGCAAGTGGTTTGGAGGGATAACATCTGTGAGGTGTCCAGCTGCACAGCACAACTCAGCCATCCCTGTGTTGGAGCCACTGCTGCAGGCAGGTTCCATCCTCTGCCCTGCACTGCTGGGCAGTGCACAGGTGGTTTGGCTGCAGACACTGAGTGGGTGCCAGGACAAGACCCCACACAAGGTATTGTGACAAGTGACATGTTCTCATCCTGTTTCTCCATTTAATTTTAAGGCTTCTTTGTTCTCAATTTGCTTCCCTTGTGGCAGGAGTGGAAGTGCCGCTAAGGTGGGACAGAGGCTCTCTGATTTTCTGCGCTTTGTTGCCTACAGGGATTTCCAGATGGAAATTTTGATATTGAATGGGGGGAGTACAAAGTATTCAGTGCCCCGTCCTTCCTCCTTTCTTTGGGACAGCCCTCCTTTGCAGCACCTGTTCTCTGGCGATGGCTTGCCTTGAGGACAGCAGGGTCGTCGCTTCTCACAGTACCCTGTGGGTGAGGTGCCAGCTGCCTGAGCAGCTGCTCTTGGCAGAGGTGTGGAGCTGCCTCTTGCGCTGGGAGAGATGGATCTGGGTGTAGGTACTGGACTTCAGGGTGCCCCAGTTTTCTCCACAGTTTGATTAATTTTGCCCTTGTAAAAAGTGTGATATCTGTCGCTGCCCCCACTGTCTTCTGGGACAAACAGAAGACACAGAGAAATGAAGTGATTGCTTTGGCATGGAGGTCTGCATTTCATTTAGTTTGAGCAGTCCTCTTTTTGCTGTAGAATTTCTTTGGCTTTAATGGAATAGTATTTATTTCAATTAATTACATTTAAATGGCCATGTGGTATTTAGGATTGGAAGTGGGCGTACTTCCCATGGAGATGGGAAACATACGGCAGCATTCCTTGGACTGTACATTTCTGAAACAGCTTGGGGCTTCAGGACTCAGCTAAGAAGCTTACTGTTGAGGTTTGGGAATGTGCAGCTTATTCTTGTAGGCGACATTAAATTTGACTCGTAATGGGGCCAAGTTTTTCTCCGCAGTTTTAACTATTTTTATTAGCTGTACACAGACGCATCATGTTGTCTTGATGCAGTACTTACAGAGCTATAATTATAAGCGAATGCTTACAGTGTTGGTAGCTTCGGAGAGAAACGCATGTGGTTTTTTGCAGGTAATAAAATGGAAAATCCAATTTGCTGTTGCAAAGTAAGCCTCTGAGTGATGCATGATCTTCGTAGTGGTGTCGGTCAGAGGGCTGCTGCTCATCGCAGCGTGGCTGCCCTCCCTGGAGACCTGTGCCTTATGACTGAGCAGTGAGCAGTGAGCCTGTCTCGAGCCAGCCTGCACATCCCAGCATCTGGCTTATTAGGTCCTCGTTGTCACAGTGCTTAATCCTGCTTCCTGATCTTTGTTAGAACACCGGGGCTGCGCGTCCCATAATAAAGGAGGTGGGTGTGAGGCCCCTAACTGGGTGCACTGGAGCGTGAGGCAGTTAGGGCAATTGCTGCTGACTGACAGGGCGAGATGCTTCCTGCACATCGTTATTTAAAAAGAACAGGCCTCAGACAGCTGACAGATGAGCTGGGCAAGGTAATGGTAACTTGTTGATAGGCGATATGAGATGCATGACATCTTTTCACACAGTATAATGGTCTGTCTTTACTCTAATTGCGTTAACCCTTTGTACGGAGAGAAGCACAGTGAGGATTAGCAGGAGTGCGGAACATGGGGAAATGCAGAGGGCTGGCAGAAGCGCCTCTAGCATACATGTGCTCCTGTAGCCTACACAGGTGCCTTTCGTTTTGTAGAGCTAGCATGTCAGGTTGATTTTATGCTTCTCTGACAGCTTGGCTCAGTTCATCTACAAAACCTTGCATTTTTTGCTTTGTTTCCCGTGCTTTTCTGTGAAGATTTTTTTCTTTTTGTATCTGTGATTTGAATTTCTGCAGGGAGTGCTGGGGTTCCATTAATCACAAAATTCACAAAAAATAAATTTGAAATGGCAGGAGAGACTTACTAATTTAATTTAAAGACCACGCTATTTCGATGGCTAGGCCTTCCTGGAACTTAGCTGCTTGTATCCATAGCCATGAGGAGTTACAGTAGAGCATCGACTGTTGTGGTTTCTCAATGGTAAATTTTTACAAAACAAACAAAAATAAACAAAAAATACTTCCTAAGAGTCTTTAAAGCTTCTTGTCAATAAAATAGGTAAAACTGACCTGTGGCAAGAATGTCTTTCTTTGTGTTTCTCAGTACAGAGGATTGTTATCGAGGGATCTTGGTATAAAGAGCTTGCTGGGCACTGGCAAGACAAGAAGCCCATTGGGCATCACATGTTGGCATGGTGCTTGGAGCCGTCATCAAGAAATGCTTTGCAACGCTAAGCCTCAGCAGAGCTAAATCCTGCTGTAGAGTTGTTTGCTGTTCATTCCAGCAACCCGTGGCAGACAAGGATACCTTGCTGACTTGTCCTGTAGGCCCAAAGGGTATGTTTAGTGGTACGGTGATGTGAAACTTCTGATGTTGCAATGGAGCTGGGAAGTTCAGGCAGACACATCAGGGAGTCCTGAATTATTATTCAGTTGTTCTGGCAGTGCTGACTGCATTTACTTCTGTGCAGGACACCCCAAAGCCTATCCACTATTAAGCCCTGCTTAAAATTAACAGAGTGAATAACTATTACACACAGTGGGCCCAGTTCAATCTGCTGTGCAATATGTTGTACCACTGAAATGAATAGAGTGCTCTTTCTCTCCATTAAACCTGAAATATTTCCTTTATGTTTGTACTCTGAAATGAATGAAAGGTGTTTTATTCACAGCAAGGTATTTCTTTCATTTTTTTCATATTTCGTATTTTTTAAATATTCCATTTCTTAAATCCCTTTCAGGTAATTTGGATTTGACTGGTCAAAAGCAGGTCTTCAAAGCAGAGAACAATCCGTGGGTGACCCCGATAGCTGACCAATTCCAGCTGGGAGTGTCTCATGTTTTTGAATACATTCGTTCAGAGACATACAAATAGTAAGTATTGCATGACACCATTAGGTGCTGTCACTGGTGGTTTGGTTTATTTTTTCTTGTAGTGTGTTTAGCTAAGTGTTATCAGTTACACCCTTCTTTCGTAATCCATGCACAAGCTTGGGATTCAGGGCAAATATGCAAACTCTAAACTTGTATTAAGGGGTTTTGCTAACAGGAAGTTAAATAAGTAGGATTTATGTATGTTAAGAAAGCACAAAGATTGTTTGATATTGTCCTGCACTTGTTCCTTTCTAAGAGCTGTTAGGTAACAGGAGAGAGGTAAAAGAGCAAGAATTGCAAGCCTTTGAGAGGTACTAATTTCAAGTATGTGCAGTAAGTTTTTATTGATTAAAATAAGTATTTGTTGATGGTTTCAGCTGCAAGTTGTTATGTGTCAAAAAAGATATCCAGAATTCAGACCTTTTGATCTGACCCAATTTACACAAGTTGTAACTCTGGTAATTCAGATATGAGTCCTAGTGATTTCCTCAACAGTGTAATTAGACCTCATACTGGGCTTCTCATTTTAACTCAAAAGTCTGTGTACAAATGCTGAGTATTTGTTTGGGAAATAATGTTTTTAATTATTCACCGAAGTGAAATATTTCTTTGCACTAAAAATGTCCATGTCGCCAGTCCACAGTAAAACTTGAGATGAGAAGTTATTTTTGTGTGACAACTACCTTGATGCTGTCTTTCTAGAATCAGTAGGTAGTACAACAGACAGTACAATCACCAGGTTGAAAACTTAATTTTTGGCATTTCCTCTTTACTTAAAAATATATTTTAGTAATTTAGAGACATTTCTGACAGTTTTTATATGGCAGCTGTCAACTCAATTACCAAAAAGGTGTATTTATAGAGGGAGGATTTGGGATTCCAATTAAGTAACCGAGATGTGAATTTCTGTATGAAACTGTCAGTGATGCAGCAGTGGCTTTTGTACGCTGTTCTTCATTAAGAGAATTTAAGTGAGAAGGATCACAGATGGGAATGTGGCTACAAAAACTGTCTCAGGAATGTCCTAATCTTTGTTCGATAATGCGTAGTTCTCAAGACATATTTATTCATGGATTTAAGTAGGCTGTAATACCTTTTTCCAGTATTATCTTGTACTGCAGTTGTAGTACAAGGAAGCAGCTATCTATCTCCTTAGAGAATCCCCACAGTCCCTTGTACAGCTGTGTTTCCGTTTCCTGATAACTTGTAGTTTCTTACGGTCAATTTTGTATTTCTCTTTGAGCAGTATAGATTAGGCTCCCTCGTGCAGTTCTAACATGGACTGCAAAATTTCAAGAACTGAAATAAGAATCTGACCCACACTAAGGCTTACTGGGGGAGCTCTTGTCATGTATCTATAATAAAAGGATAAATAAATAAAAATATAATAATGATTTTATAGCTGTGGAGTAATAAACTACTCTGACGACTTTTCTTGTGCAACAAAAGTTGAGATAAAAGATTCCATAATTCATCACTTGTGTTTACTGTTGCTCTTTGTTTTAAATAAGCCATGTTATGTTTGCTGTCTTGTTCGCTGCTGAAGTGTAATGTTGTCTTGTTGGCTAATGGGCTGATTTTGATTTTGTCTGCAGTAAATATTTGAAGCCTCTGTAGCTAACTGTGTAAGCAAAATCAGACTCTAGCCATTAGTAGGGGGAAAAGTGGAATCAAGGAGTCATCCATGGCTCACTCAGAGTTTGATATTAGAAGCTTATTCAGTTAAAACATATTTATTGTCAAAATTTATTTATTATATTGAAAAAACAAAGGTGTGCAGATGTTAATAGTTAGACATGTTTTATTATTATTTTCAGCACATAACCATATTGCATTTAAACGATAAATTAAAAATGTCAGTATAATTTTGTTAGAATCCCAGTAGCAACTTCTTTTGGTTCTTAATTGCAGTTATTTCCCATATGCTATAAAGAGAGTTTGTGGATTTCCCTAGTGAAAAAGATTGTCTTTTTTATCTCCACTTTCCTTTAAATATGTGATTGAGAATTACTTGGATACCACCTGCTACAGATATTTTTCAGTTTGTGGAAAGCCGATTTTAGGTCTTAATACTCGTAAACAATGGCATAATCTGGTTAACAGCTCTAGTAGCATTGTTGTGTACAAACGCAGATAAGCTCTGAACGTCAAAGAAATTAAACTCCTTTTTGTGATGAAATTTTGATCTTTTCCTTCTAACATCTTTTTCAATTTCCTTTTTCATTCAGAGTCTATATCCAGGTATTGTGTCTTTTTTCTCATTAAGCAAATCACTAAGCTGAGATGTGAATATAGTAATTTTCTCTGTAGATATCTAACTTTAAGCAAATTTGAGCACTTGGGTTTCTGTGGATCATTCAGCCAAGAAAAAATACTAAAAATTAACTTACATTCAATAGACCCAGACAGCTTACCTTTTTCTCTGAGACAAAGCAGCGTACTTAAATGGATGATTGCACAGGCTGTCGTTTGGATAACCTCACTTGCGATACTGAGAAAAGAGAGCAATTCTTAGGTATTAGCAGCTTACAATCAGTATTTTCATTTCAGATCAGGAGGTTTACTTTCAGGTACTGGAAGATGTGGGCTTTCATAAACTGGGAACAATGCATCTATATGGTAGATGGGTTTTGAGCTCCAGAGATGGTAATTGTCTCCCTCTGCCCGTTGCTTTTGCTGGCTGATTGGAAATATTGATTTTGCTTTGTTTACAATCTAACATTGTCTATACTAGCTAAGACAGAGAGGGTATGCTCACACAGTCACAAGTGCCAAGTTATGTTTCGCTAAGTGGTTTATGTTAATATATTTTATTTTGTGTTTGCAATGACTAGAACCTCGTATTTACTGTGTTGCTGTTATCTCAGCCAGAATGTGGTAACTCGCAGAGTATTGGCCGTTCGCTCGCTCACATCGCATCACTAAACCTTGAGGTTTCTCCTGATAGCTGGCACAAGCCATCACTGTGCTGCAGTCACCATAGGAGTTTTCCATTCAGATTCTGTGAGGCTGCTTTTATGAAGCAACTAGCAAATAGATCAAAATAGATCTTCTTTCCCTTGTGAAATAAAATGGCTATTTCAAGCATACTCAGTGAAAAATTTCACCCCATTTTTAGCTTCATCCTAGGATATTCCTGCTCTAGTGATTAATTGTTAAGTAGGGATGACACCCGGGAGGGATGAATACGTCTGAAGATAAAATGTCATTGTCTCACGTACTTTTACGTTTTCACACTCCTGTTTTACATGGTACTTAAGCAGCAAGTGTGAAATTGGAATTGCATTTTACTTCAGAAGCATGTTAGCCAGTAGGCCTCTCAGATCAGCTGTTCCTACTTAGTAGGCACTTTCATTTCCTTTAATTTCCTTACCTTTCATAAGGAATGATGCCAAATGATTTTTTAACCCTCATTTTTCAAGCAAGACATGCTGACAAAAAAATGGGCCATATATTATGTCAGAAAACGTGTGTGGAGGGGCTCTTAATTCTTAACGGGAAGCTCAGCAGTGTGCGGCACTTCGCTAGCTTTTGTTGGCTAACATACACCCGCTGTACATATCATCCTGTGACAGCATCATTTGGAAATAGGTCAGTTTGCCAAGAATATAATGATTCTTAATCTCTGACTGCCATGCCAGCTTTCTGAAAGTTCAGGTAGTAAGCTGAGTCTTGGCCTTGATTCCATGTGTCCTCAGGAGGTGCCATTAAACTCCCCATGCGGCTCAGGGTAGGGTTGAAAAGCAGTTGAAAAACTTGTTCAGTCAGTAAAGGGTAATGACAACCTCATCTCCTCAAAGGGCTTAACTAAATGTTTTATTTTTTATTCATGTGTCTAGTCAACTTTCAAAGTGACCTTTTTGTTATAAACATATTCTCAGAGGATCTTCTCTGTCTGGGGTACCAACAAAGAGATGATGGATTGTTTGATTTAGTGGCTATAATGTACTTAGACAAGTGCAGACAGACATAAATGTTTGAAAGAAAGCAGTGAATTAAACTCCTGTGAACAACTGAAACCCTGTGATGCTTGTCAGAACTGGTGTAAGATAGTTAGTGGTTTGATTAAGATGAGGTTGGTACCTGGGGGTGGGTTTGGCTGCTGACATTCACAGCAACGCTAATCCAGAAAGCTGCCCTTTGGGTGTGTTTCTGGCATTAATCATGCACTTGTTCGGTCTTCCCGTGAAACTTGCTTTTTGCCTGCTTCTTCTCATATCAGAAAGGGTGGGGATTTTGCTTCTGTTACAGCAGCCTGTTGCAGTCATCATCACCTGGTGGCATAACTTCAGCTAAAGCAAAATAACGTGCTAGATGTCTGAATAGCATTCAGACTTCTAGTATGTCTAAGCTGCTGTTGAACCTGGCACTTACCTTTTAACACTTTCTTTAAACGATTGTTGTCTCCCCATTTGACCTCCTTATCTCAGTGAGGCAGAATTATGATAGAACAGTCACCCTTAGTCAGGTTTCTGGAAAGCAGGCTTTCCCCATGAGGCAGTCAGCCTGGAGTCAGGAATCTCCACCCTATGTTTTGTGAAAAGAAGTCAGCTGCACTTTTCACATTTCCATCAGAAAATCCATTTTAAAGACTGACATGTGAACTCTTAGCAGTGGAAATGGTTTGACAAATGCTGTGCTGAGCGAGTATCACTTGGCAACACTGAAACATAGCTCTGTGCTAAGCATTGTAATTGAAATCCTCATTTTATTGCCAGTGACAGTCTGGAGGAATCCGCCCTTGATCCAGTCCTCTGTCTAGAGGTAATCTCCTCTCCAGCTTTGTTGTTTAGAAGGAATTGTTCCGCTGGATCCCACTGCTATGTGGCAGCAAGTCCGTGCTGCTTCCAGATCAGCAGACACTGATCATGGAAAAGGCAATTCTTCTTCTGGATTATATTAATGAAATTTTTCATCATTTATTTTTAACAACTAGAGGAGACTGGCAAGACACTCAAAGTAATGTTCTAGAATACAAATAGTATCCAGAAATAACTCGTGTATTCTTTGGGGGTTTGTGGAATAGAATTTTGCACGTGCTGATTTTCTTTTAGGTTCAGCTCTGCAAATACTTAGAGTTCTAGAGCAGATATTGTCATAGTTCCTAGAGGGATTGTTCTTGTGCATGTGCGCCCAGCACAAACCTTTAGTACCTACTTCTTCTTTCCTCTTCTCATTTTTACACTGTGGTTATCCTGGGCCCTGTACAAAAAATGAGATGATGTTGTATGTCCAATAGTCTGTTGCTGGAGCTCACTTTCATATTTCAGTGGCTTTCTAGCCTAGAATCTTTACCATTTGGTCTCTGAAGTTGATGTACCATGTGTGCCAATGGTGGCTGTGATCTTATGTGTTTTAGGGTAATTTTAATGTCTAGATAATAATGGTGATAGCAAGATGACCTCAGTGGTTCATCATAGGTGAGATTCTCTGAGATGCCACATCTCCTGCACAGATGATGTCATGGCACATTAAGCTTCCTTCCACAGAAGGCAGGAAGCATGATCCATTATAGCTAAGAAGTAAGCAAGAATTCACAAACCTATTTCACACATTTCTATCACGTACCAGTACAAATCTGTAATTAACCAATCAAAAATCTTTTATCAACTTGATGGGGGATTAAATATAAAAATGTCATTTACATTTGGTTTTTTGTATCTCAGGCATGGTACTGTATACTTTATATGAAAATACTGATTTGTATTCCAACCAAGTGTTGTATTTATTGGCTGTATTTTTAAAATCGATAAATATATTAGTACATTATTTCCAACAGAGACAGTAGATGACTAAGAGTCCTGACATCTTTGGACACCATTTACATGCAAATCTGTATCTCTTCCCCAAGGCAAACTGGAACCCATGTTGAAAGATAAACAAGAAAAACAGTATCTGTATAAATTTGTGTTTATATATTGCTGAGACGGATATGTAATAAAAATGAAGCTATCATTGATGTATATGACAGATATAGATACTGCACATATAAATACTGGCCTAACTACTGATATTACCATTCCCTTTGATGTGAACTTTCATACAAAGTTTAGAATATTATGCAGTAATCCATTTACTGTGTCAGAGATGATAACCCAGGGTCTAAGTCACTGGTGCTGATGTCTGGGGCTTCGATAGAATCAGAATCTGAATGAAGAACTGAAGAAGGTATAGAAGCTGAGGATCTGATGAAACCAAAGGTGGGGAAAGAATGTCAGTAGAATATGGGATTTGAGTAGGGATTTGACCATCAGGCAAAGGAAGATCAGAAGATGAGTGGTAATTACAGTAAAATCCAGACTGAGGAAGAGGTAGAGATGTCTGGAAGAAGCTGCTAAGAAACAGAATTGAGGGCCTAGCCTGGAGGACAGATTGGTGTAAGCAAACAAACACAGATCAAGATGTGAAACTGAGCAGGAAAAAGATACCGGTGAGATTGAATGAAATATGTGCAGTGGGAAAAAGGGTTGATCCAGTCCAGGATCTACATTGTAAGGCTCTTAGTCATCGAAGAGATGGGTTATGGCTATCTGAACTGAAATGTGCCCTTTTCCGAACTACAGTATTCAAATTCTTAATAATGGTGAAGGAAAGAAAGTCATGTCCTGTTATGCTTCTTTGTTCAGTGCAAGCAGGATGATCTTTGTGTCTTTTAGTGAACATGAAATATTTTTCAGTCCACTAAGCAGAAGCCTGTTCAACATTTTGTTATGAGAAACAGTTTTAAACCTCCAGGCCTGTGGACATGCACTCAGGAGGTTTAGGAGAGGTGAGTAAAAGAGTTTGAATTCACTGAAGTTCATTCTTAACTAAATTGTGATGTCAGGGAAATGCCAAAAGGTGGCTGCAGTGCTACTATCGTTCCAACATCAAGGAAGGCAGATAGACTAAACTGGCTTACTGTGAGCTAGTGTACCCTGACATCAGTTTTGGGTTAGTGGAGAAGAGATATGGTATTTCAAGACTTAAAGAATATAACTACAATATGAATCTAATTAATACAATTAACTCACTAATATGGTTTTAAAAACTAAGGAGAGATTAGAAATTTGGTTGTCCAAGGCAACTCTTAACTACAGCAGATTCTTGTGAAGGATTCAGCTTGTGAAGCTGAATAGCATTCTCATTAGAAAATGAGCACCGTATAATTTCAATGAAGCAAACACTAAGAAGAATTAACAAATGTCTGATAGGTCTTGGGCAATAATTATCAACAAGGGCATTTCTGGTGAGCTCTGCAGAGATCACCTAGGTCACCTAGAACCATTCAGTGTTTTCCTCAGTTATTTAGAAGCAAATTTGCAATCATTTCTGGGTAAACTTTGTAGATGACCTGGAAGCTGGTGTGAAGGCGCTGAAAACACAGCTGTCCTGGATCTCTTAATAAACTGTGCCCACGCACAGTGTATCTGAAAGCAGCTTAAAGTAGAGTTGCACATCTCTGAGTAAAGCCAGCAGGATATACCATGCTTTGTGGTTGTGGTTATGGGAGGAGATAAAAAGGAGTGAATGATGTTTTTCCAGAAAGCGATCTGCTCTGAAAAATGAGACATAATGTAACTGAAGTGCACTGTCAGCTTCAGTGCTATATCCAAAAGGCCTAGAAGTAGTGTTGGTTTAATACATACAAGAACTCATTTCTTCAAATGTTGACTGAATGCAGTTCTGGGGACAGTAGTTTTAAAGGGCTGTTAAAAATGAGTGTGGATAAGGGACGCCTGGAAATGGTTGGAGAGCAGAAGTCAGGCAGAATGAGAATAAGCAAGGTGCAATGTTGCAAAAAGATAGTTATGAGGGCAAACTGCCAGGGAAAGTAGCAGATCAAGTTTTCTTTTATGGTCCTGATTGCATTTGAATTCTTCTTGGGAAAATGCCTTTTAAATCAACATGTTGCTATAAGTTACTGTGTGAACCATCATGATTTTTAGTATGTTATGCCTTGTGTTTAACAGTGGCGGTCTGGTGCCTGATTTTAGACTTCACCAGAACTGCTGTAGTTTAAGGCTTCATGTCCAGCATTGGATTTGCTCCACAGCTCCTGCTTCTGTGTGTAGGGGGAGTCCGACTCCTCATCCCCAGTGGTGGCTTCCAGGGCTTTTCTCACCCAGCCCTGCAGCATTTCTGGGCAATCTTGTTGCTAAGCAAAGGCAGCGTGTCTAAAACACAGGCAATTAAGAAACTGGACTGATGTTTCTGACGGTCCCTTTCCTAATTTTTTCTGTGAGGATGTTGATGCATGCACGATGTCATCTTTACAGTAAGAAACAAAAAGGATGGAGCATTTCAAAGAAAATCCTGAGAACTGCAACAGGGAGAAGAATAAATAAGAAACAAGTGACGATGCAATGCTAATTGAGACTTAATGTGGAACAGATGTTGGTAGGGATAAAGGATTTCTGATAACCTATAGCTAACAGTAAGTGGTGATAAGCTGGTTAACCCTTTGTAATCTTCTCAACTCAATTGATCTGCTTGCTTGTTTTCTTCCTCAGTTTGGTTCTTTACAACCAAACAAGAAGAGTTACTGCACACATTTGCTGTTTTTATTTGAGAGATAAATTAAAAAGTGGCGCTTTTATAATCAAGCAGAACTGTCTGCAATTTCTATTCTCTATGCAGTCATATCTATTTTATTACATGCTGGCTTTTATTGAACTCCATTTTTTTATTTCAGTCTTACATTACTTGAGGTTTTTGTGTGATCTTCAGCAATTTTGTTTTCCCTTTTCTGGTGAGGGCTATCAGTTAGATAGAGAAGTGTCCCTGATTTTATGATTGCCTTTATCAACTGTTTATCCAATGGAAAGCTTATGTGGAAATGATGTTGATGTAATTTACTGGTGCCACTCTGATAAAACTTTTTAAAAGCCATGACTTTATTTCAGCAGGTATTACTGCTATCCAGTTTATATGCACTTTTACAGCCCTTTAAACCTAGGACACAGATTTGAAAAATGGTTATGATGGGATTTCATTTGAAACTCTTGTTACTAAAATTAACTTTTTCTTGAAAAGTATAACCTGAAAATCTGAAGATTCAAGATTTCTCAGTCCTGCATTTCAACCCTTTCCTCCATCCATACAGGAAATGTCTTGCTAGGATCAGATTTAGCTCATGTTTATGCAAGTCCTTATGACTACGGTTTTGTGATGGCTTTTTTCTGTTCCGTGCCCAACTACATTAATACTTTAACCCGACAAATCTGATACACCGAAAATCACTTAGAATCAAGTTTCCTGGGAAAAAATATCCTGTATTTTTTTCTTCTTTATTATACTCAGTTGGAGAATTGGGGAAAGAAATTATCATCTAAAGTGAAGTATGCAGGACAGTAAATAGAATTACTTAGGATAGTGGCCGTTTCAGTTGCTCCAACTTCATCTAATAAAAGCAAGTTTATTAACTTTCTTCATAGTTTTGCCAGATGTTTTAAGAAGCTCCGCTCCAGTGCTAGATGTAAACAGTAGCATTTATTAGATTGAATAGAGAGCAGTGATTCCCTGAATCCTTTTTATTAGCCATATACTCCACTGATGAATTTATAATCAAATGGGTTTTTCAATCCTACAATCATGTCTTGCAACAAACTATTGTTTTGTGATGACAAATATATGCAGAGGTAAAGAGATCAAATCCTAAACTCATTTCTATAAGTATGGTTCCCCTTTAAATGAAAAAGAATATTTGATGCCTGTTCATGTATGCGCACCCAGATCCCTCCCTGAACCATCCTGCTCCAATGTGTTTAGTGCGACTTTTTGCAAGTTAAACATGTATTTGGGAATTATTCAGGGAAGATAAGTGGGGCCACAGAGTCCCGGACCCTTCAAAGGCATTAATTCAGATGCATTGCAAGAACCTATTACACGTAGGGGCTTCAAGAAGTACTGACAGGAGATACCACAGTTATGGAAGAATGTGATTTAGGCATGGCTGTGCATGTGGGCTTTGGCTCCAAAAATACAAGCAAGTTTTAATTACCAAAGCTGAAACTGTGATTTGACAGTTTTTAGTCACCTTTCAACGGGGTATAATTTCCAAGTTAAATTCTGAATTTTACTTTTGATTATTGCATTTGATATTCTGTCTGCTGTTCATTTCCTGGCTGTCCCAACATTAAATTTACTCTAATGTTGACTTTTAAAAAAGGCAAGGTGCGCAAGGATTGACAGTGATGATCCTGAATATAAATTATATGAAGCAAATTGATGCAAGATAAAATTACCAAATCAACCTTTTTTATTCTATATTTTATGGAATACCTAATGTATGTTAGGCAGTAATTTACTCTTGCACATGAATTTCTGACAGTTTCGATTCTTTTGGCTTATTAATCAATATAGTCAGCTCCAGAGCAATTTTATGAGACTCACTAGTCATCAAAAATTTATTACCAGATAAATCAAAGAAACAACTAGCATCTTAATAGGGTGAGCAAAGTAGCATGTAGAAGATCATTCAAGACCACATAGCTTTGACACTTGTGTATTGCATTTACTGCTTAGGTCAAACGTCTTGTTTGTACTTCCATTAAAATAATCATCATAGTGACAAAAATGTTTCCTCTTGTGCTAGGCCTTTCTTCCTTTAATTTTTTGTATCTTGATATGTATATTTCATGTTTGCTTCATTCTGGTAAAGTATGAAACTTCTATGCAAAATGTAATGCAGAACTTAAATAACTCTAAAACTTTTGAAATTAGTTGCAATTCGTAATAGTCTACAGTTCAAGAATAAGGCAGGATGGAAGATTATTGAGAGCAGTATCAGCTTGTGGTTGTATAAGGAATTCTGATGTTTGTTCCAACTCAACCTGTAGTGTCATATTTGATACAGTAATGTTTCTACTTTCTGAAAATATTAAACACTTCTTTGGTAAATCGAGAAGAATTTCCCAGTCATGCTTGTTGTGGATGTCATTGGTAGCCTAGTGAAGCCAGAGGTGAGTGTTTCATGAGTCACTTTTTAATTAAAGGTGAATATTCATTTTACCAAACTACCCTTGCATTTAAAATTTGTGCTAGTTGAGTTTCCAGCCCAGCCTGCACCTGTGCACTAGCAGTGGGCTTCCCTGGCCCAGCAGGCCTGGTGGATGATGAGCCTGAGCCGCTGTGATGTGGTAGGACATGCTTGGTGATAGGACATATTGGTGACGCCATGGGGTGTAGGTGGCCCCTTCCCCCTGCCACTGCTCTGGTGTGAATGTGTTGGTAGCAAAACCCATGTGCAAGCTGGTAGGCTGGCCTTCAGAAGAGGATGAATGTTCTGGAGAACGACAAAAACAGAAAACTGAATTGTTTCTTGGGGCCTGGCTTTGTCTCAGTACGCGAATGTGGGCGCTTGAAGCAGTTGCGAGGAGGACAAAATGATCACCTGAGGTTGTCCCTGTAGAAAAGGGACACTTTGGGGATTGAGGCAGCTCATCAAAAAAGTGAATTCTGGTCTGAAGGCCAAGAGGGGGCCTATGGCCACTACTCCACAGGCAGTGGGCTGCTGGAGTAGTGGAGTGATGCCTGTCTGGAGTTTTCATCCAGGGCTGGGAGCTCCCACCTGTGTGCTCAGGCCAGCTCTGCTCCTTGTGTAACCATCTAGCAGGGGGCTTCATGAAGCTGAGGTGCCTGGAAACTAACTAATTTTTTTGGCAGGAATAGTTTTAGTCTGAATCACCTCCTTGAAATATTTTAGCACCTGAAGGCCTGCACTAGCCCAGTGAGCAAAAGTACATGGCCGGGGAGAAGGCAGCCCCAGCTGGCTTGAGTCTGAGGTGGAGGAGGAGAACCTGGGTCCTTGTATGCATTTTTCACTTTATACATCAAATGAAGCAAACCTCCTATGAGCAGAACATGAGTACGTGTAAGAACTTGATGATTAAAGACTCACCAGCATTGGCAGACTAGTGGAAAGACTGGATTTCTGTAAGTGCTGCAGAAATATGAGACGGGAAAAACCTCATATAGGACTCAGTGTATTTCACATGAACTGCTGGTGTTGAAAATACACAAGACTCATTAGTGGAGTCCTTGCAGCTAGCTTTCACATGCTTTGCCTAATAAAAAAAAATAACTGAAGGGAGATTGAATTTATTCTGTGTTAATAACCCGAAAGGATGTTTCTGGAGGGCTACCAAGCAAGTGAGATCTATGAGTAATACACAAAAGAAACCTCATTGTTCCCTTTTCCACCCAATGTGTGCTTTTACAGGAGAAACACATTTAACTTCAGGATTGTCTTTTTCTGTGTTTGTAACCTTGAATATGACTGAGAATAGGTCTGCCTATGGAATGAACAGCTTACAGAAACGCTGTTGTCTTGTAACTCTTAAAGTTTATCTCCCTCATCTGATTCCAATTCAAGTGAGTTATGGCTGGAAATGATTGCTGTGGGTTCCTTGCATAGCATTTATGTGAAGTGTAAGAGAGTACTTTAAGAAGCAGTTACCGACTTGTTATATCACAAATAAAAAGCAACTGAGTAAATGGACTTTTTTCTTTGGTACTGTAAAGGTGTGGTGTTTTCAAAACTGATAATAACATCCAATAATTGATGCTAACATCTGACTGCAGCTGCACATTTTCTTTAACTCTCTTAACTAGCCTACCTGTAGTTTCATCTGGATGAATCTTACTTAGAGTAGATTTTTATCTTCTTTTTGAGACATATCTATGAGACATGAATGTTCTAAGGTATGTATCATTAATATGTCAAAAATAACCATCCAGCTCTCTGTGTATCTTTTGTATGGCTGTTGTCCTGTAGCATTTGCACTCAGAGAGGCTTAATCTTCTCTGGTCTTGATTTTAAGGCAAAATGGGGTTTGATCTTGTCCACGTCCAGAACAACTTTGTGGTAGAATACATAAAACTACTGTTAATAGGTTTGTTAAATACTGAGAATTAAAGGCTGTGATTTGGATAGCAAGTCAGGAGGCTTGCGTGAGGTACATGCTTCGGGGTACTCCTGAAGTAAAATTGGAAGCATCCACTGGATGAATAGTGAAGTGGGGATTTGAGATCCAAATCTTTCTGTTAATTGGAGAGGAATCAGTAAGCTGACAAAGTATAAGCTAGTATTCCAGTCCTGCATCTGTCACAGATTTCATACGTGGCTTTAATAACTTCCATACGGTGAATTCTTCTCAAGGTTCTCAACACAAGATAACTCTAGCTTAGGGGTCATAGGCTCCCAAGAGTCATACCTGAATATATTGCTTAGTATGTGTAGTAAACACAAATGTGTATTTTACAGTGAAGAATCTACAGTTCTGATGGCTGGTACTGAATCAGCCAGACACAAGTCAACCAGTGTTAGAGCACACAGTTTCTGTTTGCGCTGTTCTCAGAGCTGCTCTTATGAGTAGCATGCAGAACTTCTGGAACAGATGATATTTTCTTTTTTTGAAGTTGTCTCCTGTAACCTGCATTTTTGTTAAAGGCTAGTTAGGCTGCATTCTGTTTGATATATTTGGATGCTTATATCTGATCTAATGCATCTGAGATGGTGTCTAGTGTGATACTGGGAGAGCTGGCTCAAAAAGTTGTTTTGCACAAGGGTATCCCTTGTGTATTATCTACACATTTCTCCACAAAGACATTTTGCATTTTTTTTAATTAGTAATATTGACTTCTTTATTTGTTGTCCAGCTTCAATTCTGAAATTGAAGCAAAATAATTTACTTCTCAAGTCAGGTGAAATTCCTGGAAATTCAGGCTGGCATTTATGCCATTTCACAATTTAGATTTTGATCGTTTGTTTATTCTTTAGTTCTGTTCTGAGAGTATTCTGTAGACATATGCTAAAATTAGATTTTAATTTCTTCTGGGAAAGTTGGTTCATCCTGCTTTCCTCCTAAATATAGTCCTGTGTGTATGATGATGTACTCCAAACTATGTTGTCGTAGAGATTCAGCAGTACCTGTGATCCAAATCTGTCTGATAGTGTATCAGTTCCAAGTGATTCAGTACACAGATTCTTATCTTTAGAGGTAACGAACAAGTACCTGACACTTGCAATAATGTGTACATTCCATGTTGTTTTATGGAGGAGAGTTTGCAGGTAAAAGGTACTTAGGGACCAAACTGAAACCCACAGATGCATTTTATTAGACTAATTCATAGTTACCCAAGCACTCAAAACTATTTGACACTTCAGTTTTCAAAGATAAACATCTTCCTTATACATGCTAGTGTTCTGTATGGGCTCTCGTTGGATTATGGCAGTACCGATGCTTGCTTCTTAACAATGTCATTGTGTAAGTATGGCTTTTTTCTCCCAAGTAATATTAACTCGTGGACATGTAAATGCCTGGTATTGTATGGTTTTATGAGCGATAATTAAAACTGCATATTCCCTCTGCTTGGCAAATCGTGTATCCACCAATCTATAAGTGTTCATAAGCTTTGTTTCATTATTTAATTATGTTTAATGTTTAGCATTAATCCTCTTGGTTTACTCTTGGAAACTTGGTTTACGAGAGCCAGGTTTACATATATTCACAAAGTTCTGTGGATTGCTTCATTATTTCTTCACCGAAAAATGTTTCAAGATTTATATGCAAGAGAATGAGACCTTAACAAGAGTGAAGGTTAGACATTTGTCTTTTTCTGTAAAGGGTTAATTTGTGATGCTAGACAATGCTAGGAAATATTTCACAAGAAATCTTCCTTTCTTCAAACACATTTCATAGACGGTGGAGTTGGGAATCGCTCAACTGTTAGTGCATTGGCAATGTGTTTGCATGGGGATATATGCATGAACGCTAATGACTGTACATATTGGTGAGATAAGGAGTCTTGAATAAGATAAGCCAGAGCACCCCCTATGATTCTCCTAGGAAGAGAGGTGGACTTCTTAGAAGTTGTGAGCTTATATATTGGCGTTGTGTGTATCTATGCGCATAAAACTATTCATAAATATTCTCCCACATTCCTATATATATTTCATAGAGTCACAGAATCACAGAATGGCTTGGATTGGAAGGGACCAATCCAAAGACCATCTAGTTCCAACTAGTTCCTACCATGAGCAGAGCTGCCACCACCAGCTCAGGCTGCCCAGGGCCCATCCAACCTGGCCTTGAGCACCTCCAGGGATGGGGCACCCACAGCTCTCTGGGCAGCCTGTGCCAGTGCCTCACTGCCCTCTGAGCAAGGAATTTCTTCCTAACATCTAATCTGTATCTCCCCTCTTTTAGTTTAAAACCATTCCCCCTTCTCCTGTCGCTATCGGACCATCTAAAAAGTCTGTCTACGTTCTAGTTATAAGCTCCTTTACAGTATTGGAAGCCTGCAATGAGGTCTCCCCAGAGCTTTCTCTTTTCCAGGCTGAACAAGCCCAGCTGCCTCAACCTTTCTTCATAGGAAGGGTGCTCCAGTCCTGCGATCGTCTTCATGGACCTGCTCCAACAGCTCCACATCCTTCTTGTGCTGGGCGCCCCAGTGAGGAAGTTACGAATGTATTGTTCAGTAGCTGCATACGTTAACTCAGTTCCATTTTATTCTCTTCTAGGAAGAAAGATTTAGAAAACAACAGGCATTGCAGTGTAGGCTTGTAAAATTCTATTGGTATGAAAAAAATACAAATGGTGTTAACATTTGTAAAAAAAAAAAAAAAAAATAGTATTCATAGTTAAAATACTGAGATGATTAAAATGGATCATGGGAAGAACTGATGAAAAATGCAGATATCGCATAATCCAAATTATTATATTCATGGGGATCATAATTAATTATTTATTTCTAGATATACACATTATACCCTAAAAATGTATTGCAGGTTTACAACTGAGTAGCTATTCTATGTGGCAGAATGTAGGCTTTGCATATTTATTAAAATTATTCATAACTGGTTGCTGCCCGGATGAACCGCTCCATTCTTATGTCTTGCTTCAATACATTATCTTAACCATTTGATCATGGCATTATAATGGAAATTTGTCTAAGTTTTAGAATGATCCATGGGGCATTTTCCAAAACCCCTATCAGCATCTTTTAAAAACATGTATTTACAGTTTCCATTTAAGCATGCTTTCAAAGGATTTAGTAGCAATGCATATTTTCTACATATAATTGTTTGTTCCATTCTTTTTAAAACAAGATTTTACCTAGATGAAAAGGACATGCACATTAAAAGAAGTTAGAATATGGATTTAATTATATTTTTTGTGCCTATCCATTTTCCAGCTTACAACTGTAAATTGCTTCTTTTAAAGATATCATAGGATGGCAAAACATATTCTTACTGCAATTTCATAAACTTCCACATAGATGTCCCAGCAAAGTTATAAAATCAATTATTTAAAAGGTGTGTGTGTGGTGCCTCACAGTTGTTTCTCCTGGGTTTTTTGGGGTAACAAGTCTCTTTTACTGGAAAAAAAAAATGCAGGAGAAGGCTTTCCACCAGCCTGATGTGCAGTTGGTTTAAGATAGCCACATTTACCTTGTCAGGTGGCTGTTCTGCAAATCCATTGGCTAGTTTGTGTACACAGGTGAAATGACTTCATTTACAGTGGAATTCAAAACAAAAAAGTCTGCCTGTAACAATATCCAGAAAAATACCAAGGCAATACATCTTGTATATCTTATTTTGTTACAATGTATTTTTTAAAGTAATTTTGAGGAGCAGCAGAGGAGAATGTCTAGTTTTCAGAAAGGAAAAGATTGCCTTTGGACACTTCTGCATGAGGAATATAGAACAGTTACATGTTGGCTGGAGCTTGTTTTGCAAAGTCAGAGGAGCCTAACACTGTAGTTGGAGTGTTTTGCTTTATAGCGAGAACCTTAGTAATGGACTGTAGCACCACTTGCATGGAAATGCAGCATTACTTCAAAAAGAAAGTTGTCAAAAGGTATTAGGGGCCAATGAAATTTTATGAAAACCATCAGATGGACAGTTTCCATTTGATTAAATATATCTTGGTGGGGAACAAATGAACAATCCCTGTTTATACATTGTTATTTCAAATCTTGTTGGAGTACACTTGGATTCCCATTTATAATGAAAGAGAAAACAGTGTAAGAGCAAAAGACGTTAGCTCAAAAACGTGCTTTGTGACTGCTGCTGCCGTGATCATGATCTGCCGACAGAAACCTCAGATAGAGTAATTGCTTTACATGCAAATACGTAGTCCCAGCTGTGCAATCCCCACTCCAAAAGAAGTGCAATGTCTCTGTTTTTCAAAGGACTTTGCGAAGGATAAAAGTTGGTTAGACTCAAAGTAGTACAGGAAATCCTACTAAGGCCTTCCACATAGACCTAGTACTGCAAATAAAACTGGAAAAATAAGAAATGAAGACCAGAAGAAAGAGCATGTTACTGCCTGTGTTTTGCCTTATCTGTCTGGGGAGGTTTCCAGCTGGATCTGCTGGCCAAGTGTAAGTATCCATAAGGAGAAATCTTAAGGATATTACTTTGCTCAACCTAGCTACCCTGTATCTGAGCTTACCCTTCCATAAACTGAATAAAATATCTTTCCATAGTGGTGTTCATCCATTTAATTTCAGTTTGAGACTGTTGCACCTCCAGGTTTTGGGGACTGCCTTCCCTGTATTAACTTTTCAGCATAATAATATGAGAAAAGTGTTTTTTCTCTGCAGAAAGTGTGATACTGTGGTTCAAGTCAGTAGGACAGCAATGAATGTGTGTGCTGTTGAACTTCATTTTTTCTTGGGTAGAACAAAAACTCTCACAAAATGCCTGTGTATTTCTTGACAGCCTAAGAGTAGTATATTGTAATGGTCTGTGTAGTGCTTCTCTAAAATGGTGTGATGATAAAAATAAGTTCCCAGATGGTGTTTTCTAGAAGTTTTGTGATAGCAAATGAACTAGACATTCATCTGTGACTGGATTTCAAAACCTTAGAGCCTGATAACAGCAAATGATCTGGGAGGGGATCGCTGAGCAAGGTGACTGAGCACTCTTTGGAGAAGTGCCTTAAACTCTGCATCAAAACAGGTTTACACTACAAATAGCGAAAGGATTTTTCTCTTTGTGCTGTCCAATGAGCCTCACCTATCTGTTCTGCCAACATAAGCAGTGTAGATAAAAGATACATTAGAGACTTTCTGAGAGTTTTGTAATTGGAGGGAGGGAATCCAGCACAAGAAGAGGTGAGTAGGCTGGAAACTACTGAGAACCTAATACGGGTTTGTGCTTAAAGTCTGAGAGTTAGGCAATGCATTAATTGCTTTGCTAAGTTTCTGCAAGCAGTGACACTTCCTAGTGCCTGTGGGGTTCAGGGCTGTGGCAGGCTGGAGGCTTTCTGTCAGTACAATTGTTTCGGGGATGAAAGATGGATCATTTGGAAAGCTTAACCTTTCTCTTCTCCTTTGGAGAGCATGCAGCCCTTTTCCCTGCCAGAGTAATAGGACATCAATTTTACCAGGAGAGCCTGAAAAACTTCCAGCCTTTGCTTTTTTATTTAAAACCAACGTAACAGACAATTTGTGCCAATAACTAGACTTGGTCAGTCCTTCTGTAAACAGCAGCCAATGAGCTACTGTAATCAATTTTATTATAACCTTTGCTGTCCAGTGAACCTACTACATTGAGGGGAAATGCTTAATGCTATTGCTATTGAAATCTCAGAAACTTTTTTCAGTCAGTAAAGAATAACACTAGTTCAAACTTTGGGTCTTGTTCCTGAAGTGTAATTTAATGTAATTGTTATTTATGGCATTACAGAGCAGTAAACAGCTTCTGGTGCCTGCTGGGGGTTTTGTTGCTGTTGATTCGTTGGCTGCTTGGTTTTTGTGAGTTTTTTTTCCCCACCTAACAATGCCAACAAAAGTGACCTGGCGGTTTTCCTTTAATTAAAATGAGCCTATGTGAATTAGTGTGTGAAAATCACGGGATACAGCATTAATTGGAGTTTAGGCAACTGCTTCCCTAACCTCTCACAGTGAAACTTCTAAACAAAACATAGCAGTTTTCATTTAGTAGCTTGAAAGATTTTCATAGCTAAATATAAAATAATGATTCTTGACCTTTCAGGACAAATACATGGATCTTTTCTTCCTGAACAAAGCCTTCACAACATCATTCATTTGTGGCTAGTCTTACCTGTGGTTTGCCTGCTTCAGCTCCCGGTTTCTGCTACAAGCGTCCCACAGATGTGAGAAAAGACTCTGTGTTAGACTGAGGATCCGTCAAGCCCAGCGTCCTCCCCTAAGAGGTGCAGGAGATGATGGTCAGGGAGAAGGCGCCAGTCTGGCCGTGCACTCCCCTTCATCTCTCCAGCATCCAGAGCTGTTGTATGAGGGGTGACGGAGAATACTTCCCTGCTTGTTCCTTCTGTTGTATGTTTGTGGACCCGTTGTCCAGGAATTTATCTCCTCCTTTGAAACTTCTGAGACTGTCTGCCATTGCAGTCCCCTGTACTAGCAAGTTCTGGAAGTTCACCAACTGCTGTGTTAAGTCCTGTCTCTTTTTTCTCTTTGAGCTGATCTGCTTGACTCATGGGCCAAGGATGGGAATAGAGTTGGTGATACTTAAGGTAGAATTGTCCTGCTAATACACAGTGACAGTATCAAAGAACTGCCATTGTGCCATCATGTGTCATGGCAACCATCCATAACTTTTCAGATGAGGCAACATAGGGCAGAAATGAACAGAGCTGAGAGCTAAGAGTTACTGTTTCGTCCAAAAATAATCCACTGTGTACCACTGCATCTTACTCCTGTATGTGCTGAACATTGGGCTGGGAAGGTGGTTTATGAGGGGGCTGGGGGCTGTACAGGAAAGGGAATGAAGAATTAGGTGAATGGAGCTTAGGATTTTGCGGTGTGATGGCAGATGAAGAGAACAGTGAGGACAGTGTGGCCTTTTTGAGCTGCATTGGGGACATACAAGCAGGGGGAACGTCTCTGCAGTATTACAGTCAGTTAATCCTGTGTGACAGTAGTGCACTAAAAGAATTTGCTCAAGTATGATGAATACTTGCTTTGCTGAAAACCAGATCAAGAGTAAAGTAACTGATAACATTTACAGTTTTCTTTCATCTCCAGGCTATGATTATGTATATTCTGGTGGCTCAGAAGTCAGATGTTCGTCAGGGATGCATGGGGTAGCAAAGAATTCTGACAGTGTTAATGGCTTTTAAGTACAAAATTCTGGGTGTCCTAATTGAACTAGGAGAAATGCTGAAGGTTGACGTTCTGGAGGAAAGCGCTCCTGCATAGATTTTGAACACCGATTATCAATCTACACTGCAGTAGACTAGATCAAAATCGATATTTCTGCCTGGAATTCACACAGCCTCTTTGAGAGACGAGATTAATATGGTTACTGTTTGACTCTGTGTTCTCAATCAGCTAAGTATGTGCACTTGTCATTCATATTTTGTTTTTAGCTTGTTATTCTGACAGAAAAGTCTCAGAGGAATGAAAGGAGAGCCAGCTTGAAGAGTAAGCGATGTAGCATTTACATATTTTCACACTGTTAGGGAAGCTGGCTGTTAGACTTTGAACATTATTTATTCATTTGATGCTGCTATTTGTTACAGACCTCTGAAATATGTTACTGACAGTAACTAAACCATCCGTCTCGCCTTAGGATTTCTACTGATTGCTAATTTTGTTGACTAAGTGGTGCAAGAAGTTCAAAATGTGTTACAGCTAAAAAGACAGGGTTCTATTAGGGTTTTTTTTCCCTAATACCGCGCTTCCATAGTGAGCGTAAGAGAGGTTTGTGTATTTTTTTTTATGTTGGCACATGCACTGAAAAAACTTCATGTTGTGGGCCTTGCAAGTCATGCAGATCACCTCAGTTTGTGCTGGTGTGTTCTAAAATCATGCAGATGAGCTTGCTATCATGGTCGTTTCCCCAGTGGGTGGTAATACAACCATCATATTCAAAGGGGTTGAACCAACCAACTCTAAAAGCAATTACTGGCAACACTGATTTTTCCATTAATTGGCTGAGCCTTTTGGAACATGAAATCTCTAAGGGCAGCATCTGAAATGCATTATTGCTTTTATTGCTGTTATGATTACTAGATTTTGGATGCTACGAAAACATCCTGGACGATACTCAAATATAAGGCAGTTCCTGATTTTAAGAACTGAGAAGTCTGAAAGACAATGTCTAAGGGAATAAACGTTTCCCAAGTAATTTCATGATTATGTTTTGATAACTACTTAGATGCCTCACAGTATAAATGGGACCCCATGGAAAATGTTGAAGTATAAGGGAGTAATTGCTTTCCATAGCATGTCAGGAGAGGTTTGTCCATACCATGGGTTAGTGGACGAACATCAGGAGTTTGCAATCTGGTAAATGAGACAATAATGCTAATGTTATTGATAGGGCAGATGAAGTGGCGTGAGCCAGGATGAAGTTGGGAAACTTAAGAGACTAATGGAAACTTCAGCACAATGCAGTGAAGAAGGGTAAACTATTTTCAGAATCTTCTGGAATAGACCAGACAGGAGTGATATATTCCAAGGGAAATGATGCTCTTTGCTGTCTGGCAACGGCCAGATCTTCAGATTGCTGTGGAGTAAACAAAGGATACAAAATCTATTTGCTCCAAAATTAGGTTGATTTCTCATGGAAGAATTTGTTATTTTCAGGGCTTTGCAACAAAACTTAATTCACCCAAGACTTTATTCACATTAACCAACCTGTGTTTATTTCATTAAAGCTTTCAGCCCCCAAGAGCGCTGACTCCCTCTCCATCATTACTATGCTTATTGCACTGGGCACCTGAACCAGAGGTGTTATATAATTCACTTAATACTTATGTATTCCCTTATAGATGCCTACACCTGTAGGGCATTAGTTTTAGCACTTTACTAGATCAGAGTTATTTGTATCTGCATGTAGCAAATGACCCTTCCGAATGAGTATTAATGCTTGAGAACGTTTTTAAGTCTTCGGCCTGTTCCTGGATCTTAATTTGAGTAAAGAAAACTTAAAGGAAGACAGTGGCTGTTGTTCCTAGAGCAGCTAGTATTGCTGTAGGCAAGATCAGACCTTTCAGCAGAAGATCAGAGTTTTCTTAGCAGTATTCTTCAACCACGCCTCGTACAGTAGGTCAGATCCTCTTTCCTCCATTGCTGCTTGTTGCAGAAGTTGTCTCTCTACTGCACAAAAGGTTAAAGCAGATCTACTCCCTGGTCCTGAGGCTGCAAAGTATGACTAGTTGCTAGCTAAGAATAAAGGAAAAAGAAAACAAACAGGTACATGATGCAGTGAATAACAGGGGCAAGCTGTATCAGTCTTCGCATCAGACATTTTTTCTTCTCCTACCACTACTTACTGTACTACTTGCCTACTGACTTTTTACTCATATAGTTAGTTTGTGTAAGGAAGTATTCCTCTGACAAATTTGAACCTTATGTATTTCAAAACAGCATGCAAGTACTTTTCCTGTAGGCATGGCAGCATGATAAAGTGATTAAGAGGGAAAGCTGAAAAGAAGATCAGAGTGCAGGAGGCTCAGTTATAATTTAAAAAGAAAAAAAAAAAAAGAAGAAAAAAGAAGGAAAAAAAAGGTCAGCTATTGATGATTTTCAAAAATAAACTAACATTTGAAATGGAAGTACTCCTGCCACTACTGTGTCCTGAAAAGAACAACCTGCAGTTCGGCAGAGCTGAGTGTGAAGTACTGGCTGCAGGAATACATGGCTGGGAATTACTGCTGAGGTCTGGGTCAGCAGCATGAGCTCTGGAACTGCAGAAGGATGGAAACTGAAAGTTAGCAAGTACACCACAGTGCCATGGAAATCTTAAGTGATGCAGGAAAAGTAGTGCACCTACTGAACTCAGTTCTGTCAGCCCTGTTTTAAGGTAGTGTTCAGCTGCAAGGAAGATGTGAACCAACTAGAGAAAGTCCAGAACAGGCAAAATGAAAGGCAAGACTGTTCACCTGTGAGGAAAGATGGACAAAGTCAGTGGGGTTACCTTGGAGAAGAAAAAGTGGACGTGTTCTTAATTATATGAGAAGTCTGTGAAGAAGGGAAAAAATCTGATCTTTAGTGAGAATAATAGAAAAAATTGTTGGACTCAAATTAACTTCTGTCATCATTTGAGATCTTTTTGAAGACAAATCAGTGCTTATAAAGTCATGAGGCAAAGATTGAACCAGATGAGCTCTCACCCTTCAGTCAGCCCTAATTTTCTAAGTCTATTTCTTACTGTAATTCTCGAAGTATGAGCTTCCTTCATCCTTCCTGTCACCCCTGCCTAGCCCTTGCCCCAAAAAGGGGAACAACTTGCTTTCTCCCAGAAAGCTGTTGATGTGATAAATAATTAGCACCCTCCTTGTTGCTAAGTAGTATTGGATGAACTTCAGGTCTGCCCGTGGTGCTTTAGGTGCATAAATACTACTCAAATACACAATATTTAAATCAACAAAAATTGAAATGTCTACATTAGATCCCAAAGGAGGAAAAGGAGATCTATCACTGCATGTATTTTTAGTGAAAAACAATAAATGCATTCAGCAGAGAGATCATCGCTTTGGTGCCTGTTGCTAAAGGCCACCTGAAGTCTGGGAGACAAGTTCATTTTGCTTCCAGCTTTCTCAGTGGGCAGGGTTCATTGTAAGACAGTATCTCCATCATTTTAACCTCTGTCATGAAACTCTAGTCCTCTTATTTCAGAGCCATCGTGATGCACTACAGCCTATGGTTTTCCTAAAGCGGGGATGTGAAGTGCACATAAGACCTTCTGATTTTCTAATATTTTTCTTGAATAATTTTGTATCCCAGCATTGAAGACTCCCTCACAAGGAAAGAGCAGGGAAGATTTACTTTAAAACAAAAAATATGAGCTTTTACATTATCCACATATCGCTAAAAACACAAAAGAATGTGAACATAAAAGTTTCAAGTTTCTTAGTAAGCAAAAATAAGTGTTTGAAGCAGAGACGTGCCACAGCAAGCCTGCTACCTCATGAGTTGCTTTTCTGCTCTTTGCTGAGTGTGACTTCCAAAAGGTTTTTCCTATGGTGATTTTTCAGAAGCAGCAATGAAGCCTGAAAGATTGTCTTCCGTAGGTCACCTTTAAAAATGTTAGTGTGAAAAGAAGAAGTAAATGGAATTTTCATGTTTCATTTGTCAACATTGGAATTTTGGAGGAGGAGGGTAGAGCTGTGAAGGAAATTAGAAAAAAGTAAGAAATAAAATTAGAATTGATGCATTGTACATACAACGTTAAGATTGCTGTTCTTACTTAAGGTATGTGTCAGGTCTTTTTACTCATTTCGCAGCATATAGATGGTGTTGCCAGCCGTTGAAGGATACTGCAACCTGCATTGCTTAGAATCGATGCTTGTGTTTAGGTTGGTTGGTTTCCCCAGAGAGATGACAACGGATCTGGTGTTTTGTTTGAAGAACCTATTGCTTCCATCTTCAGACCGGTTGTTGTGAATTTTATACCCAAACTAAACAATGTCTTCCTACATGCTTGATCTTTTGAAAATGATTCTTCTTAGGAATTTTCAATTCATTGGAGAGCAAAACTATGTGTCGTACATATTTTGTTTATGCTGGGAGTTTTCATAATGCAATGAAAGGTAAAAATATACAAAACTGTTTAATGTCAATTTTGCAAAGTGCAGACTTGTTAACAGAGATTTCCAAGCACAGTGAGCCTTTTTTTCAAGTTAGGATTGAATATGTGGAAAGAAAATTCTGGGTGAAAAAGGTTTAAGGAAGAAGTATGGGAAGGTAAATTAAAGCTACACATGCTATCAGACTTACTTGGCTGTGCTCACCAGCCAGGTTAGCATCGTAGGACGCTGCACACTCCGAGCAGGTACTCAGCATGTTCATTTATGATCTCAGCTTGGTAAGATGATTTGGTCTTCCACGTGTCACTGCTGTCACTCAGTAAATCATCTTCTCTTTAGCCAGTACTGTTAGCAGGGTGATGAAGCACCTAGAGCTCCGTCATGGGGGGGATGCTGCCTGTCCAGAGGTCTGCTGCAGCTCCACAGTGAGCTGAGCTCAGGGACATCCTCGCTGCCTCAGCACTGCTGGGCTGTGCAATAATGCCGCAACACAACACCTGAAATACCAAGTGGTGCAGCTCTCCTGGATGTAGTAGAGTTTTACCAGTCCTTACCTTGGTGTCAGGTATGCTTTCCTTCCTTATCCTTCATCCTCTTCCTATAAACTTTTTTGAGTGTTGAAAAACTTCAGTAGTACTGCTGCCCAAATTTTATGTTGGGAGGAAAGAAAGTGAGAAAAGGACCTTCTTAGGGACTGAATCTACAGAGAGCTCAGACAACACCACTTCTTCACATACAGGCAGCACCATAGCGAAGAGCAGTGGTGCTCCACAGCAAAGCCTCAGTGCTGAGAGAGATGTGTTTAAAATTACTACGTGCTTTATCTTTACCACGCATATCCTTTATCTTTTCAGTCTTTTTGTTCTCTCAAGTGTATGATACCTGTGGGGGTTTTGTATATTCCAAATTTAAAAGGGCTGTTACAAGATCCATAAACCTGATAATTTTTGGATGCACACAGTGAAAACGGGTGTTAAACACTACTCAGAATTGTATAAAGAACCTTCTAAGTGTTTTGCTGCCACCTTCCCTCTATTTACACCTCTTACATTTTGGTTTATGAGCAGCAAAAGCAAACTGTCACTATTTGCTGTAAATTGAAGCTTTTAATAACTATATCTGCTCTACAACATTTGTCAGCTTTGAATATTCTGTCAGTAGAAAATAAAAATAGCAGGAGATCTCGGAAGCAGTGACACTGAAAATTTATCTGCTTATGCTCTATAAGGTGTAAAATACTGGCTTCAAGAATAAACATTTGTAGTTTTCTTTTAAAGAAAGGTAAATTTGCATTTACTGTGGCTAACAGTAAGCTCTGTATACATTACTGCCAAAATAAATGACAAATTATTTGTTGTAACGTATTGATGTAAACAAAATACTGCTAAACTCCTTAAATGACAAAAGATGGGCAAATAGGTGGTGTTTGTCAGATTTCAGCATTAAGCACACTGTTGGATGTGAAGATGAAGTAATGGAAGTGCTTGGAAGAGTAGGTCAGCTCAATAATAGTGATGTTTTAGCATCTTGTTAAACTATCATGCCAAGTTGTTTTAACATTAAAGAAAAAAGTAAACTGTTTCAAATAGTGTTTTTTAATTTAACCTAGAAATGTGTTTGGGTATCAGTATGTATTAAAAAAAAAATCAAATGAAAGTTTTACATATACTGTCTTCAGGAAAAATGGGGGTATTTGTTAGTCTTTTTTCAGTGTTGCTGAAGGAGATGTTCTTTTGGTAATCATCTGAAGTTTTTGTTTATTTCATGTTTACTTTATTAATTAATATTTTTTTTCTTTAATTAAAAAAAAAGGGCTATTTATCAACTTTTCTCTTGTGCTTTTATTTGTTTGTGAAGCCTGTTCCAAGTAACAGTACAAACTCGGAAGTGTAAGTGTTTTACCTAGCGGTGGATCTCTTGTTACAGAACAGGAACATTTTGCCGTAACACTGGCAGGATTTCTGCTTGCAGTGGGACGAGTTCACTTCTAGAATCTGAAGTTTGGTCTGTCAACATGGATCAATATCCGCATGACCCAAGGATTAGATGTGCATTGTATCCAGCCTAAACCACCATTTTCCACCTAACACAATTTCCCTTTCAAACTCACTTTTCTCTCATTTTCTTTGTAAAATTTCTAACAAGGTAGAGTTATGATTTTAATCTTAGATATTCTGGAAAGCATCTATTTCCTGTAATCTTTCTGTTCAGTAGGGGATGGCTAATGTCGTAATTGTGGTCCTTTTTTTGTCAGTCAGAAATCAAGTAGGGATCATTTTCTTTTCAGATAAATCAGCACATTCACAATCCTCCTTTGAAATGTTAAGGCTCATTTTGCCAAAGGATGAAACAGATTAGAAACAGAAAAACACCATGTTAGGAGAGGGTATTCAAAAATTTTGTCCAGTCAGAAAGAAGTCTTACAAGATTGAATTCCTGTCCTCTGCAGATGTAATTTTTGTGTGTCAGAGCCTTCAGTCTGCTGTCATTGTCTTTCAAGAGTAATATGGACATGTAAAGGGAGGGGGAGACTCATGTAGAGAGTGATAAATTTATTCCTCTGGGAAATACTTTTTGTTTGTTTGTTTCAAAGCAAAGGTTTAGGTCTGTCCCTGAGTGAAGGGGCAGCATGACCTAGCACAGCCCGGCAGGGAGGCTGTGACACAGGAGGATTTGTTTAATTTACAAAAATAAGGAAAAAAAAAGTAAAGAAGAATCTGTAACTCTTTCTATGTTCTGTTGGATTTCATTGGGTAAATAGCATTCTAGGTCAATAGTCATGATAACAATAACACTTTTTTCTTGGAATTTGTTTTGCCAGTTGAAGCCCATAAAATAATTTCTCATATTCTGTAAAATTCAAAATATTTATTAGGTTAAGATAATCCATGCATGTATCTGAAAGTGATTTGTGTATTACAAATCTGTAAAACTATAACTGGAACCACATGGAAAATGAATAGTGAAACAGGGGTCCATTAGGTGACAACAGAAAAAAATAATTTTGGATCAGTTTTATAGCAGGAACAGCTCTAGATTCAGAGCTTAAAGGCTTTGAGTGGCCCTACTTTGTTAGGAAGGAAAAGTGCTTGAGTTCACCAAGATAGCAAATGTTGGAAAACTGAATTCAGGAGAGAAATACAGCGCAAGAAATGCAAATCTGTAGAAATGGATTTGAACTCTCCAACCTGGAAAGAAAATGATCCTTTGATGTTAGAGACCTATAAAATAATAAGTAGCAGGATGCAGATGAAAAGGAAACTTCATTCAGTGTTTCTTGCAATTCTTGGATTATGATAAATAATCTCAGGAAGATTTAAAACAGAAGGAAGGAAGGAGTTGTGTTTTTGTTTGATTGTTTGTTTGTTTTTACACATCATTGAGTTGTGGAGGCTTACAGTGTAAACTTGTTCCAGAAGCAGTTAGACAAACTGGTGGAAGAAAAGTCCATTAAGGACTCTTAAATAAGATATGATAAATGTGATCCCAGTACAGGAATTCTCTAAAACTGATGGAAGAGGAGGTACTGGAGGAGTGACTGATTGTGCTGGGTCCTGCAGTCCATAGCTCACAGTATTTATTCAAGGATAGACAAAAGAGCATGTATGAACAAATGTTTTGTGTGACTCTGCTCCTCTTGGTTCTGGGGTCAGAATCCCAGCAGACAGCTGGGTTAACCCACATCCCACTGCTAAGCACCACACAGTGGGATGGAGGAGAGATTTGAGGGAAAAAAAGACAAAATAGAACTCTCAAGTTGAGATAAAAGCTATTTACTCAGATGGAAGAGGAAAGGAAAAGAATAGCAGTGATAACTGTATATATATAATATATATGCTATATATTTTATATATATATCCACAGAGCAACTGCTCAGCACCCACTGTATATAATCATTCATTGGTGTAAGGGAAGGTGTGAGTTAGAACAGAGTTGTGCAGAAGTCACTTGGGGGACTGAGACATGGGGCTGAGAATACCCCATTGTGTGGATTTCTCTCTCTCTTGTCCATGCACTTTCACATGATGTCAGCCACCTGTTTGGCACAGTCTGTGTAAGAGTATATTGCAGAGTGCCCCGCAGAGCTAGTGGTGGCTAGCAGGTGAGGAGCTGGCAGCAGTAGTGTGCTGAGAGGTGGCCAAAAGAGGTGGCATTGCTGGCCCGTGCTGCTCACCTGGTGCTTGTCTGAGAAGAGCTGGTTCCTCCATGGGCAATAGATGGAGGGCTAATAGATACTGCTGGTGGAAGGAGAGCCCTGTTTTTCTCTCGGACACAGTGTCTTTTGGTGCCTCGTAAGGTTGTGCTGATAGGGGATGTATACAAGCAGTCTGACATGCCCCTTGTGTAAGGTTGCTGACCCGTAGTCTACACAGAACAGCTCTGTAACAACTACATTGCCTGAGAGGGTATGATTAATTCAGGGCCAGTTCACTTTTGGGGCTGGAAGCTGTTTTTGAGACCTCGGCTAATTCAAGTTTGCTTCTGTGTCCTTAAACTTGAGCATTAAGGTTCAGAGCAAGGGTGAGACACCATCACATGAACCTGCAGCACACCAGCTGCTCCACGAGCCCTGAGGAAATGCACCCTCACGTCCCCAGGTGCTGTGCCCCTCCAGCATAAGCCATCTTCCATTTCCTGTGTAGCTGGAGGACGTGAGCGCTCGCAGCCTAGTTTACCTGTGTTGATACGCTCATGGAGTCCAATACTTACTGCAGCTGTGTTCTGCGCCTTACATAATGTAGGGGGCCTTCGTCTGTCTCATTTTTGCATATGTTCAATATGGTTATGTCTTTTGGGGCAAGTTTGGAAACACCTAGAACTTAAGAAATATTCTTCTTGTGTCCATAAAACCTCTCCTCCATTTTGACAGAGTTATAGAAGCTTCAAAGCAACCGTATAAAGGTATGAAATAGTTTGCTTTTAACAACACATAGTGGTCCCAGTTCTTATTTACATTTCCCAGATTTGTAACTCTGCACAGTATTTTTAAAAGTCAGATAAAGTGCTGTTATCTATCGGTTATATTTTTTGATGCTGTGGGAGATAGGTTTAGTTTTTATGTTCAAACCTGCCAGGTGATTTTAGAATCTGCTGAAAAACATTGTCTGAGCAAAGGAGCAATCATAAAACAAGGCTTTGGGAAATCACAGGTTTTCAGGCAGAGTTTATGGTAAATATATTAGACCTGTGGTTTAAATTTAAAGATTGTTTTTTAGAAGAACATATTATTGCAGAAATGATATTTGTCATTAAGTCTTTCCTCCAAATGAAGCATGCTTAGTTCAGTGCGTTGTAAAGTTCCTCATCATCTAAGTAACAAGGTACATAAATGATCAGGGCTTAGCACAGGAAAAGTGCTTCGCTGGTGCTTGTGTGCTGGTGTTCTCTGAAAGCTCTCGCTTGTGCTTGGCAGAGGAATCCTAGCTGACTGTAACAATACTTTGAAGAAACCTTTTTTGCCCTTTTCTGTCCCGATGTGTTATGCTTTAAACTTTGAGCAAATATTTCCTTTCTTTCAGTCCAGTTGTATTGTAGCTGCTGATGATTTAAACAGTTTTCCTGTATGAATTGGTTTGGTAACTCCAGTGAATCAGCTCAGTGACAAATGCCTTTCAGAGTTGTCCCTCAGACCTGCAGAATAATATTCTGCTGTGACAGGTAATTCTGGTATCTTTAAAACAGGAACTCTCAAAATAGTTACATTTTTTATTCACGCTTGGGTGATGGTGATCTTTTTTTTCACCTTCTTGACAGCACGTATGTAAAAGAATATGTTGTGTGTAATCATATAACTTAATGAATGGGGTCTGTTGTCCTTTTCACCTCACTACCCTGCCCAACCAAAAAACAAATCAGAAAAAAAAAAAAAAAAAAGCCCCACTTGGTAGCAACAATTTTGATTAATGCATTGCTTCAGAATTCTAGCATCAGAAAATAGAAGAAACATTTTGGATAACTGGATTTTTCTGGAAGATCTGCTTAAAAAGATGACACATGAAAGTGTTTTTATATCTTTGCCTGGGTTAAGCCATATAGCAAATGGTTTTGATATAATATTTGTGTTTCATTTGAAGGCTGTAAATATTTTTTTCACATCTACCTCAGATATTTGTATGTCTAGCAGAAATTCTCACTCTAACTGAAGCGTATCCATCATTCTTTAGAATATCCATCACTGCACATCCTGATTCAATAAGAGATGATATCTTGTTATCCTTTCAGTGAGTCACTGTGTTTATGGGTTTAGCTGACATTGTCCAGACGTATCTTCTTTGATGCAGAATGTTGGGTATTGTGGGACTTACTCCCCATACTCCACATACCTTAGATGCTGCTGTGTTGTTTTGGGCATATAAGAGACCATTCTTATCTGTGAGTGGTATCAACAGATAACAAATGCATTTTTGTCAGTGCAGAGTTTATGTATGCAGTTCTGTTAAAATAAAGAAGGCTTCATTTTGGCTTGTAATACTGAAAAGTCTCATCTGAATTGCTAGTTACAGATTTTCACATAATTTCTTCCTCTCCCACAGCTATCATAGAGGATTGCACGTATATATTTACCCTTATCTGGTTATTCAGTGTTAACTCTCAATAAATACAAAATATCTGTGGATGTTTCAACTCCTTTGAGAATTAAAAAACATAAGACATATTCAGATTGAAACTTCTGCTCTAGAAGTCTCAGTTGTGTAGGGGTGTGTGACAGTTGATGAGGTTTTCACGTACAGAAATACACTTTTGAAAGATGAGGCTTCGCATAGCTTTGCATGTACTTTGGACATGTCTGTTTTAACTGTGAATGTAATTATAGTATTTATAATAAAATACCTTTTAACTTTGTTAGAAGCCTATTAACAATATGACAAAAAAATGGAACAGAGAACCGGATGTCTGCTTTTAGTGATACAGGACACGTTTCACAAGGTTAGGGGTCAGTAGAGAGATCTTTTCTCATTCGTAAATTTTGAGATGTAATTTCAGAAAGTAATTGAGGAGATAGGCTTGCAAATAAAACAGGAGGAAATGTGGGGAACTGTGCTTCTGTGGTAGTAGTAGTAGTTGCTGGCAATGCAATAAGGGGAGGAAAATTAATTACAGGTTCATAGCAGTCCACAGATGTTTGAAAGATGAACACCTCAGAGCAGTATTGTGGCTTATTACGCGTCGTTGTAGGTGGGATATGGACAGTTTTCTCCTGAATGCTGGGGAAGACCTCCTCATAGCCTGAGTGAATTAACTCTTTAGAACACATTTTTCTCCGAAGTACTTAAAACACATTGTTAGCGATATTTATCAAGGCGGAAAGTCTTTCATTGCTCAGAGCATGAGCTAGATTCTGTTCCTGGCTGTTACAGTGCTTGAAGCACTTGGGGCCATCCAATTACAGCAATCTGTTAACCTCTTTGTAGGAGAAAGCTAAAACCCATGTCCAGAGAGATGAATGAGATGGACCTCAGGGCAGACAGCTCACAGAATAGGCTTTTGATTAAAAAATTACCTCATTCTTAAGTACTGATTGGGGAATTTCAGAGAAACAGATGAGATCCTGATACAGAAAAATTCTTGCATTTCCTGCTGGAGAAGAACTTTCATGCAAGCTAGAAGCCATCTAAATAGCTGGCTTTTAGAAAATCCTCTCCGCAGAAAAGTGAAGTAATTTCACTGCATTTTTGAGGAGCAGTGGCTAGTTTCCCCAACAGGTGTTCTTGATGGTTATTACATGCTGACAGCAGCCATGCAAAAGAGAAGAGTCATTCTCAAGGAAGACAGAATGTGCATTTTCAAGCAGTAGAGGCGTGATCCAGATAATTTAGAAGCTGCACTTCTTAACTTTTGAATTCCCTTCACGTAACACCACAGCCTTGCCAAATTAGAGGAGGTGAGAACTTCAGAAGCGATGAAAAGTGTCAGAGAAATTCCCTGAGACAATTCCAAAGGAATGTCGTTGGAGCACAGAGGAGAGGGGTGTTCCAGCTGAGGTGCTGGGTTGGTTTGTGGAGGGGACAGGCAGAGGAGAGGACTTGCTTTGAAGCTGGAGCATTCAGTAAGCAGGTGTAATGTGGAGGGACCTCTACACATTCTTCAGCACTCACAGGCTGCTTAAATCTGATAGACATATTGGTGCTCCAGTGTACATCTTCATACTGCCCACGTCGGGTCTCAAAGGGACCTCTTCAGTGATGAAACATCTGGCTCAGTGTGGCCTTCTGTATCCCACTTTTGTCCTTGTCACAGCTGCTAAGGAAGTTCTTGTTTTGTGGGGATGCATGGCTAAGAAAAATAATGGCTAGTGACATCATAGAGTCTTAGTGGTAGATCTAATGCTCCAGGTCAGCCCTGTGCTCTGAAGTCAGAGCTCATTTTACCATTCTGTCTTGTAAGACAAAGTTGTTAATTCTTCCTTTATTTTTAACATCCCTTTCCACTCAAGCCGTTCTATGATTCCTGAATAGAGACTGGTAAAACCAAATTCTCCAGTCATTCTTTATTGTTTCATTTGGGCAGGCCTCCTCATGCTTTCCTTTCTGCAAAGCTGTAAGGGGTTTTGAACTTTGCAAAACAAATTTCTTCTGTTCTGCTGGGATTTATTCAGATCCCATCAAGTTAAAAATTAGCCATTCTGGGAGAAGAGTGAGAACAACTGTGGGGCAAGTTGTTACCTACATATTATTTCACTTGCACATCCCCAGCGGTGATCTTGGCCTTTTGACTGCTGATGTTCGCTGGGCTGTTCTGCATGTCTTGTCTGTTATGTCGGTCTTCAGTTCCTGAAATTTATTGTCTATCCAGCTTGACAGGTGTCATTGTACTATCATCTTGGCTTTGTAGTTCTGGATAAAATTTCTTGCAAACATGGTAGTTCTTTAGTCTGTCAAGTTTCAGATGGGTGTGAAGTTGTGGTGTTCGTTGTCAAGATTTTGACAGGCGCTTTCAGGTTTGGTGCTCCCCAGACCCTTTGGTACCCGCTGCTGTCCGAGCCTTCCTCAGGCAGTTGGTACCTCCTGCAGTTAGAGTGTTCTTGCCTGTCTATGAAATTATCACTGTCTGAACAGAAAAAAACGTTCCCTCAGAGGGAAGTAAAAGGAATACAGAAACCATTATTAATACTCGTAGCTGTAAAATATCCGTGGCTTTTTTTACTGGTCTTTTCTCTGGTACTGGAGGGAGCTTCAGAGTTTTTTCATTTTGTCTATTTTTGTTCATATGTGTACATCTGAACCTTGTATCCCGCTAATTAGATTTAAACCTCATTGTAGACATTTCGTGAATTTTAATTTAATCTGCTGGCATCTTTGCATACTGTGTGTATCACCAGTGTGGCTTGATTCTGTGGGTAATATTTCTGAATCATCTGTGGACTTGATTGATTATCACTGCAGCCAATCCATCCATCAAATTCTTGACAGCTGATGTCAAAGGCTAGATCTTTTATCACGGAATGTTAAAAAAAAAAAAAAAGTAAGAGGTAAAAACATATATGCTGTAAATTCACTGCCTTTTCACCTCTTGAAGTTGTAGAGACTGTCCACCGGTCTAAGAGGTCAGAGCTCCACCGTGCCGCTCCAGCTTCCACGCAGCAAGGATGAGCCCTATGGCAACTAAATAGAGCACACTTCAAACATTGGCTGTGTCAATGCTTCACTGAAAAGTCTGATCCTCAGCATGCCAGCATTTTTTCAAGCCAGCTTTAATGAGTAAGAATAACAGTAGAGATACAACAACATAAGGTTCAGCAGTCTTGTGCAGCTGAAACTAGTAACTCAGCTTCTTCACTGCTTGTTGTCTGCTCCCTTGGCTGGGAATCACATCTTTCCTTTCATGCAGACCTGTGGTTCAAGAACATCTTTTCCTTGTCATGCACTGACATTGACTGCGGCAGAATTACTCCTTTTCTGTGTGCAAGCAAATGAGAATCAAGTCTGTAATCCTGAAAAGAAGAATTGCTTATATTTGAACTCATGAATAAGTACTAAGTTCTAATTTCATACTATTTCTGGTGTTCAGATGGAGAGGGCAATATATTGAGGCTCAAGTAATAGTTCAGAAGTAGGATTGAAAATGCAGGGTTTGCAATTGCTGCATTATGACTTTTACTGCATAAATGCCCCCAGCAATTTAGCCCCTGGTGAGGAGCCCCTGGTGAGGAGCTCCTTTTCCTCCTCAGGTTCTTCTCATGCTAGCTGCTGGTGCCATCCAGCAAATTGAAAAGATCAATTACTATTATGAAATTGAGTGCACTGTGGGTATTCCTGCTGACTTACTGTAAAGCTGCCTTATTTTAAAACTAAACCAATGCATTTTAGGTAAAACTGTCATTTGTGCCCTAAACATTGTTCTTAGGTAGTATGTCCATAGTAGCAGCCTCTTGACATTTCTTGGAGAAGCCGAGTCTCAGCCTCCTGAGGTGGAGCAGTGTTAGCATAGTTTTGCAAGGTGTGATGTCTTTTCATTCAGAGAAGGTGGGTTTGAAGGGTCACCATCAATTTGGTGAAGTTGTGTCTGGGACTCATGCATGTGGTAGTGTCATCTGTTTGACATTTGGAAGAAGGTGTTTCCAAATCAGTAATTCTGAGCTGTGAAAATGAAGATCCTTGGGAAGTGACTTCCGAATTGTGTGTCCAAAGAATAATACTTTCAAAATGAGTATGATTTCTTACTGATGTGGCCAGCACCTGTGATTAAGGTGACTACTTACCTTCTGCTGTTCACAGTTATTACTCTTCAGTAGAGCAAGAGGATTTAAACTTCTAAATATAAAAGAAAAAGGCCACACACATCATCACTGAAATTTAGTTTCGGCGGATTTGACTGAAAGAGAGATCAAATCCCTTCTCTTCTGCCCCTTCAGTCAACCCTTTTGTCTCCAAGGAAGAAGGTGCTCTCTGGGCTCTGCAGGAATGACTTGTTACCCAATAGTAATAGCTCAACTGTTGTTTCTTGAGTGTTTTGTTTTGTTTCTACTTTTTTTTGTCAGGTCTTTGTGGTCAAGCTACATGTAGCTACATTTATGTTTAGGGGAGAGGAAAAACCAGCAGGTTTTTATGTTGCTAATGAGGTCTTTCATGTGTGCTTTCCATCTGCAGTTTGTCAAAGAGTATTCAGGACAATGCCTTAGCTGCCTCCCTGCGCTCCTGTTTGCCAGTAGCAAAGACCCAGGTGGGTTGAGAGGCTCACCAAAAAGTACAGCCCAGAAATGGGAAAGGGCTAGCACCACGCCTGGGTCATTCAGAAAATCCTCCATGATTATACACAAAGGAAAGCTGCGCTGCAGTGTGATGTGTGAGGGGCCCGGGATGCCTCCTTTCAGTGCGCTGAATCAAAGGATTCTGCAGACAGGCTTGTGTCTCACTGCAGCAATTCCTCACGGAGCTGTCCGGTTTGGATGCTGCTTTGCAGAGCTGAGCTCCCTCCTGACCATTGTTCCAGTAAGTGGCTCCTGAGGAAAGTCGTGCATTGATCTGACAGGAAGGGTGAAAGATCATTACTGCTGAGCAAGCTGAGGCATTGTAAACGTGTCACATTAACACAGCAGAGCCTGTAACAAGCTGGATTCACCCAGCATGGTAGGGAGGGAGAAATACTCCCACTTCTAGCTGTGAGACATGGTGTCCAGTGAACCCATCCTCATGCTTCCTGTCTTCTGGAGTGTAGGATTACTGCACTGCTGTCTGCGTTATATTTATTTCTGTACCACTGAACTTTCAAGCTGTGGTAACAGCCAGGGGTCAACAACACAAAGACCACAGAGCAGAGATCCAAGAAATTGATGTTTAAGAATGATCTGCTGGGAAAGGAGCGGCAGTATTAGACTGAGGATCCCCAGTGCAGAGGAATTATTTCTAGCAGTGATGGGGACATTTTGTTCCTCAGTCCTTTGCCCCCTGTTGGCCCATAGCACAGCCCAGTAGCATCCCCTTCCACGTCAGGTACTTACGGGTGCCCATAAACACCTCAAGTGCGGAAAGGTACTGCTGCATTTTGCACAGCTTATCTGCTTTAAGCACCAGATATTTCACTCTAGTGCTGTAGCTGTTTTATCTAGGTGATCCTCCTCAGAATCCCCTCTCCATGAGATGCCTGTAGTGCAGTTCTGGAAGTTTCCTGGTGTCCAGGCTGCCATGAACCTCTGCTGGTGGTCAGCCTGGAGCCCTCCCATCTGTGCTGTGAGGTGGTGCTTGCAGAAGAGATCGTGTATGCTTGAGAGGACTTACACATTGTATGTTGGAGTTTTGAGCACAGTTCTTTAACAGATGGGTTTAGTTGCACTTCTGAAAATAACTGCATTTTCATGTTTAGGGATAATCAGTCAGATTGCCTGCAGCAAGCTCGTGTGCAGCCAAAAAGGAGACAGAACTGCTTCACAGCCAGGGCAGGAGCAGCGAGCTGGGGACGGGTCCCCTGCCAGACGGAGCCCAGCTGTCCTGCAGGAAGGTGTAGGCGGTGCAGGTGACAGCGTTAGGCACCTGGCACTGCTCACAGTGTAATTCAGCCAGCAAAAGACCCAGCCACTTATTTATACTAAACTTTTCAAGGGGTAGAAAAGAATGTATTTGTATTTATTTGCTTTTTTTTTTAATTTGGCTTTTATGAAAAAAGAGCAAATGAAGCAGCAAGTATGACTAGTTGCAATTCTAAAATCTTACATCAAATTTTTCAGCCTTCATCCCTGCCAAAACGTATCTAGAAACAAATGGGATGATTTGTCTGATGTGGGACTTGACCTGAGGATTTCCCATGATAGGTAGGTGATGCAGGGAAATAAGTCACATGGGGATGCCTCAGAAGAGCTAACTATTAGCTCTTTTGAAAAAAAAGTGACAAAAGTCGGTGGTAAACTCTTCAGAACTTGTTATTTTTGCTCAGTGTATGTGACATGCCCTGCGTTTTATTTTTTAAAGCATGCTTCTTTGTGCATGTCACAAGGACAGCATCAGGAAGATGGGCAGCAGCAGGGGTTTGAGTGGATCCTGCAGCGATAGGAATGGTGGCAGTGGATGCTCAGTGCTAGATGAAAGCCTTTTTATTTGCAAGCTGACTGTCAGCTAGTATTAAACACTTGATCTCCTGTCCCTTAAATTAGCCGGTGGAAGGATACCATTGGCAGATTGCCCAGACAAAATGGCATCACAGTATCTAAGGAAACTTCGCTAGGAAAAAATATTGTTATTCAACTTTACCCCTGTGTTCAGATTCAGAGTTATCAATGATACTTAGAGAATTTAACCCTAATTTAACCCTAATAAATCTCAAGGAGTCTCACCCCATTGAATGCATGGGATTGGAGCTTGAGCTTCAGCTTGAATTGAAGCTGGGGGTTCATCTGTGTGCTTCCACCTGTAAAAAAGTAGCAACATTTCTTCACTTCCCCTGCTCCGTCGCATGCCCGGTAATGCTAACTATCTTGTCTGGCCATTCATTTGTGTTCTTATGTTGTCTATGAACAAAGGAAATGTATGCACAATTTATGCATAAACCCCTATTTAGGCATATTTTTGGATTTTCAGCTTCAGCTCATCATGCACAGTATACTGAGGCACTGAGAACACTGAGTGCCTGTTACTCAGCCAGGAAAACTTCATAGAGGTCACTTTTGCTGCCACCACAGTAAAAAATTGTGAAACCTGGGAATTTCATTCAACACAGAAAATAATTAGAAGCTTCAAGACAATCAGCAGGACTCAAATTCCTTAGCAATTTCAGGAGCAGCCGGAGGATATAAGTTTGGATATATTAACCCGCTCTGTCTCAGTGGAAGCCTATCATCTTGCCTAACCTGATGGTATAAAAGTTAGCAGCGTTTTGTCTGATACAGTCCACCTAGGTGCAAAGAGGGAAGGAAAAAAAAAAAAAAAAAGGATAGGGGGGTAAAAAAGGTATTAAACCACGATTGAGCTCCTGAGAAACAAGTAACAATTTGTAGCTCTGCAGATGCTCAATGTAAGATCAGTTGCTGTTATGACAGTACAGGGACTGGTATTAAATGCTGCCAAAAATATGTTGAATCATATATATGTATAAAATAGAGCTTTCAAGTTATATTTTTTACATACCACAAAGAAATGTGAAGCACTTGTTCCCAGGTCTTAAGCTGGACATCTGCATGAATTGCAGTTCTACTGTAAATATTTCTCAACACGGGCAGGTAGATGCTATTGGAAAAACCAGAACAAATTCTTAATTTGCCAATATTGTCACAAAGTCTCCTAGCAGAATGAAGTTGTTTGACAAAGTGTTTCCCTGGTGATTTGGCTGCAGATGAAAATGTCTTCAGCAATAAAATTCCGTGCTTGGGTCTCAGCTCTCTGTGCTCATCAATCAGCAAATGACATACCAAGGATCTTTTTTGCTGGATTAGTTAATATGGTGAGGAAAATATGTCAGACATTGATACTCCTTTGAATTTCTATACGTGGGGATTTTTTTCAGTCTTTAATGCACAGTATTAATTAAGAAATACATATTTTGTTGTCTACAGCTTCCTTCAGTAATCAATAATGCAGCAATAGGACTAATGCAAAACTCTCTTTTATGTAAACAGGTTTTCTTGCTTTGAGGATATTGCCTGCTCTTGTAAAGTAGCTGTCAGTCTCAGGGAAGGGAGAGCCCATGCATTTGATGGTGGTGCTTCTACTCCTAGTGCACTGTGGGTGCACATCCTTTGAGGTTAAAGTATTAATGTTTTGCTAACAAATGGCATTTTGTAGAATTTTTGTGACTGTGTCTGTGTTGTACACACAATCTTGTTGGGGATAATTATGTCCCATGTCTGCTGATGCTTTCATAAAGTATCATTAATGGCTTTAGAAAGTTCAGGTACATGGCTGAAAAGAAATAAATCACTTTATGGTTTAATTACCTCTGATATAACAGCAGCAAGTATCATCTGGGAAGCTGCCTCCTGTGTTACTAAATGACTGTCAGTGATGAAGCTGCTTTTCTTAAAGGATGCTCAATTAAGGAGATTGTTTCACGGTGTTTTATGCTACATCTGTTGCTGCCACTACTAAATTTTATAAAGGTATTAAATACCTATAAAAATATGACAGATGTCAGTAATAACTGTTACTGCATGGTTACTTTTTAAGGAAAAAAAAGGGAACTTACTGCAATTCCCATAAAGATGTATCTGAAATGTTTAGTGTGAAATCCTTTTAAATCTTAAAAAAAATTTTTTTTTGAACAATTATGTGAGATCCCAGGAAATACCTTAAAATACATTGTAGCAGATCCCCTCTGTATAGTTTGTCCATCTGCTGAGAATAGTAAGGAACGAGTAATTCATTTTTTTATTGAATGTCTCAGAACAGAGTCGCTCCTATTCAGATGCAACCACCTGTGAGAAAGAAAGAGAGCACAGATGTAAAGATGAGTATCCTATTAAAAAAAAAAAAAANGTAAGGAAGGAGAAAGAAAGCATGAAAGTGATACAGAAGGAAGACCAGTAAGAAAGCAAAGGCTGACAGACTGGAAAGGCAAGAGAAACAGGAACAGCCAAGCTTCTCGACAGGGAAGATAAATGAGGAGAATCAGCTGATTAGGCAAAGGCAAGAGATAGGGAGGAAGAGCAGCAATAGCAGAAAAGCAGATAATTTAGTAAAAGTACCAAATAGTGAAAGAATAGGATATTAAAAAGCTATTAGCTGCCTGTTCCTTCCATCACCAATCAGTGTTTGGGAGAGAGGGATGATGGACAAAAGTCACATTCACAACCCAAATTGTATTTTCTTGCTTGTTCTCTTAGGACTGTGGATTTCCTTTATATGATTTTGCATTCACCATATGTACTTTGGGTAAACTGAACTTCTTTTAATACCGCTGTATCACTGAGATGTGTGACTCATTTGAAATACAATTTTTCAAGGATCTAGAGTTTGTAGGATCTAGACTTTGACCTAGACACGTGAGTGTGCAGGGCTGCTGAACCCTTGGCAGCACTGCGGGCTGTCCTTTCATTTGCCAGTTAGCAAAGGTGAACCAGCACAGTATAAAAGACAAACCCATTCTGAGAGTTCTGCACAGTTATGCTCTCTGGAGTCTTCTGTAGAGGATCATAGAGCATGCCCTGCCCTTTACTTCAGACAATTTTCTTACAGCAGCATTTCCATGTTGTTGACACTTTACAGGGTAATGAGTAGGTTGTGAACTACTGGCTATTTTCAGCCTCGAATTCATAACAAGAAGAATACATTCTATTTCAAAGGATGTTTTCTCTTAAGGAAAAATGATTTTTCTGCTGAATTTAGGAGGTGGGAGTTAGGCAGCACTTAATGTATTGAATGCAGTGAGAGAAAATTTGAGCATAAGGTACAGAGACATGTAGGTTGGGTTTGGATGAACACATTTGTGTGTGGAAAATTATATACTGCCTCAACCAAAATGTCTTTTTCCTTCTGAAAGAAAATGTTGTTTTCTCCCATGTATTGTATTTCTCCCATGTATAAAGATCTCCCATTGTCACGTGCAGTTTTCATCCACTTACACATAAGCAGCAGTGCTGTTAAACTAATGTTTATGAAAATTACTGGACTCCTTTAAAAAAGTGTCTTTCTTCCTACAAACTTACGAATTTATTTCATGTGCTGATTATTTTATAGGCCCATGGCCTCTGCTTCTTTGTTCTGCCCGAATTAAACAATGCGCTCACAGCTGTAGTCCCCTCCTTACTAAAAATCATTTCCAAATAAATCATTCAGAAAGGGCGTGCGAAAATCTGATCTAAAGTTGCCAGTTCATACACTGAAGTAATACCTGAAGAATATAGTAAAGAACAGAGTCAAATTAAATGAAATGTTGTGTCTCTCCTGGGCCAGGATTAGTGTAAATACAGAATGGATATAATGTAAGAAATAATAAGCTATAGCCATGGCCCAATTAAAGAAAATAGCAGGCAAGGGAAATGTTTCTTGGAAAAGATCTAGCTCAGAGCAAAGCCCGGCTATGTTGTCCTTGCCTCACTGTCTTTGTTTTGTCTGATCTTCAGCATCTTTACTTGGCAGGGACGGCTTTTAAAAGGGAAAGCTGCTCACAGGAAACAATATTTTCCAGAGAAGGGCCTCAGTCAGTGTCCAGTCTACCTAGAAATACCTTCAAAATGTGCCCTGCATTTGTTTGTGATTCGGGCTCTTTTACATAGCCGTGTGTGGGACCGCACTGGAGGCAGCTGTGGGTTTGCAACATGAAGCAGAGGAACTGTGTCACAGCTTCAGTGACATCAGCAGGAGTAAAACTCAGTTTTTAGAAATGCTGCACAAGGAGAAGAAGCAATTCTGAAAATGGCTGAGATTAATAAGTGCAGGAGAAGTCGGGTGGTGCTGTTCACAGGATGGTGGTTGTTGCCATAGTGACCAAGAAAGTGGAGAACGGAGGAATTTTGAAGAGAATATCAGCTCGGGCTTTAGTAATGCTCCATTAGCATTTGATGTCTGGGGGTGAGCCCCGCCAGGCAGCCGGGGGCTCGTGCAGTGTGAGCACGGTTCCTGCCATGAGGGATGGAATCATTGCTTGGGCAGGTGAAGCCCCTCCGCCTGAAAATAACCCACATCGTGTTTGCCTGTGCAGGTCGTTCCCAGGGTATCTGTTGGCATGTCTCCTGGCAGGGCGGTTGCTTGTTTCCTCTCCTGTTCTGAAAATGCCAGGTTTAGCTCCGACAGCCGCTGCTGTGAGGAGAGTTTCCAGGCCGCAGGCCTTGCAGGCCCAGCCTCGCGTCCCCAGAGCTGCCGTGCTCCCCACGCAGCTGCCTGCTTCTGCTGGCAAACTGGGGAAACTCTGAGGAGTCACTGTGGTCTGACTTCTTTCTGTGTTGTGCCTATACTTCAGTTTAAGTCACTATCCAGGATTTGCACTAAAAAGCTCATTTTTGCTTTAATAAGAATTACTGTCTTTTACTAAATACATGAAGCCCATCAAGTGCATCCAGCACTAAAGATGTCAAGTCAATGAATCATGCAAGGAGAGTTGGGACAGAGTTTGTCTCTGTAATGAGGAATCAGAATCTGGACAAGGCTAAGAACTGCTCAAGACCAAGATATATGACTGCTCTGATACAAAGTAAATAGCATTTTTAAAATTAATATCCTTGGCATGGGCTATGTTAATACTTCCCTTTTGCAACATTTATTTTTTCATTAACGGTGCTAATGTGACCAAAAGATGGATGTGAGGAAGTGACAAGCACCGCATATGAGGGCTGCTCTGAAAGTAGTGCCTCTTATTTTATTATGTTGGCCCACAATGTCAGAGGTTGATGTTGGTGGGATGGCAGTAGAGGCTGAACCTTCCCACCAATATTCCATTCCGTTTTGTTGCCGTGCGACACATGGCAGCAGAGGGGCCCTCTGACACAATGATGTCTGACATGGAATTGCATATGAGGCAAAGGTGTAGAATTGAATTCCTCCATGTGGAAAAACAGCACCCATTGACATTCATTAACACTTGCTGAACGTTTACAGAGACCAGACAGTGGATGTGAGCACAGGGAGGCGGTGTGTTTCAGCAGCGGTGACAGCAACGTGAATGACAAGTCATGTTCCGGAAGGCCATGCAGATTGTTACGAGCACAGCATGCAGGCTCTTGTTCATGGCTGACAAAAATGCACAGCTGATGGTGGTGACTATGTTGAAAAAGAGTGTTTTGCATCTGAGAATTCGCTCTAGCAAACAGTGTTATTGTGCTCTATGTATCTGTTGTAGTTCCCATGGAAATAAATAGGAGGCGTTGCTTTAGCTTATAACAGGGAAGGGTCTCCTGAAGTCTGTGCTCATTCTGAATGTTCTTGTTTTTGAAGTCATGGTACTGAAGACTGTAGACTGAGGAGAACTCATACAGCATCTGGGAGATTTGTTCCTTGTGCCAGTCAAGGGCTCCCCATGTTTTTCTGTTCTGCACCATAAGGGCTCCCTGAATTCCCGTAGTCTGAACTCTCATCTGTTTTGACTCACTCCATGCTCCTTTTGTTCACCAAGGTACAAGTTGCCTGTATGTTTCTTATAATATACCCCTGTCATCCTCATTTTCCCATGCCAACATCAGCTGCTTTTCCATGCATGAAATTGTGTGTCTCTTACCCTTCTTTTGCCCTCATCTCTCCTCCTTCCTCTCTGCCATCCTGTCCCTAGCTCTTACTTTCTGCCTCTCCCTGAGGCAGTTTGTTCCAGGTATCAGCATTTTGGTAGGGGGAACAAGTGCTGCAAGGATACAGGAGGAAAGATGGGGATTGTTAATGCTGGTAAGGAGGATGGCAGCCATCCCCTGGCATTTTGATCTATAGACCATTACCCGCAGACTTGGATGGCTGAAACAGCCACATCTGCTAACTAAATGCAAGAGGTCACAAACTTATGGGCTCTGTGTGTATATATATATATATACACACCTTTCCCCTTTCATTTTCTTGTTTTCACCAAAATCAATATGACATTGCCCATTGCCTAGAACATTCCCTGAAATGTGAGAATTCATCAAATAATTTGGCATTCTGAAATTATTTTGTTATAGACAAACATACTGAGAAATGCCACTCAGCTGAGAATCACAACATCCAGGGATGAAAACTACCCTCCTGTGCTCTTAGGCCATTGGTCCCTCAGTGCAATGTTGTTTTCTACACTACACTGGAGTTTTCTTGCACAGTTGTTCTACACACTGCTCTAATACTTCTTTGGCCAAAAGCCCAGCTGAACATTTTTCTGTGGGTCTCTTCCATCTTGCTGGCTCCTCACCATTCTTTGTGTCAGCTTTGCATGTGTTTCTGTGCTTTGAGTGGTAATGGAGAGTTTACTGTGCAATGTTCATGCATGTTCCTCTGTGTAACTATGCTTTTTGATTCATACCATGTTAACTTGCTGATCTGAAGGAAAGCATGCCCTCCAGAAATAAAAGTTTTCTGCGGAAGTGTATGTACTGTGCTGGAAAGTGGTCTGAGCAATCTATATCGTAACCAATAGATCAAGTGAAGAAGGGAAGTTGGTGTCCCTTTGCTTGTGGTGGTTAGGTTTTTGTTAAGTTTATTTTGAAATTGCAGCGGCTTTTTTTTTTGTTTGGTTTTTTATTTGGAGGGCTAATAAAGCAATAAGAAAATGGGAATTTTCTTAAATAGGGAAATATGAGTGGTTCTGCATTCTTTCTTTTGATTTTCAGTGAAAAGCGTCTCAAAAAGACTTCAGATGAGAGGTTGATATACATCATAAGAAAACACTTGAGTGTAGTAGTGTTTACCTTCTGAATTAAGTATCTTACATTAAATAAAAAAAACTATTGTGATATATATTTCAGTTTGGTGTTCAATCTTGATCCAGTTTACTTACTGTGATAAAAACTGCAGTCCACTGAAGCCCCAAAGAGATTCATAGAGAGCAGTTGTTTGCCACAGAACCATTTCTCAAAGATAAATTATGTAGCAGTAAAGACAAGTTCATAAACTTTATTGTATTGCTTTAGTAGCGGTGCTTTAGGTACTACCAGGAAGGCAAATTTGACACTTAGGCCTTGCCCAAGGTTTATTAAACTGTCTTAGAAACTGCCAGTGTTAAATTTTTTCCTGTTAGGATCATTTTCTAAGCTCAGTCTTGGAAGGGGGGGAGGATGTTCTTTTTTTCTCAACCTTTACTTAATCTTTCTGACTTCCTAGTTATACTAGCATGTAAAAAGGATCATGCTGTAAGGAAAAAGTGATACTCTTTATACTTGATTGACTCAAACCCATGTTACTTTTTATAGTCTTGCCATTTTTCTTCAATAGCATGCATCTTTGTCATAGTTTTAAATTTATCGAGAAATAGTACAGTTACAGTTCTTAAAATTATGTGCAGCTATGAGCAATATGTACTATCTGCATTTTCCATATGTTGAGACAATGTTCTAGTTTTATGGGTATAGTAAAAAAAAAAATCAGTGATAAACAGTCAATCAAGTGGAACTATATCTACATTGAATAATGAAAAAAATGAGTATCAGATTCCTTTACATTTGTATTCCGGAGGATCCTAGGATGAAAAGTTCTCTAGGGCATTATGTGGGAGCCCTGAAGTACTAGGTCTTTCTGGCCTTTGCAGGCTGTATTAGTTTGCACTATTAGCAGCAAAGGATTTCTGAGTGCTTCAATTGATATATTTTTCTTAAGAATTTCAGGTGACCTTTAATCACTTATAATTTTCACTGCTTGTCTCCAGGTTTCATTTTAGGAAAAATGTAGGAAGGTTGAACTGTTGATATCTTAGATGATGTTGCCGTCTCTTTTGAGACATAGTTCACACTGCAAGTTACAAGCCTGGAAAACATAAGGAAAGATAAAGGCAAGAGTTTGTCTTCACTGCCCAAGCAGGTATATCTCTTACAGCGTAATAGCTGTTCTGCTGTCAAATCCAAGATATTTTTTGCCACAATATCTTTGTGTGAGTTAAGTCTGAGGGAACTGCCTGACCACGCCATGGTAAATACAGCTTTGTCCTTGTCACTGTGAAGACGTTATGGGGAGGGAGCAAGCAAAAGCTGCTTTTCTTGCAACAAAAGTGATTTTGACAGTAAAGCATAGCCAGACAGAGAGCTAATACCTATCCACTGGGTTATTTTTTAGTCCTCAGCACCTTTAACTGAGACCCAGCATGTGAGCGTCCAGAATTCAAGCGTGGTCTCAAGAACGCAAGTGCAGACATTGTGAAAGGAACCAGATGTCCACCATATATTGGAGCAGCCATGTGGGTCTTGAATCCCATGAATCCCCTTTCCTGAAGGTCCTGTTTTCTAGTGCAGAGACTAATCGAGTGTCTAACCTGGAAACACCAGTAGGAACCAACCTGACCATGGTTTGGTTGTTCAGCAGAGGAGCATGCACTGGAAACATCCTGTGGTCAGCTTAGAGCACTCAACAGCAAACTGACAGCAGCTGGGGTTCTTCAGTGGAAGTGCAGCAGTATCTCAGAAGTGGGTGCTGGGCAATGAATTACACAAAATGAGACTGAAGGAAGTGAGCCATCTTTTTATACGTCCTCACTTTGGCACCGAACAGCTCTGTGGCTCTCAGAGACTCAAGTGTTCTATCTCTATGAGCTTCTCAGTACTGATACTGCTCATTTTGTTTGTCAGTGAACAGGTGAAAGCTTCCAGAAGCACTGTTGCCAAATTCTCTAGTGCCTGAAGATCTGCACAGAACTGTTGTGTCTAGGCAAAGTCGGTATTTATAAGGGCTCTGGGGTGGTGAAGAAATTAGGCATCCTGTTTAAGGGAGAAGATGTTTTAGGCCATAAAGAGGAATTGATTTGTGGTTATTATTGCTGCCTTTGATCTGCCAACAGGGATCTGAAACTAATCCACCAGAGCAGCACAATTCTGATATATAGTGCCAGATGGAGATGCCAGAATAGGTTACTCTTGCTGCCGTTGATGCTGCCTTATCATGAAGTGATAAAACAGGTAGACAGAGCAGAGCAAGTAAAGGTTAGGAGAGTGTGCACTGACGGAAGGCTGCTGGCTGTGTGAAGTGACTGCCAGCCATTACAGCCACTGCAGGATCAATTAGCCTTTCGCAGTGCTATCCTAACCCGATGAGGGATCGGGGGACTGGCCACGCCGAGCTGCTGGTTGGTGCGCAGTGTTTCATATCCTGAGTACCTTCATTCTGCATTGAGGGAGCAGGAAATGCCTGCTCTATTTCAAAAGTAATCCAACAAGCACAAGCAGCTACAGAAGTGAAAAACTGTTTTGTATAAGAACTTTTATCCACCATGGGTTCATACTCCACTTATGAATTGTATCAAAAATGAATCTTACTTTAAAATGTTGTTCTGGAAGCAGTGAATATGGTACAGCTGCTGAGATGTTGGTGGGGTTTCACCACTTCAAATTTCATTTTGTTCAGAAATTAGAGCAATCTGGGGCTTAGTAAAGCTATTAGTTCTCTGTAGATCTCACAACCATGTCAGTCAGCATGCTCGTTGCTTAAGAAGAGCTTTATATAGATGTTGAATCGATTGGCAGTGAGTTGTCAATAAATGTATCTCCTAGACACTGTGCAATTGACAGGCTAATGAAGTACTTTCTCAGTGACAGAGAGATGTTGACAAATCTTTTTCGGCTTTGCTTTTCCCATTTCTATGCTGGCATTTCTCATAAATCTGCTCCATGGCACAAGCTCAGGGAGCACCAGGACGGTTTCCTAAGTAAGTAAGGGGGCACCAGTTTGCTACCTTGCATGCTTGGGATGGGATTTTGCAAGCATGTTGAAAGCCTGAATGTTGAGAAACCAAAAAGCAGAGACAGTCAGGATCATGTTTGCTTTCTCTGCAATGTGTTTTCTAACATGTTTCTAAGAGGATGCAGAGCAGGTGTCCTGCAGTTTGTCACCCAAGACAGCAGCTTAGCGGCTGCTTCCTGTTTGTATGCTTTCTGCCTTTGTTGTTACTGGGGCACGTACATTCATGGAATCATAGAATGGTTTGGGTCGGAAGGGACCTTAAAGATCATCCAGTTCCAACCCCCTGCCGTGGACAGGGCTGCCATCCACGAGCTCGGGCTGCCCAGAAACCCATCCAGCCTGGCCTTGAGCACCTGCAGGGATGGGGCACCCACAGCTCTCTGGGCAGCTGTGCCAGTGCCTCACCACCCTCTGAGTAACAGTGCAAGCAGTTTCAGCACCATTTTCCTTTTTCTCCTGCTAAGAAGCAAGAGGACCCTTGCTTTATTTTGCATCACTCCTCAAGGCTCCTGTGGGTGCCTTTTGCAAATGTCTGATGACCAAGCAAGTAGCTCCTGACCTTTTATAAGTTCCATATTTGTTCCATTAACTCATGGCCATGCGTAAGCACCAACAATTTAGGATGAGTGCTGCCTACCTACAGCAAAAAGATGTTCAGCAGAACCACATCATATTGGTATGCATAAGCCTACCTTCCGTGTAAGAGAAACTATTTTTGTTAATGCGTGCATTAAGGAATTTACAGAGTGACTCATTGGCCCAGCTATTACAAACACTTGATGAGAAGACATCGTTTTCATTCCAGTGCTCATAGCCAGCCTAGATGTTCTTCATGTGTTACTGTTAAGTCTGGGGTTTGTGAGCGGTACTGCAAGTGCACTTTGCCTATTTGCATGCATTTAAAAGCTTCATAATAACGGCTGTGAGCAGATGATTTAAATGATCAAGAGCATGCTGTTTGACTGGCATTGTAAAATGGAGTTTGTTTTGCACCGTTTCCAAGATTTTCCAAGTTGCTAACACTAATTAGAACACAGATTATGATGAAATCTCCATTGTAATTTTGCACTTTCCAAGTTCAGTGGAGAGTTGAAATAAGAAATGTAGGTGATTTTCAAGAAGACTCTGATGAGACTATCTCACAGGAAAGCCTGTGCTGTGCAGCATGCACTAGTGGATTTTCAGTTGTCATGCATATATTACATGGCATTAAGGGCCAAACCCTGCACCCACTGAAGTCAGAAGCAAAATTTGTTTTTCTTGAAGCCGAAATCAGGCTGACTGAATGTTGCCATTTCTGTTTAGTGGACATCAAGGAAGAAGGAAGCCTTTCAGAAGGCTCTGCATGCTTCCCTCTGAGGGCCTTGAAACAGCCCGAAGGCAGCTCATGAAACTGGGCAGGCTTAATGACATCAGAACTTACTCTTTTATATCCATTGCTGCCATTTCCAAAGAACAATTTTTTAAAAAGTGTTATTGTTGCTTTCCAAAGGCATGGTCAGCTTCTTGCTTTGCAAGAGCGAAAGAAGCCATTGTGAAAACCTGCAATGGAGCAGGGACAAGGATTCACTTCTTGTCTCACCTAGCTCACCCAGCACTATAGAGCACAAATAAATGAAAAATATTGCCATCAGGAAAAAATGAGTATATCACAATTGGTTTCTGGTAGTTGGAAAGAAGCCCAGCCCTTTTCTCAAGGTGTTGATGGCTTGAAAACCTATTATGTGATTTTCCTGTTGTTTCAGACCTCCCTCCAACTTCAAGTAAGTTTGTTTCACAAGAGATCTTTAAGAAAGAGGGCAAGGTAAAAAAGAAATGGTAAATATTCAAAGAAATGTTAGTATCTTGTAGTGCCACAGGAGCTGGCTCAGTTTGCTGATTGCTCAGTTTCAGTATGGTCTGAGTAATGAAGAGCTGACTAGTGCACCTAGTTTGGTGTAATTCCCTGAGTACTCTTGAAGCATAACAAACCCAGAAAGACTGTAATGAAAAATAATAGAAAGGCAGCTGGGGGCTTAACTTATGATCTCTGCTCATTACACTAAGCGACATTTTCATTGCAGTGTTACCATAAAGATTATTGGCTGCCACATAACACAGGTCCCACCTGAAAAGATTCTGGAATAGCTTTGTCTGCACAATAATAGCCATGGAAAAGCACCAAAGATTTGCATAAAACCTAGTAGTTGTTTGCCAAATACTAACGATATGATGCTTTGTTCAGAATTGGCTGGAAAATGGGGTGAATGTTCTGTATCACCTTATTACATGGTGTCTGTGTGACCGTCTTTGGTCTTCTGCAGTAGGCGTGTATAACTGGGAAACTAATGTGTTGATAATTTTTGTTTCCGTAAGGGGAATATATGATCTCTGGCTTTCAAAATTCCAACATTTTAACATGAGTAGTGAATACTTTGAGTACTGTATTTGGAAACTAGAAAGAGATTTCACAAAGATGGCAAAATTCAATCTACAATGGCCTGTTTTGCGTGTTCTAAAATTCGAGCCAGGAGGGTTCCCCTGGAACAGCCTTTCTGGAAGGTATATCCAGCGTGAGCTGAGCAAAGCCAGCTGAGGTGACTGAGTGCAATTGCATTGTCTGTGATGTGCAGCACTTCAGATGTGAGAATAAAGTGGCCCTTTGTAGCTCCACGCTTTACTCTTTTCTCTTTGTAATGGTCTCAAAAAAAAGTGAATTTTCTTCTTTCTTCACCTTTTTTCTAGTAGTGCTTTGGAACAGCTGAACCCAGTGGACTAGAGGATCCAGGGACTTTCTGTACCAGTAGCAATGAGCAGTTGCTCCTTACCCTCTTCCCTTGTCCTGCCAGTGGCAAGGCTGAGCACATATTTGAAATATGTATATACACAAGTAGTGTATGGACACAGCCAACCACAAATAGACAGACACCCACAGAAACTCAGAAAGGACAAGCAATAGCCTGACACAGAAATTAATGCTCAGGGAAAACCCTATTTCCAGGACCCTCTGGTGTCTGGCTCCCTAAATTTTGAGCTTTCAGATGATCAGGTCCCCAGACCCAGTGTCTCCAACATCCAGCCCCTCAGTCTCTCTGGGACCCCATCCCAGACCCTTGGTCTTTCCAGTACCCCGCAATGGGCTTATCTTAGTGACCAGCTAGTCAAGCTTGGAGTTTGCTGATGGATCAAGCATGCACACTTGAACAGAAAATAGAGTTTTGGTAGGGCAAAATGGAGGTGGTTTGGCGCAGGGCTTGGCCAAACAAGTGTGCTGACCAGCCTCCTGTTTGCATGTGGCTGGCTCATTTATTCCCCACCTGGATCCCTCTTCATTTCCCTGCGCTTGCTCTCTGCTACCTACCTTGATTCCTGCCTTCCATTCTCTTGGCCCTTCTCTTAAACATCTCCTGAGTCCCTTGTAGTTGTTAAATACTTTTGCTCTATCCCCAGACTCCCTCCAGGCATCCGATAATAAATGCTATGCCGTCTTTACATGGTTACTCCCTGGATCTTGAGTTTCTTGCATTGAATCACCCAAGTGGATTATGCAGTGGGACCAGGGCATAGTCCTAAACCTTTGAGGCCCTCAGGAATGGTGGATCATTTGGATTAGATTGGTCGAGCTCATCACTGTTCAATCTTTGTGTCTATTTTGAGCAGTCGTGAGGCAGCCAGCCCTGCAGCTGGAAGGGGTGACGAAGATGGACACCCTGGGAGAGGTGCACGAGCCAGCCCAGTGGAGCAGGGCAGCAATATAAACCTATGTATGGAGAATTGTGGTCTCCTCAATCTTCTCCCTGCTTCTGCCAATAAAATCAGCCATCCTCAGCGTGCAGCTGAACAGGTTCAGATTAACTCAGGCACTTCAGTATTTGCTTAAAAAAGAAAGAAAAAAAGAAGACTATGTATCAGTATTTCCCCAGAGTCCCTGTTCTCTACATCTTATTGGTACACTTTGTCTAGTTACTGGGGAAAAAAATATGTACCTGCCAGACACAGAGTAACTTAAAGAAAGTTCCTTGGTTTGCACTTAGCTATTTTTACCCTCTGTTTTCATTTTTTTAATGTTAATTAGATGCACAGCAAAATATGTGTAGTAGATCAATAATAAAGATTATATAAGGAGATTCAACTGAGCAGCAAGCCCCTGAGTGTAGCATTCAAAAAGGAAAATGAGCAGTGGTTTGTTTAAGCCCAAAGGATGCTGTGTGGACAACAACATGAAAATAACAGGCGAATGAAGAAGACTGTGTTCTGCTGGCTCAAGGAAGGTAAGTGCTGCAAGCCAGTATGTTTTCTGCATCATGTTCTCTGCCTTGCTGGGGTTAATTTGCAAGCAGGCAGGTGGCCCTGAATATAGACCCAATGACATAGTTCGGTGAAATGGAGCAAACTGTTGATTTATCTGCTACATGCTCATGGTGTTACAAATACATACAACAAGGGTTGTGATGATACAGATGACTTCAGTAAATAGAACACACTTCTTTCTCACTTGAATAGTCATTTTCCTTCTTGTTGTTGCATTCTTTTGCCAAAGAGGCTGATCCTGGTCATGCAGATTCTGCAGCTCTTAATTTCTTTTCATTCATTAGATGGAGGATGTTGTTTGTTCTGGTGGATACCTCAGCCCTCAGAGTTTGCAGCTGTATCTAGCACTAAATAGGTTTTTATGGTCACAGGTAAATGAGAAAGTACCATTTGATCTGTTAAAAAAAAAAAAAAAAAAAGCACGGGGGAAAATTCTCCACTGAAGCCTGTGTGAATTCTCAGCCATAGGACTTTGGGTTCTGGCCTGTGCAGTTTCTCCATGCCTGGCATGGATCCAGGGACTGGTGTGCACATGCAGGGTGAGCTGTTCACTGATCCGTTTGAAATGGAGTGTGAGAAGGGAGATAAGCCCTCCCAGATGTGTTCAAAGATGTGAATCCCCAGTGAGGAATTCTGCGTAACTGAGTCCAATTGAACCTTGCCCAAATGTAGAAACAAATCAGCTTCTCCTTGGGTCCCTCAAGCTGCCATCTCATTTTTCTGGGCTAGGTGGGGGTTATTTTATCAACTTAACAGAGTCTCTAAATTAAATCTCAGTTTTTCTCTTTATCTCATTTTTTAAAGATATTAACGTAAGCACGTCCTCTTCTTTGCGTGTGTGACAATTCCAAGGAGGGTTCCTTTGTATGTGTCTCTGTCTTTGTGCTGTGGCTGAGATGTTCATTGCTTGGCTCCCTGGGTGCTGAGTAGGTCTGATTTTCAGAAGACAGATGCCAGCAATCCATGTGCTTTCAAAAGCCACTCTGCCAAAAGCCACATTTGTTGTAAGGTCTTTTAAGTTGGCTGTACAAGGTCATTATCCAGTTTTGCAAATCTTGGCCTGTACATTTTCCTTTAAAAAAGACTTTTTTGTATGAGGTTCCTGTGAGCTTCCAGCTGTGCTCCTGTAACAAGCCTCTCATTTAAAGCACTTTTTTCAAAAGGCCGCTGGCCTAGGAGAGTATAAGGAGATGCCTTTTTTTATTACTGTATATTAATTAAAGAAATGCCTAACACCTGCTTGGAATTCCTTTTGGAAGAAAAAAAATTCTCCTTAACATGCAAGAGTTCAAAGAAGTAGGGATGAAATTCACCATTTTAAGAGCTGATATGTCTGACAGAATTGAGATCATCCGGCAACAGTTAGCCCTGTAGGAGAGCAGATGTCTGTACATCACAGTTAGTTCGCTCAGATCTCCCTACACATACACATGTCTCTGAAATATCTCCTTAATATATCCAACTAGAGTGTGCTCCCTTCACGTCTGCAGTTTGGGCTGCTGCATAGTCACAGCAGAAGTGCTGATGCTGTTGTGAGGGGCAGCACAGGGAGCTCCTGAGCTAAGCCAGAGGTCCAGGTAGTCAGGGTCCATCTCTGACAGTAACCTGTAGGGAAAGGGAAACATGTCAAGTAGAGACTGATTCTCTTCTGCAGGTATATGGCCCAACAATTGTAAAGGAGAGAGACTGGTGCTGAGGAATCTGGCAGAAGGTTGTGGTGTGGGACTGAATGGTGAAGTGCAAAGACAACAGGACTGGCTGGTGGGAAACGTGGGATGGATGGGCCTGTCTGAAGGGTGCACGTTCTGCAGTCACTGAGACAGGGAGCCCCGGGACAGTTCTGGCAGAGTACTTCTTTGCTTATTGAGATTGGAGTGGTTTTTGGGCAGGAATTCCCAATAAGTCGATGTTGGGCTGTATGACTCAGCTGAGTCTATAAAGTAACGCACCTAACAGCTTGTTTGCAAAGTGGGAGCAGAGAGGAGTGGTTTCTCTGGGTGATTTCATCTAGCATTTTAAAATACCTCAGTGTGAGCGTCTGCGTGTCAGCTAGCTGCCCACTGTCCACCCCAGTCAGTGGAAATCTGTAACAGCGTGTAGCAACTGAGTGTCTCACAGCAGCCCCGTACGGCAGGGAAGCTGGAAAGCTCTGCTCCACCAGCCTTATCAGCAAGATCTCCACTGAGTGCACCATGGGCTTGGGCAGCTAGCTCTGTGCCCATCCCGATGCTCTCCTTCCTGACTCGTGCTCCCAGAAATGAAACTTGCTATAGACAAGAGCTAAACTGGGCGGTTTCAGCAGGGCCTATGTTTTAGCCTGTGCCTTAATGCTGTGATTCTTATACTGGGAGAGTCATGCCCCCATTGAGATACTTAATGTGAGCAATTTGGAGGTGGACCCCAGAAAATCCAACACACCTCCATCCCTCTCCCACTTCCTCTCGCCCTTCTCAAAGACCCTGCTCTGGCAGCGCTGTACATGTGTTACCAACAAGGACAAGGGAAGGGAGCGAGCAGGATTAAGAGCTGAGACGTGTGAGTGGGGAGGTGTTGATACCAGCCAAGCAGTGTGGCACAAGCTGCTCCCTCTGCTCACATTCCCATCTCCACACATGTGGCCCAGGCCAGACCACAGCCTGGCAGCACCATGAGCAGCACCGTGCTCCTCCCGGGAGAGTTGGGGCCTTCCGGCAGGGCAGAACAGCCCGTGCTGGGGAGAGGTGGCCAGGCACCCCGCGGGGTTTCTGTGGTGAAGACAGCAGAGGAAGACCTTAGAGAGCACTTAGATCCCCAGCTCTGCCTGCTGATGCAGAAAGTCCCATTGAAAGGCACTGCTCAGGATTTGGGGGTCCAGGGGAGCATAGAGCCAGGGAAACCTCTGCAGAAGCTGTGGTTATAAAGATTATGGGGGGCTCTGGAGCTTCAAGCCAGTGTAAAGTATTAGGGGTACCTGAGTGAGAGTGGGGAGCAGAGGAAGGCAAACCCCTACAGGCCTGGCAATACCAGACCAGCTTTGCAGCTGTTGAGGATGAGGCCCAGGCGCTCTCAGCAGCAGGAAGGGGAAGCACAGTGCCTGCCCTGTTCAGCAGTCAGCACCGCCCGAATTTCTGAGTATGGAGAACGAGCTGGCACACAAACAGATGACAGGCCAAATCTGATTTTTGTTTTGAAGGAATTTTCAGAGCTTCAGATGATGAACGTCTCTGACACTACTGCCATCTGCTCTCAGAGCGCTCGCAAACAAGGGGCAAAAAATGAGCTGAATGAAACGAGTCTCTCGTCTGTGCTTCTTTATTAAGAGCCCCGAAACAGCAGCTCGCCATCCGAGTGTGCAAGGCAATGGGATATTTGTATCACTTACCCATGAATGTTTCTCTTAATTTGAATCATTTGACTTACATTATAGAACGAAAATAAGCTATTGGTAAGCTACCAAAATAATACAATGCTTGCAAAGCAATTTTCGTACACACACCCCCACCCACACCCCCATGGGCACATCACTGGCACATTAACACCTCGTATCTGTCTCCATCCTGGGAGAAGATGTTGAGGAGGTAACACGTTTGCAGAGCAGTGAGCATCTTGCCGTAAGTGCTTGGGATCCGTCCCGCTGAGGTCACTGTAAATACCCAAGGTTGAAAAAATACCTGATTTTAAAACACTGAGCAGCGCTGGGATCTTTCACATGTCTCTCAGCTTACAATACCGTACATGAAGATAGTGTCTCTCCAGGATCATATCTAACTATGCCTGCACTTTTTATTCTTTATATTCACTCTGTAGATCTATTACAGACAGTGAGCAATGTGTTCTTGTGCATAGTTCTTGAAATCCCATTTCAAAATGCTTAAACTCAAGAAAGGCAATGTGTGCACCCAGCATTTATACCAGTTTCCTCGTTCACACTAGTTCACTCTTTTCGTCTCTGGGAGTATGTAGCCATCAGCTAGTGTGTGTTGGCTTGAACAAGGGAGAAATACTGGAGAAAGTTGTGCTGAAGGGGATTTTTGAAAATGATTCTGCTTGAACTTTGCAGATTTTGAATTCAGAGATTTTGGTAGCAAGACCGTATGCTTTTAAGTTACAGGGCTCCATGCCTGAGCTTGTACTGTAAATTGCAACATTTAGCAATCTGTAGTTTAATTTAGAAGGATCACCTACTTTCCTAAGTGCTTAAGTAATGTGGCAGGCTGTGGTTATTGATTCTCTCTAAATTTATTACAAGAAAGCTGTATTCACTCTTTCCCCTTGGGAATGCCCCTCCTGAACTGCATGCTTGCTAGTGACAGCTTAGGCCCCTGATACATAACCAAAGACCTTGCCTAATATCCTTGCAACTGCTTGGGGAATTTTTATTAAGTAAAAGCATCATTAAAGTAGACAGAATGATGAAGTTTAATGAGCGTCTTTCCCACTTGATATTGTTAGTTTTGCTGCAGCAGCCATAGTGCTCTCATTTGTTACTTCCAGTGGGGCAGATAGAGAGCGCAGGGAGATTTTGTTTATATTTGCATACAAAGAAACATTTATGATCATGAGAGATGCTTGCTATGAAAAATATATACAAAGAAAGAGAGCAACTGGAAATGTGTATCTGTGGGCTTTCTGCGTTTTGTTTTGTGTTTAATCTCCCCTTTAGCATAACGAGAAGGCTGCATGCAACGCAGCTGTAGCTGCTAAGTGTGCAGTGGTTCGGTGATTTGCGAGCTGTGGTTGTGATAACTGGCTTCTGACTGGTGCTGCAAACATCTCAAGGATTTATTTGCACTCCAGATTGTATTCTTCAGCCCAGGCTTTGGGTTGGGAGGTGTGCGTAGTGTGCTGCCTGGAGCTGTACCAGCCTCAGCAACCAGCGATGTTCCAAAACACCAAGTGTGAAGGTGCCTGCCACATACATATTATCAGCACTTATCTCACAATCTGCCATGAAACAGTATGCACAGTCAGCCTCGGTATTGCTCTCTCTGTTTATTGAGACCATCTGCCTCTGCTGAGGGTCTTGCCATGCAGACAGCTATGGCAAGGTGCTGGCTGTCAGTGAGTTGCCACCCGCCAGCGGGGCTGCGGAGCTGTCTGCGGGCACGCTGGGAGCTGTGCCGGGGCGGTGTGCGGCTGTGTCAGCCCAACGTGTTTGACTTCATGGCGATGGCAGAGCGTGCACCCAGTTAGCTCCTCCAGCTTGGCTGACAGGCGGTGGCTTACAAGCTGTGGTTTCTGTGGCCATTTCCTTCCAGAAGGTATCAAAATCATTAAGGACTATATGCGTCAACTCCACATCTGTTACAGCCAAAGGGTTCCAGGTTCTTGTGCCATTTGGGTAGTTGCTTCTCTGCATGGATCAGTTCAACTAGGGCTTTTTTTGTTTTGTTTTGTTTTTCTGTTGTTTTTTTTTCCTCAGGAGCTATAAAAGTGGTGTCTGTCGTCCTACCAGAAGTTCATCGAAAATCCAGAATTCTCTTTTCCCTAGTGTAACAGAAGGCAAATGCTGTCCCAGCAGCATTATCGCAGTCATTATTGTATTTAAATGTTGTTGTGACACCATATGTCTCCTTGTATTTGATGTGTGCAAACACAAGAGAGAGTCCCTGTCTGTGAAGACTTATATAATCCAAATATGTCTGATCCTTGCTCTTTGCGTAGCAGACTGCTGTGATAGATTGTAAAGCATTTATCTTCAGCCGAGGCATCATCGTGCAGCTGAAACTTACTTGAAATTTTGCCAGAGAAACCTAAGTAGATATATTTGATTTGTTTATTTCAAAGCCAATAATTACTCTCCTGGATGAAGTTTTGGTGCCTATGCCAATAGAGTTAGCTGGACATGAGAACAACTAAAAAGAACATTCAAGTGCTGCGGAAGTCTGCACCTCATGCAGATCTACTGCTACAAACGTACTATTTGCGTGGGCATGGGGATGGGGAGGGAATTGCTGGAGCACCCCAAGCACTAAATATTATAGGGAGCAAATGCTAAAGCAAAACTGCTACCAGAAGTGCTTACAAGTAAATTGGAATTTTTACCATTAACACGTGCAGCAGCCGCTGGACCTCACTTCATAGTCAAAAGGTGTTGCCCAAGTGGACTTTACCAGAACTTAACAGTTGATTCAAAATTATGGCTAGTCAGTTCTTCCACTTCAAAAGCATCCACGTAACTCAGTGCAAATCCCACCATGCCTTTTCTTTTCAGAAATAGTTCACTAATCTGAGCTGTGCCAGTCCGCAAGCTTGAAAATATGCACTGAGAAAGCAGAAAGTGAAAGACATAATGAATGCCAAAGGGGTTGCCTGAGTAGAAAATTCACATCAAGTTTCCAAAAAAAAAAAGAAAGAAAAAGTAGAGCCTGAGCAAAAAAAGTCATATAACCCATGAAAAACACTGAAGCCATTCTGGTCCTCTCTGGATTGGCGCTGCCAGGGCGAAGGAGCTGTGGGCAGCAGTCAGTTGAAGACACAGAACGGTGACAGGGGACTTCTGCTTCCATCTGCTGGGGTATTTTTGTGCTTCCAAGGAGTGAATGAGTGGATTCTCTGTTAATTCAGTGCTTGAAGTCCCAAATGGGGACTTTCTCATTATATGAAAAACCTCACATTACACTCCAACGTAACATCATTTCTCCAGAGCCAAAACCCAACTTGAATGTTAATTTAATATTTAACTAACTCTTGGTTCACAGATTGGAACAGCATCTATTTCCACTTCTCTGTTGCTAACTTCTCAGAGTTAGGAAATTATTGCCACATATTGTTGAGAAAAAGATGCTTCTTGTCCTCTGACTCTTTCTACCCTGGTTCAGTGTCTGATGAGGCGACCTCCTTGAATGAGTGACAGCTGGAATATTTCTGTGCTCTGCAAACAATAGTATTTCCTGACAACAAAACGTCTCCTCCCTTATCTTCCCTCCCTCAACTCACTTAATGCCTTCCAAAGTGGGACAAGTATTTAGGATGGATATTTGGTTGGTACATGTGCTGTTGTGGGATAAAATACAGCCTTGTGCTGTTGGGGCTGTAAATCTTAAGAAAAGGCAAGTATTTGTATGCTAGCTCCTAGTCAGCATGCAGTTATCACAGAGGTCCAGGGCTCGCTCTGCGTTCCTCAGGAAATGGGATCTGATTTCTCGTTGGCAGCAGGTGATGGCACACATAACAGTTCAGTAAGGTGAAGCAATGTCTTAGTTTACAGCTGTATTTTCTTTGAGCAAGGCTGTTTTGGCTACAGTGTGCCTTGACAGCAGCCTGTTTAGCAGCATGATGTACAGCTGCAGTTGCTGAGGAGGTGAAAATGAGCACTGCCTCTCCTGGTGGCTCTGCGAGAAGCTCTAATCCCATTTTGCAATCCAGGAACCCCGGGGCTGAACTCTCCTCCAGGTGCAGCCAAATAAAGCTCAGAGCAGGTGGAAGGTTTTAACCTTCCAGCTTCAGCACGTCCTAGCTAACATCTCTCAGTACCTACCATAAATAGCTCCACCAGAGCCACGCTGCATAGCGTGGTGACTCAAGGGTATCTCTGTCTCTTTGGATCCTTGTTCAGTGTCCCTTGTGTGAAGTTGGCCACGTAGTCCACCAGGCCCTGTCTAAGAAGCAGAGCAAATCCTTTGCTGCTGGAAGTAGTATCAGCCTGTAAAGTAGAAGAGGTGGCTTAGGTACAGTCACTTTATCTCTGAGATACCCACTCAGGCATTAGCCACTGCCGAACTATGAGTCAGGTCACGCTTTCTGGGCAAGCAGCAACAATTCATGAGAAGCTAACTCTGCCCTGACGTGACTAAGCAAAAGGATCTGTAGCCAGTCCTTGTTTGCAGCAGGGGCTGGTCGGACACGTGAGCCCTACAGGTGGGCCTCAGCAGGGCCGAGCGCGTGCAGCAGCGTGTGATGGGCGCAGGCGGCTGCCCCCTGAGGCGGGCTGGGCCTGCCGGTGCCACAGACACCGCACAGCGCGGGGCCCGGCCTGGGGCGGCAGCGCCGACTGGTGCAGGCTTCGGCACACCGATGTGTCCTGTTTTTTGAGAAATTCCACCAAAAGCTGGAGGTGTGGTGACACAAGGGACCAGCGCCGTTTCCCATATCAGCAGCAGCATTCCCACCAAGTTTTAGAAGTCAGTGTCCAACGTCACTGGCAACAGCCTAGCATGGGAGCGGTGCGGGCGCCCACCAGCGTGAAGCTGAGGTATGGGCAGGGGGACATCTTCCAGGGGGATTTCAGTGTCACTTTTGCTGGTGTTTGTACAGCTGAATGAGCAGAAACAAAGCTCGTCCCTGTTCCCTTCTGGATACACTGACACCCCCGCAGCGTACGTCTGCAGAAGCACTCTGTGAGGAAGGGAAGTTAAGTTTGAGCTGTGTTTATTTTTGGTACGTTTTTAATTTAGTTTAATCAGGATTACTCATAAATTATCTATTAATTACTATGTGATATTTAGCAAGATCCTCTCAGCCATGTAGTCTATTTAGTGTTGCCGTGAATGCTTGCTGTCTTAATTGTAGGATACTTTGTCAACATTTAATCAGGGGTACTTACTAATGTGGCAGTGATGTGTTGGTAGCTGTCCCAGTACTATCAATCATGTGTGAGCAGCAAAGAAGGCTGTGACACCATTGCTCTCTGTCACATTATCAAGCCCTTGGGTTTTCTGGTTAGGGATGATGCTCACTTTGCTTTAAGTGGGCACTCTATCTCTCCAGCTCAACCCAATTTTTGTCATTGTCGACTTGAATATGCATCCTCTGAGCTCTCTGTGCTTTAATTCCATAGCTGCAGAGTAAAGGTTGCTGTTTCTGAAGGCAAAACTGATTGCTCCTTCACCGCTCCAAAGGCCTGCTCTTCCCGGTGTTACTCTGATAACTCACAAAAAACTAGTAACATGGACTGCAGCATGAGATCCAACAGAAGAATCGGTGTATTGAGACAAAATAAATGTAATGACCTTCCTTTTTTTATTTCTAGTAGCCGTGTCCTTTAACATGCTGCAGATCGAAAGCCTGTATTCAGTGGTTGTATCACAAATGTTCTTTGTCTCATTTTCTTACAGTCTGTATGGCAGACACATGCAGGCAAACCCCGAACCTCCGAAGAAGAACAATGACAAGTCAAAGAAGATCAGCCGTAAGCCTCTGGCAGCCAAGAACAAATAAGTTCCCAGCTTGTGCCTCTGTTTTTATATCTTTTACATTTCTTTTGCATGTGCCTATAATATTCCAGCACATCTCCTGTTATCCGTATTATAAGGAAGCAGAAAGTAGAGGTAAAAGCGATTTACTTTGTGTGCTGCTTTAGAAGATACTGCTTAAGGAATACAAAATTACGTACTCTCCTAATTACGGTCACATTTATGTAGCCATTTAATATATCACTGTCAAACACATTTTAGCTTTTCTATTTATATGTATATTAATGTCCTCTGTTCACACGTATCACATCCTGTTAATATCAGGGGTTTTGCACCTATATTATACAATATTAAATTTCATATAATATTCCGAATGATTTTAATAAAGGTCTCTATTTGTACTGTGTTTTGATTTCTTCAGTAGGACTTCTGAGGAGCAACGTTCCTGAGGAATGTGTGTCCAGTTTCCTGCAATGTGTTCATTTCTTTCGTAGGAGTGTAATATTTTGTCTGATACGCGTTAGTTAGAATTTAAAGCATTCTGTTCAAGGAGTTAAACATTTTAATCAGTTTCAATTTCTTTTTCACATTGCTGTGTCCTGCTTTTTTGCCTTGAAGGTTATTTTGAAACCAGGCAGTAGGGGAAGAAAGAGAGGAAAGAAAAAAATTATCTTTGTAAGGAGCTGCCAATTGCCAGCCTCAGTTTGGGGAAAGTGAGCTTTCTCATTTGAAGAAAATGATATTTCTGCCAACTTTTTAGAGCAGTTTTTTTAAGCAGAAAACCCAAATAACGTATTTAATCTCTGCCATGAAAATGCTTGTATTGAAGAGCTGTTCCAAATGGCTGTTGAAAATGCCACAGGTGCTATATTTATCAGTACAAAGCCCGCACCGCAACCAAGCTCAGAAGCTGCAGTTCAGAAGTGATTAAACAACAAATTGTTAATAATGTGAAACAGCTTCAGGTCTTACCAGTGGCAGGAAAAAATGATAATACAGACAGTGATTTCCAAACAGTCTTGTAAGAGCAAAATCTAACCAGGAAACTGAAGGAGCAAGAACAGATCAGATATTCCTAACCAGATTGCTCAAGTCAGGAGCTTCCTGCTCCCATTTGCATGGATTTCATACCTGAGCTGAATTTCTGGTGTCAGCTGGCCAGCGAGCCAGGAAACATGCCCAGACTGCTGTGGTATTAAGGAAGAGCAGAAAAGGTTTTAAATATCTAATGCTAGAAATGATACATTTTGTATCTAAAGACTCTTATCATTGCCTCTTGATAGTGTTCAGGACTACCCCAATGTTTAAGTAACAAATGGTTGCCTTAGTCTGGGAATAAACGCATTGACATATATTTTGCAACAGATTTTTTGAGTTGGCAAGCAGGGACAGGAAGTTGGCTTCGAGCTTCAGGGACGTTTTGAGTGGTCTTTGGTACTTCAGAAGAATGAGGCAGCCTTGATAGGCAGATGGAAGATGGTGAAAATGATAGACTTGTCAGAACAGTCTATTTTATCCATTGCAAGCTCTGCAGGATTTTCCAAACCTCATAAGTGATCTGTATAGGGGAACAGTTCCAAGTGAAACAGACCCATTGCGGTGCTGGGTTGGGCGCGTGTTAGGAATTCACAAGAGCTGGCCACCTGCTAGAATGCACGCAATTAAATCTAGTCGCAGGCATTAAAACTTGAGGGTATCTAATGACAAACAATACTGGTGCTACAAAAGCCTTGAAGAAATGTCAGTGAAATGTCAGAAGATCCCAAAACTACTACTGCAAATTCCTTTTGGAACAAAATAAATAGCAAGGACGTATCTATTGGGAAGGGATCCTTTCTGCAGCAGCCTTTCCTGGCACTGTGCACAGTCCCAGCTCTTGGGGTGGTGATGGCCACAGGGCCACTGTTGTCCTGGCAGCCACCTGCAGCTGTGCCTAAATCCATCCTTTCAGCCTTGAGGAGATTTTGTGTATGCTCACTTCAGGTCCCTGAAGACTAGTGGCTTACCACCACCTGTGAAACCCTTTGCTGGGATTTCAGCTAACCTGTGGGACTCCACTTGAGATGCACCGCACGTGCTTCAGCAGAGTGCTGTGGCTGAGGGCAGGCACTGCGCAGTAGCAAGGGGTGCAGCTGAGCCCTGAGCAACTCTGCAGGCCCAGCTAAGTGGGACCTGTGCTCTGCTGGCATCTCCCTGGGGAGATGAGTGCTGCCTGCTATCAGCTTGGTAGCAGCGTGGCTCTCCTCGTGCTGGCACAGAAATCCAGCTGGAGCAGAGCAGGTGGTGTTGGGGCTGCTTCCATCACCTGCAGGTGTTGGGGTTCAGAAGGAGAGGAGCTGCTAAGTGGCTACAAGGGCTTCAAAGCATGGAGTCGGGTCTCTAATACAAAAATAAAGGCTCGTTCAGAAAGGCCTGATAATGTTATTTGTGGGAAGCTGTTGCGCCGCTTTAAATAAGCTGCTGATTTTGAAGGATTAGTCAGACTTTCATTAACTGCTGTTGCAAATTTTGTAAATGTGGAAAGAATCGTGCAAACTCTCCTCTGTGGTATTTCTGAAGTATCGATTGGAGCATTCCTGGGTTTTCACAGTCAAAAAAATAATCCACCCAGCCTTCCCACTTCTGCCCCCATGCAGGATGAAGGAGCGTAGCTTTGACAAGCAAAAGCAAGAATGAGGGGTCTGGGGAAGAGTAAGTGAAAGGCGTAAAGATGAGAAGGATAAAAGCGATCCTAAAGGGAGCAATGTTATACTGAAGATGGTGGCAGACGGGGAAAAGAGAAGGTTCTTGAAAAGGAAGATGAAAAATAAGATAATGATCTGAGAAGAAGACGTAAAACTGAAATGCACAAAGCTTTACAAACAGAAAACAAAATGGGGGAAAAGAGTGCTCTTCAGTGGTTCAGGGCAGAATAAAAGAAGTGGGGAAGAAAAGAAAGTCAGCTGGGATGTAACATGCTAATGTTTTAGTGTTTTTAAAAGATAACCAGCTTCTCAGAGCAAACTGCACAGCAGTTTGATGGTGTTATGTATCCATCCTCTGGAGTCATTGCATTTTTAATATTTAAAAACAACTTGTTTCATTTTACTGGGTCACATTTACTTCCCTGCTATACTTTAAGGAAAAGGGATGCCGTGTCATACAGCAGTGAACCAGCAGTGAGCGTTGCAGCTCGTGGTGGTGCCTCTGGTCCCTGCGGGCGCTGCTCTGGAGGCTCCATCACACGGAGGCTCAGCCCCCGGCCCTGGGGCACGGTGAGGAGTTGTGTTGTGCCATCTGGAGCACGGAGCTCTGTGCAGGCAGCCCTTTCTCCCCTGGTCAGTATTATTTCAGTTTGCTACTGGCCTAATTGACAGTACCTGGCTCATGGTCCTTGGAAAGAACTTTTTTTGCCATCCAGTCCTCCATGGGGACTTGTGCATGTTGCCTCTTTGGGCAAGCCTCTCCCACAGCCAAGAACATGCCACTTCAAGGAGAGAAAATTGTTCCTGTGAGAAGGAAATTTGCTTTTCATAACTTTCCAGCACCTGGGAGCTCTTTGAAAATAACAGTGCAGGTAATTCTCTATTTAGATGTTGCATGCGGTGAGTTGGAAAAAATGTCACAATTTTCTGCATACAGTGCACCCTAACAAACAAATTCTTTTACTGGATTATTGGAAGACTGACACACACTGTGTGTGCCAAGAGTGGCCCAGGGGGATGCGTGCCCCTTGTTAATGATAGGGCAAAAGGCAGCCTGAAACCCTGAACGTGCAGGCACCATCCGCAGTGTTCTTGGGCCCCAGTGTCTGTTAACCCTGCGCTGCCTGGTACGGCCCTCCTGATGGACAGGGTTAAAAAAGGTCTCCTAGACACCGCTGTTATTATGTTTCTTACTGAAAATGAAGATAGGCATCAATATTTTGTGATCCTGACGTTCCACCCTTTTTTTCTGATTGTTAGTTTGGAAGTCTGTTTCCCATGGAGTCACTGGAATACAAGCATCTTTGTTTTTTAGCCAGGTCTTTTCCTGTTAAGGAAATGACACCGTAGCATCTGTTGATCACTGAGCTGCCAGCCTTGCAGCTGACAATTCACACCAGCACCCGGAGCGTTTTCACGTGGGAACACAGCTTATCTGGAGGTGCAATCCAAGCCAGAATTGCTGGATTGTCGCATCCCTGGGGCTCGTCCCGCCATGCTGGGCCTGGCACTGGGCTCCCGAGGACGGGCAGAGGGAGGACCCTGCCATTGCCTCCTCCCTGCCCTGGAGCAGAGCACAGGCAGGAGCCCAGCCCCGATGTGCTCTGTGCTGCTTGGTGCCGTTCTGCAGGTGGGTGAAGTCCGTGTCCTTCCCGCTGGCGTGAGCAGCAGGAGCCTTGGAGATGGGTAATTCTTCCTGTTCAGAGCGGGTGGTAACTGTTAATATTCTCATGACAACCAGGAGGAGTGAGACTGTCGTCGGTTATATCAGTTGTTAATTTTGTAAATATTAACAATTTCTAGGATTATGGCACAGGATGTGAGCTGTCAGCTTGCTTTATTTCCCTCCCACTCCTTCTCGCAGTGACACATCCCTCACACTCCAGGATTGGTGCCATGTGTTTGTTGCCTTTCGCTGACACCGGGGCTGGCAGATGTGCTGGGAACGAACTATTATAACCTCCCAGCAGTCAGATTGCCTTCCCCAGCTGGGTGCTTCGTTTCCTCTGATCTAAGAAGCAATGTGCCTGCGAAGCACAGCGATTTGTGGATACCTGGGGCTGGTTCCTGCCCGAGGCAGCCATCTCCCCTTCCAGCTCCCTCCATGCCGCTCCCATCCCGCTGCATCGGGAGCTAAACCACCGCTCCCAGCAGCACTTTCCCTATTGCGGAAAGCCCTTAGAAGTGACATTTTCATGCTATATATCAAGAGCAAATTTTTCCTGTATTTTTAGACCAAGGAACTGTGGTGTCGCTCCCGCAGCTTAATGGCTGTGCCTGGAGCCAGCTTTGGCAAATACCTCAGGATGAGGTGCGCTGGGGTGCGAAGCACCAGGGACAAAACAGGCAGCATCCACAGATGGCAAGATGCAGGCACTGGGCAGAACACCCACCTCGTTTCAATAATGGTTCTAGTGGAAATCAGGCTCTTGCTCTTGCCTGAGCAGCACATGTTGCTCTTCTTGGCTTGCTGGTCATTGTTTTGTTGGTGCTGGTGGCCCTGGGGCGTGGACCTGTTCCCAGGGAAACGCTCACAAAGCTGTGCAACAGGGGCACCTCCTGCCTCCCTGACTGCCCCTCAGAGCCCCATGTGCAGCAGTCTCCCATCCCAAGCCCTGCAGCCACCCTGACTCCATCAATAATGCTGCCGAGCACCAAAGTGCCGGGTCCAGCTGTATGTGGTGTGTGCTGAGGCAGCTCATGCTCCTGGTGGGAGAGTGGATTTTTGCCCAGTAATGGCCATTGGTCTCCCTTCAGCCCTGTGGATGCGCCATGGCAGTGGGGACATGGAGAGCTGGTGACTGTGCCAGTTGTGCTGGCGGCCAGTTGTGCCACCATGGGAGGAGGTGTAGGAGGCTTGTTCTTGGCACGCGTCTGTCTGGACATGTGGCTATTCCTAGGTGTAATTAAACAAAAAAGCAAATGTGTGGAAATCCTGCTCCATCGGCACATCCCCACTGCTGGGCACAGCGGCAGCTCCATCTGAGATAGGGAAATGGCCCCCTCAGAGGAGCTGTGTCACCTGGTGGTCAGGTGCTGCATTTTGAGAAACCGTACGGATGGTGGCCCAGCTCTCAGCTGAGACGGGCACCCCTCGCTGCCTCCTTTTTGTTCTCACATTGATGTAGATATTTCATTTTAGCTGCTCCTCAAACATGCCTGGCACACATGGCCACAGAAATCAGCAGCTGTGCTGGAGCAGAAGTGGGCTCTGGTGCAGAGGAACAAGGTGCTCCAGTTCTTAGTGGGACATGATCTTACCATTCAGACTATACGACGTGGCTTTCCAGGGTTAATTCCTGGTCAACTTCAGCTGCTTGAAGGTTTGTGCTCCAGGGGTGATATCTATTAAGCATCTGGCAGATCAGGAATTCAATACTAATCCATTCTGAGGGCAAACATAAAAAGCAGAACTTGGATTTAAATTCAGGAGCCATGCAGATAGCGGACAGATAATGGAGCTTAATTGTCCGAGGCTCTCAGCCTCTTGTGCAAGCAGGGAGGATGACCAGCAGCAGCTACCGGTGCAATTTTCAGCCTTTGCCAGCAGTGGGTGCAATAATACAATTAGAACAGCAAGGAAGAAAAACAACAGACCTGGGGAAAAAAATAATTAAGCCCAGCAATCCTTCTAATTCCTTGTGTTGTGGTACGGAAACGTGCTGAGACAGCTCATGCCAAGCCCAGCTGTCACCCGTGGCCTGGCAGGGTGTCCCCAGGGGGGCCGCTGGTATTTCTCCCCTCGCCTCGCCTGTGCATCAGCTCCTCCAATTAGGAAACCAAATAATTCGGAGGCAGCCATGCAGCACCAAGTGCTGTAGCAAGGGCTAAAGATAGCGCTGGAGC
>WBMW01003760.1:0-17244 GCA_013396635.1 Penelope pileata
TTGGAGGAACCATCTGGACTGCAAATAGAAATGGCAAATTTACTTTATTCATTTACTTTTTGTAATTTCAATTTTTTTTTTGCTTGCTTAATATATATTGAGGGCAGTTTGAAAGACCAAAGGTTGTAAGAGAAAAGGTCATTCTTCAAATTCTTTGAGAAATTACAAATTTTCTTGAAGAACACTGTGATTTTCTTCTCCTACAGGTGTAGCTGAAAGCCATCATGTGAAGAGGAGGACAGGAATTGTCTTCTTTAAATACAGACTGGGGAAGGGTATGCTGGGAAAGTTGATACTATGTACTGAAGATATAGTACAATATAATACAATCTTTGTAACATAGAGAATGATTAAGAATTGTGTTTAGAATAGCATAATAACACTTTTAATGGGAGTTGGAAAGAGCTTTTATTGTGCCTATTCCTGATTTAGGGCATTTCAGCAAAAACTAAACAGTAACTGGCATATGTCAAAAAGAAAATAGTGGGAAAAAACAGGTATCCGCATACTCAACTGGTATTTATACTATCCAGCAAGAACACTAAGGCAGAAGCCTAATACCAACAACACAAAAGATCAGTGCATTTTATTAAAAAGTCATCTAAATGTATATACATTATTATTTTAGCTGTGCTTTCACAACTTTTATGGCAGGACAGAGCACCCTGAGCCTGATTTGATCTGAGGACCCATTTGCTTTGGTCCCCAAATAATCTCTGGCAATTTTTAACATCATAAGGTTGATTTGCTACCCCACTAGTGGGTATGTTGTAATGATATATTCTGTTCTTGACAGGAAGTTGGACATTTCTACTGTATATATAAAATCAGTGCTTACAGAAGGAAAATATTTGACTTCCAAAGATTGCTAGGAAAGCATCGCTTTTTTTTTAAATCCATGTTTGGATGTAACGGCTTCAAGCCAACTTTGTTTGATTCCTAAAGGAACTCAGACATTTTAGCCTAGTCACTGCCAATAGCCAACAGCTCCTGGCAGATGTATTACACTCTCTAAAGCTCAACTAATGAACCTTAGATTTGTTGTTATGGAAAGATATAAATTAGATGTCCTGCACCATTCCAGCAAAAAGAGTTGAAATTGAGAAGAAATCTGTATTTTGACGAGAAACAAACAAGCCCAATCTTCACAAATAAAATATTCTCATGTTGAAGATCCCTGTAAGATGAAGAATCTCTATTCTGTTCAGTTGAGAAAAACAATGATCCATAATGACATGGCTGTTATTGTAAGAAACGTCAAAGCCACAAAACTTTTAAAATTACTCCTCACTGTGTTCAACTCAGTGACTGGATCACATACAGGATTTTTTTTTTTTTTCCAAAGAATTCAAAATTTTAATATGCTGGCATCACTGTGATGTAAAAAGGCTATTCCAACAGTCTCTCTCTTTGATTTAAAAGTATGTGTGTGTAATGTTTGATCTTAGTAATTAAAGGTAAGATGTAAGAGATTTAGGCTTGAATTTCCATCTAGCAAACTAGTGAGAGATTTTTAGGTTTTATATTGTTCATTAGCCTGAGAGCCCTTACCGAAGGTTTTGTCACCAGTTTCCAAGTAGCTGTATTTGATGTGGGGAACAACTGCAGATTTTTGGCTTTGCAACCATCTCCTCTCAGTGAGAATTTGCGTTCAAAAACATTGCTCTGAATGTTAGCTTGAAGTTGTTTTTGCACACTATTATTGCTTATAATCTTATTGGCTAATTGCATATCACAGAAAGCTGGTGAAATAATCTGGGAAAGAATACATGTGCAACTTTTGTTAAGAAATTCCTTATTGAGAAGCATAGCATATTATGGTTTAAAAGATTTCTACTAAATTCATACAAATTAGGTTGAGTCTGTGAGCTTCATCAGAGATATTGATGCTTCTTTGTGTGAAGAAATGTTTGTAGTTGGGTACTAGAAAGGCTCCAATAACTTGTAAGAGGAAGCCATTACTTTGTGGCTTCTACTTCTGTCTGAAAAGACCCGATAAAGCCTAAAATGCTAATCTTCCTGAGTGAAAAAAGGTGTTTGCATTCTGCAATGTATATTCATATATCTATATATACAGTATATATACTTATATATGCAATGTATACATTTATATAGACAAAACCAGAGGATTTTAAAGTTATTTGAAGACTTAGAACAACTTCTGATTACACTTAGGTTTAATTTATTTCAAATTGTATTAAGCACTATACCTTTTAAGCTGTACCTAAATGTTTTAAAAGTGCACAACACGTCTAGTGCTATTAAAATCTGTACAATATCGTGCACTGCATACTTTAAAAGACTTCTATTTCTCTCAGGTCAATTCTTTCTATATTTTCCTGTAACAAGGAACAAGTTTTTATTCTTTCAAGTGACATACTTGTGACAACATAGTGATGCTTGTTTCCTAGGTCCATGAACACTTCTGTACTCACATTTAAACTTATAGCAGCTTTTAGACTGTGTTCAGTATGACATGTGCATTCAATTAGCTTCAAAAGGCTATCATAAAAGCAATAACTGAAGAAATGTAGTTTAAGTATATCTGGTATATTTTTCTGTTGCAGCAAGTAAAACTAAATCACAAAATGTTCCTGAGATTTTATTTCAAGTTTAAAGTTTTTTCGAGCTTAGAAAAGAGATTCTTGAGAGTTTGTGATAACAGTGATGGGTGAAAGGGCCCCAAATTAAATAGATGGAACAAGCATCATTAGTACAATATGAGCATATGTTCTCTGTCTACCCTTTGGAATAACTGGTGTCGCACACTATGAATTTGTAGAAAACTATTTGTCCTGGATGCTATCTGAAGAGAAAAAATACAGCCAAGAGTAAAACTTGAAATGGCTTCAGACAGAAATATTTGAGGCAGTCCACCTTTACACAGGCCAAGTTCTAAAATATTATTGTTTATCTTATATTTAACCTTCTTTGTCAAAATATACTTTAAGTTACAGAAAATAATATCTTATTGTTGAGGACAAATTTATTCACCTTTTATGAAAAGTAGATTTCTTACATGCATCGTACCTACTTGCAAGCTCATGGGAAAGATAATTTCTACCCATTTACTTGTTATGCTCTCCAGTGATTATATATATATATTTTTTTCCAGAATCCTTTTCTCTTTCATGTGAAAATTTGAATTTAAAATTTGTGCAGTTATTAAGAATTAACAGTTAAAAAAATTAAATGTTATTTCTTAAATCTTTGTATATCCCTTTAGTAACATTGGTGTTATTTTCCATGGTACTTTCCATGCAAACTAGATGTATGCAGTATTTTATTGTCAAAATAATGTTTTGAGTAGTAAAATGGCAAGGGAATACTGACTGAGCTATTAATAAAACACACCAGCTTTTAGCTGGCAAAGCAGCCTTCTTTCCATCAAATGTGTCTCAGCCTTTAATAAAGAAACTCAAGTGGTGTAGGTGAAAAATTACTTTTCTCACCCGGTCATCTGTCTGTCATGTATTATTCAGGTCACCACTGTTTGTCCTGAACTGTATCATTCTGTAGTAGTGTCAGGTATGAAATATGTTCAGTGTAATTCCATCAGACTTCACGAAGTTGATTAGAACAGATCACCTTTCGGCATGGACACAAGTTATCTCAGCAGATTGAGTGAAAAAGACTTATTTATCCTTGCCTTATAATACAGAAAGAGATGAGCAAATTTATACACTAACTCCAAAAGACTCATATTTTGTGTGAAAACAAACTGAAGGCAGTAATTCTATTGAAAATACTTGAATACATGAATATTTCTTTGAAAACATATATTTTCTTTCAAACCACAAAATATAAACCTTTAGCTACATACATTATATAACAAGCTTTTAATTGATTATTTTTTCCCCTGGACAAAATCAGGGGAAAGAATTAAATTGGTGTTGCTTTATTTTTGATATGTTGCATGCTTGCAATGGCTCTGTTTCATTAAAGGTACAAATGTTGGTGAAGTTCTAAATATAATGATGTGTGATATTTTTTATGCTAACTAATAGGACAGAAAATAGATATGAAATACTTTGTCAGAAATTCTGTTGAGCAGAGGCTTCTTGTTTCTCAAGGATAATGACTGAATTATTCTGCAATAATTTGGGAAAGCCATTTTTTAACATTGTGTACTTTGTATTATGGAGAACAACCATGCCAAAACATTAAGAAACCTTTTTAACATCTGTGGTAACTCAGTGAAACCCCATCTCCAATACCCTTTCTCACTTAAAATATCCTTGCCTTGTGTATGGCTCCTGTTCAGTATTACAGTTATGGTGTGCACTTCATAAAGCATTGAGTCTTAGCAACAGAAAACTCAAGATAGGCCAAACCTGCTGATTCAAACCAGGAGTCACCTGTCCGCCTGCAAACTGTTGTGCTGCCTGAAATGTGTATCTTTACCTGTGAAGAATGCAGCTTTAAAGGCATTTCTTTCATTTAGAATTAAAGAAAGTGAGCGTAAAGGAGACGGCAAAAAACATCTGGTGGGTTTCAACAACCAGCAACTTCTGTGGGGCCACTGATTCTCCACAGCAGGTTCACCCCTACCAAGGAGTGGAAGGCCCTGCTGCTTGTTTTTTCACTCTGGGTAAACATTCTCCTCACACGGTGTTGGATGTTGAAGCAAAGCTGCGCATTAGCACATCCTTTACACTTCCTTTCAATAAGAAAATGTTGACTTCGCTATCTACCTCTAGAAAAGTGTGGAGGATAATGAGTCCTGTGAGAAGGGAGCTTAAGACACAAATTTTCTGTTTTCTTGTAGGTCTGCATTTCATTCAGTTTTGTGCTTTTTTTTTTTTTTGGCCCTCCATTCGAGATCATAGAATCATAGAATGGTTCAGGTTGGAAGGGACCTTAGAGATCATCTTGTTCCAAGCCCCCTGCCATGGGCAAGGACACCTCCCACTAGACCAGGTTGCCCAAAACCCCGTCCAGCCTGGCTTNCTGATGTGTTCATGCTTCTCCTGATGCAGCCCAGGATCCAGTTGGCCTTCAATCGCACACTACTGGCTCATGTTGAGTTTCTTGTCAACAGACACCCCCAAATCCTCCTCCTCAGGACTACAATCAGGGACTAGGTTCTTTAGTTTGGACTGAGGTGTCTCTCGAATAATCCAGTGTCTTAATATGAACACAACAAAACATTTAATTGATCCAAGTTTCACTTCCTAAGGGCTGTACCAAAGAAAAGGTTTGATTTTGCACTTTTTAAGATTGTAGTACCAATATATGACAATTTGCTCAGTATTTTCCACCTTGCTGGTTAGAAACCTCATGTAAAAGGGAAAGTAGGAGAGGTCTACAGATTTACTTTACTAAATGAATCTTTAGCATATGAATAGAAGAAGGAATGAAATGGAAGTTTCTGAAGCATTTTCCCACTGACACCTGTCGCTTTGGTGACCCAGGAGGGTTACTAAGCATTTGACTTCAGTCAGCCAAACAACATGCACATGTGAGGTTTAATCAGAGTATCTGAATGTCACTCTTGAACAATATCAGGATTTTCAGAATTAGTTCATGATTCTAATCTACTTTCTAGACTTTACACGCTGTGCTTGAGAAAAGTGTACAAAATGTGCCGTTTTTCTTTTAGTATTTTATAAGGGCAATTTCTTTGCAAGAAACTGCTCTAAACTATCCCAGGCTGTACCAAATGTAACTCAGACTCACTTCTGTTAGAAACCTGCATCTGTTAAGCAACCATTTTTTTGTCAAAACCTTATGTTAAAGCTTATGATATTTTTATTTTATATGAAACAGTTAAACTCATCTTCGAATTTTAGTTTTGAGTCTTTACAACGACATTGTTTAATAACTACAGCGCATGCTGAGATTTTGCTTTGAATAAGTTGAACTCAAATTTAATATATCAAGATAAAACTCTATATTTTGTCAAAGAGAAAAAAATCCCTGGGTTTCTTACCATTTTTCCCTGAGCAAAAATATAAGAAAAAAAATTATTAATAGTAGTATGTAACATAAGAATAATAAAAGTATACTCATTACATTTCAGTGTTGATGATGAAAAGCAGTTTACTAACATTTTTCATATTTGAGCATGTTTCTGCATCTTTTTTCAAGTCATTTAGTATCTTTGCTCATCAGAAATCTTTAAGAAACTTTTTTTCTTAGAGTCTCTTTTCCTATCCATTAATCTGTGCCTTTATTTATTTTTTTTTTTCCGACTGAAGTTGATGAAGAGCTGGACAGACTAAGGGGCTAAGGCCAGTTAATGGATGCAGCGGGTCACATTCTGGTACAAAGTCTGGGCTCAGCTCCCGTTGAATTGACAGATTGCAATCAATGAAAATTTTGGTTGTATATTGGAGAGTGGAATTTGGCCAAGTATATTTAAGGAGATCATATAATTAGTTAATGTCTGCAGAGTATGCACTATGGAAAACACTAAAGCTCCATATACTTAGCACAATGTGTTTGCTTCTGTGGAAGGTGCAGGCAAAATATACAGCATGGTAACAATTGGTTGAAAGCCCAAGGTTACAAGTTCTATTGAATTAGAATAGCTTAGACTGCAATGTTACTTGACAAATAATAGTCTCTGCAGACACAAGTAACCATAAAACCAAAAAGCACCAATCATGTGCTTCAGATCCCATGAAGACGTTATCTTCAAGCTGTACCAAGACCAGGGAAGAATGTAATTTCTCAAGGGTGCCAACGTATCTTTGCTTCTGCTCTGTTCATTTTATGTGAAATGCTGTGATATTTTGTGGTTTGTTGAAGAATCAGACGCTGGAATAAAAAGATCAAATGAGTAATTTTCTTCCCTTTTTTATTTTATTTTTTTGTTTAAATGGGAAAAAAGAAAAATCTACTTCTATGTTTACTTTAAAAAAATGTGTTTTACATATAAACATGCAGTAATACAAAGATTCAATTGACAGAGCAGATGGAGGACTCTGGAGTCTGTTATTTTTATTTAAACTTTGAACAAATCTTATGAATTTTTGCAATCTACATTTTATGTTTTGAGGATGGCAATACCCACCCCATTTCAAGAGAATGAAAGACTTTATTAGACAGATGCTCCAAAGACATGCAATTGAAAAGATCCTAGAGATTTCTCTGTGTATTAGTCTGATTATAGTTCCTCTGCTTTACAAAATACCTTTTACATGGATTTGTGAACAAGTTAAATTATGTTATATAGAAGTAGGGTATGGTAGCAATTTCTGCCTCATAGCTTTCATGCCTGAAAAATATCAACTAAATATAAACCATACCTTGTAATAAAACCATATTTAATGAAATGCAGAGGTTATGCTGTTTTGGAGGCATATAACCAGATTAATTCCCTGTAAACTTTGCCAGAATTGCCTGCATTTTTTGATATCTCTGTTTGAATCCAGCTCCAGATTAAGACACCTAAACTCAGGTGTTTGAGTCTGAGATAATCTTCAAAAACAACAAGAAGGAAAACCTGAAGAACTAAAGGCTAGTCAGCTCCACCTTAGTCCCTGGGAAAGTGAGAAAGTAACTAATCCTGGAAAACATTTCCAAACACTTGAAGGACAAGATGATAAAATGAGAATCATTGAATCATTCAAGTTGAAAGTGTTCTTTAAACGTCATCTAGTCCAACTCCCCTGTGATGAACAGGGACATCTACAGCTAGATCACGTTGCTCAGGGCCTGCCACAGCCTAACCTTGAACGTCTCCAGAGCTTCCATCACCTCCCTGGGCAACCTGGTCCAGTCCTTCATCACCCTTATTGTAAAAAACTTTTGTTTATATTCAACCTAAATCTTCTCTCTTTTAGTTTGAAACCATTTTGTCTTGTCCTATCACAGCACGCTCTGCTGAAGAGTCTGTCCCCTTCTGTCTTACAGCCCCCCTTTACGTGCTGAAAGGCCGCTATCAGGTATCTCCAGAGCTTTCTCTTCTCCAGTTCGAACAGCCCCGGCTCTCTCAGCCTGTCCTCATAGGAGAGTTGTTCTATCCCTTGGATCATTTTTGTGGCTTTCCTCTGGATGCACTCCATCAGGTCCATGTCTCTTCTGTACTGAGAACTCTGCATCTGGACACAGTACTCCAGGTGATGTCTCACCAGTGCACAGTAGAGGGGTAGGATCACTTCTCTTGACCTGCTGGCCACGCTTCTTTTGATGCAGCCCAGGATAGGGTTAGCTTTCTGGGCTGCAAGGGCACATTCCTGGCTCATGTCCAGCTTGTCATCCACCAGTACTCCCAAGTCCTTTTCAGTAGGGCTCTGCTCTATTCTTTCATTCCTCGGCTTGTATTGGTAGTGGGGGTTGCCACAGCCCAGGTGCAAGACCTTGCACATGAATTTGTTGAACCTCATGAGGTTCTCCTGGGCCCACTGCTCAAGTCTGTCTAGGTCTCCCTGGATGGCATCCTGTCCCTCAGGCATGTCAACTGCACCACACAGCTTGGTGTCATCTGCAAACTTGATGAGGCTGTGCTTGATCTCGTTGACAATCTCATCAATGAAGATTTTAAAGAGCATCTGTCCCAGTATACACCCCTGCGGGACATCGCTCATCACTGATCTCCATCCAGACATTCAGCCATGATTTGTAGCAGTTTGCATGGATTCATGAAGGGGAAACCATGTCTAATGAACCTCATACACTTCTACAATGAGACGGCTTGGAGGAAAAGGGGAGAGCAGCAGGTATTTTTCACCTCTATTTCAGTAAAGCCTGTATCAGTCTCTCTGATAACATACTCGTAAGCAAGCTGACAAATCACAGGTTAGATTATGGCACAATTATGTGGATTGAAAACTGGTTGAACAGCTGAGTCCAGAAGGTTATGACTGGCCAAAATTCCAGCTGAAGGCAAATCACGAGTACAAAACACAGGAGTTGTACACAACTCCTTGTACACAAGACAAAACACAGGAGTTGATACTGGGGCCAGTACTACTTAACATCTTCATTAATGACCTGGACAATGGGACAGAGTAAATCCTCAGCAAGTTTGCATATAATACAAAACCATGAGAAAGAGAGATTTTGATGGGCTCCAAAACTGGAGTGAAGGGAGTCTCATGAAGTTCAAGAAGGGGAAAGTCCTGCAGCTGAAGAGGAGTAACCCCAAGCACCTGTACATGCCCAGCTGGAAAGCAGCTCTTTAGAGAAGGATCTTGGAGATCTTATAAATAACAAACTGAATGCATCCCCACAGAAAAGAAGAACAACAGCATTGTGTGCTGCATGAGGAAGAGCAGTGCCAGCAGATCTAGGGAGGTGATCCTTTCCCTGCTCTCATTACTGGTGAGACACAAATCAGGAGTTGTGTCCAGTTCTGGTCTCCTCAATACAAGAAGGAAATGGGCTTACTGGAATGAGTCCACTGAAGGGCCACACAGATGATTAAAGAACTGGAGTCTCTTTCACATGATGAGAAGCTGAGAAAGATGGGACTGCTCAGCTTGTAGAAGAGAAGGCTCTGAAGAGTCTCAGTAGTGCATATAAATACCTGATGGGAGGGAATGAAGAAGAGAAAGCTGGACTCTTCTCAGTAGTGCTCCCTGTCAGGACAAGAGGCAATGGCCACAAAAGAAAACACAGAAAATTTGTCTTAAATGATATTTATTAGTTAGTTTATTTATTCATTTTTTACTGTTATCATGGTCAAACACTGGAAAGATGTTCTGGAATGTCTCTCCTTGGAGATATTTAAAACCCACCTAATCACGGTCCTGAGCAAATGGCTCAAGGAAGCACAGTCTGAGCGGCGGAAGTTGCGCTAAACGACCTCTAGGTCATAGAATCATAGAATCATCGGTGGTCAGTGGGGACAGGACAAGGGGCAATGGCCTTAAGCTGGAGCACAGGAAGTTCCGCACCAACATGCGGAAGAACTTCTTCACAGTGCAGGTGACGGAGCACTGGAACAGGCTGCCCAGGGAGGTTGTGGAGTCTCTTTCCCTGGAGATATTCAAGACCCGCCTGGACGCCTACCTGTGCAACCTGCTGTCTGGAACCTGCTCTGGCAGGGGGGTTGGACTCGATGATCTCTTGAGGTCCCTTCCAACCCCTGCAATTCTGTGATTCTGTGATTCTGTGATCATAGACACACTAGGTTGGAAAGGACCTACAAGATCATCTAGTCCAACCGTCCTCCTATCACCATTACCACCCACTAAGCTACTGAATCATATCTCTCAGCACCTCATCCAGATGATTCTTGAGCACCACCAGGGACGGTGACTCCACCACCTCCCNCTAATGCAGGCCAGGGTGCCATTGGCCTTCTTGGCCACCTGGGCACACTGCTGGCTCATGTTCAGCTGAGTATCAATCAACACCTCCAGGTCCTTTTCCTCAGCATAGTCTTCCAGCCACTCTGCCTCAAGCCTATAGCATTACATGGGGTTATTGTGGCCAAACTGCAGAACCCGGCACTTGGCCTTGTTGAACCTCATCCCATTGGCCTCAGCCAACAGCCTAGTGATCCAGCCTGTCCAGATCCCTCTGAAGGGCCTTCCTACCTTCAGGGGTCCCTTCCAACCTCGACAATGCTGTAATTTAAAAAGCTGAGCTGCTATTTGAATTCAATTGAACTTGATCAAGTTACTCACATTTAATTATGTAGTACCTTTTGATGTGTCCTAGGGTATCTGTCGTAGGACTGCTGTATCACAGAGAAACTGTGGGAATCTTATGCAATTCTAGAGCTCTGTCTGGAGCTCTGCTATATGACTTTAGGACACCTCAGACAACAAAATTGACCACTCCAAATGCATTGTCTAGATCTCTGTTGACTGTAACATCACCTTGGATACCTAATTCAATGCAGATCCCCAAAAGTAGGTGTTTCAGACCAAAATAGCACAGACCACCCAGGTTGTGAAAGCAATTTGGTGAATACTAGGATTTATGTTCCTGAAGCGCTATATCTCTTTATTGTAGTTGAGTGGGGGTATAGTGAAGTGTTTCCCATTCAACTCCATGTCTTTCAGATAAAAAATTAACTAAATATAACATTCTATCCTCCACCCCAGGAGAGGTATAAAGTAGTCTCTTGCTCAACTCACACAATCCAAAAAAAATATGAGTAAAGTGCTACAATTCTTAGTCTTAGTTTATCTCCAGGTGTGCATGTTGAGGCTGCAGACATATTTTTTTTAGAAGAAACTGAAAATTGTTAAAATTAAACAGTTTCAGTTGTTGAAATTGCTGGATTTTCACTTATATTGCCCCAAACCTACAATATTATGGTGAATAAGTTAACATTAATTTGATTATGACCTTTGTGTACTGTGTGTTTAGAGATTAAAGGTAATGTAGATGTCTTTGATCAAGATCTTATGAGTAAAAATATCTTAAATCTCAGCCTTGTCTTCTTGGGCAAACTAGATTCTGATTTCCTAAACGTAGAAATGCACACTATATTTCTAGTCATGTTACTGTAGAAAATCAGTAGCAAATGTTTAGTGTTTTTGTTTGATTGTTTGTCTGTTTACAGAGGAAAAGTCTGTTGTACAAAGTGTTAAATGTACAAGGCAAATGGTAGAAATATTTTTTACCATTTTTAATAAAAATTTGTTACTGGCATAATTAAAAGCATCTCCTGGTCAGTGCTATGGACATAGATGTTTTAAAACCAATTTTGAGAAAAAGTCAATTTCCACAGTAGTAGCTGATTTCACAATGGAGTCAACAACTCACAAAAACGTGGGAAAAATAAAATTAACTTTATCAATTCTAACGAACTAACATGATGTCTAAAAATAAATAGTCATCTGATCAGACTGTGAGGGAAACCTTAACATGACAATGCTGCTAAATTTCTACCTTATGAGCCTAACGAGTCAAGTAGATTGTTTATTCTTGTTAAATTACTTCTCCTCTGATGAGGACACATTTGTGTTAAGGACAGACAGAATCTTGCAAACATTTAACCGTTCATTTAATAACACCTACTCAGTGAAAATTCTGCCTGCATTTACGTGACTCTGCCTGATATGTCAATAGGCAGTTCAAGGGTAGACATCTTTAAGAAGAGTCAGTTCTGAAAAATACATGAATCAACATTTAGTTTCAAACAGAATTAGAATGGAACTAAATTGACATCAAACAAGTTAGGAAGTTTGCCTTGTCATGATATGGAAGAAAATCACAGTGTGTTTCAGAGAGCAAATTCACAGATAGCGTTGTGAAACTCAATGTACTTATTAAACCGTACATGTATTTTTTCATATTTACCTATTTAGAATAACATATTTTTTAACATTTTTATTACCTATTTTTATTACATATAATGACCTATTTTATAAGAACGTATTTATAATAACATATAATATCATTTTTTGTCTAAATGTTTTTAAACTACAAATTTTATCTCCATGTTCCTGAAGTGTATAAATTACATTTTTGTGCTGTATATTTCACCTTACAGAAACAATGGTTTCATCTCTAAGGTAAGGAGTCAATGTTTGATTGTAAGCACTTGTTTCAAGATTTTTCTTTATTAATAAATAGGCCATTGACTCAGAGTTAAATTTGATTTTCCAGCCACAAAATATATTAAATAAATAATAATAACGAGGAATAAATTGATGGAGATAGAATTTTATTATGAATTAAAATGAATATGTTTGATAAGGATATAAATCTCATGTAACTCCAGTACAGTTTCCATTCTTTGCATCTGTAAGTATTGATTTGTAGAATTAAAGAGATTTAGAAAGAATTCAAACTCTATTGTACAAAATGATAAAGTAATTCCTAGAAAGATACCACACTATTGAGGCTGATTTAAAGTTGTGTCAAGTCCATACAGATTTTGAAATTCAGCAAGAGTCGGGATAGTATAAACCCATAGCGAATTTTAGTTGTGTTTCAAGAGTTTGGTCTAATAATGAGAAGTATCTGTTTTTGTAGACGAAAAAAAAGGAAAAAAAAAGCCTTGATAGTTTCTAAACGAAACAGCTGTTGGCACACATTTTCAAAGTTTGAAGAGGAGGACATGGACTGGTTCGAGGAGAATGTGCAGCTCATAATTTTACAGAAATAACAGTGCACAAATCATTATGCTGTCATGTTTAATACATGTGAAACACCACAAAGAGAATATGCTTCATTACATTATAATGAAATACTTCTATCTGTGAGAGTTCAAATATGTATACTTGCTAACGGTTGGAACATAACATATTGTCTGCAATATTCTTCATTAGATATCTTATCCACCAAGAATTTTCAGCTCTCACTGAGATCAAAGAGTTCTGAGTTTGTTTAATTCATTTTAAGCTTTTCTCTTGAGTTCAGCACATTAATCTCACCTTTAGTACACCACTAAATGATGACCTGTTTGGTTTTTTTGTTTGTTTTAAGGAAGTTGTTTCTTCATTCTTTTCCTCAACTGGTCTGTGGTAACAAGCTTAATTTTTTTCAAGGAACATAAGTAACTGTTTTTGTAGATTCATTTGATATTACCAAAGTGTATTATACTAAAATGTATAATATAAAATGAATTGCAAGGATGTAAAATTTAATGCCATCTGGGATTTTGTAGCATTCCATGGAACATATCAAATAACTTTTGATTTGGTCCTATGAATCTACAGTACTTTAAGTAATAATTTTGCAGATGATGTTTCGTTCTAAGTACATTTAGGAACAGTATTTTTATTTGTCTTAGAAATTGAATGTTGTTATCTTTTTATTTGATAAGAATTTGTATTTTGAATTTAAAAGATCTCACAATGGTGTAAGGGGAAAGCCAATCTCTCTTTTTACTTTAAAAGAAGCAACATTTCATCAGGAACCAGGTCAAACCTAGAGCTGATCTGTAACACAATTTTGCTTTCTCTTTTATGAGGTTCTTTTGAATATCAGAGCAGCTTTATACGATGACTGCTCCGAAAGCAATGCCTCCTATTTTATGATGTTGGCCTTCAATTTTGAAGGTTGATGTTGGTGGTATGGCAGTAGATGTTGCACCTTCCCATCACTATTACGTTATATTTTGTTACTGTGAGACAGACAGAGGCAGAGAGGCAGTCTGACAAAATGGTGTCTGACATGGAAGTGCGTATGAAACAAAGGTACATCACTGAATTCCTTCATGCAGAAAAAAATGGCACCCATTGACATTCATCAACACTCACTGAACGTTTATGGAAACTAAACAGTGGATGCTACCACAGCGAAGTGCATTTCAGCAGTGGTGACAGCAATATGCATGACAAGCCATGTTCCAGATGATCATGCAGATTTTTAGGAGTGCAGCATGCAGACTCCTTTTCATTGTTGGTGAAAATGCATAGTTAATGGTGTTGACTATGTCGAAAAACAGTGTTTTGTAGCAGAGAATTTACTCCATCAAGTAATGTTATTGTGCTCTTTTTATCAATTGTATTTTCCATAGAAATAGGAGACACTGCTTTCAGAGTGACTTACGTAAATTTCCATACTTATAAAATGAACAAATAAGAAATATTCTTTCAATATTACTTCATTTTGTGCAATTTTGTATCTTCATCCTGTTGTAATTTAACTGTTCTTCTGTCATTTTGCATACATAACAGTATTATATAACAATATTGATGAGGTGTTACATACTAAGAACTTGGTGTTTACTTTTTGAAAAAAAACCACAATGTCTCTAATACCAACCACTGTATCAAGTTTACTTTGAAGAAGTGTTTTCAAGGTAATTCCACAAGCTTCTATTCTGGATACTGCACGCTATGATTCAGTATGTGTTCATTTTCAGAACTGATATTGCTTGATTGTATTTATAGTAATGTTAAATTGAAATAAGATATACATGTAGTATAGTTATGAAAATACCTGTCCAGTAAATAGTGCTCTTATTGAGTCCCTAAATGTGTGTATGGTTTTCAGTGTTATGGTTGTATAAGATAACTTGAGTGTGTCCCATTTTCACCCCATAAATTAAAGCTGGCCGAGGTCAACTGTAAGTAATGTTTATTTTTTTCTTTTGAAAGTATTTGCTTTTTACATTTCTGTAACTTTTTTTTTCTTTTTTCTTTCTATTTCTTTTTTCCCCTTGGAATTGCCAGTTCTTTATGCATTTCTCCTTTCCTTTGAAAGATGCACACCCTCTGTCACATAACTGGAAACATTCCTGCAATGTATGCAATTTCATGTGTATGTTACCACAGTCCACATTCTTTTAAAAATCACCACGTCTCAAATTAAGTAAACTTTTGATATCTCAGACAGTAATGGAGTGCATATATGCCACCACAGATATGTGTGCCACCACAGGCCAGGAATGGGTTATTAATCAGTAAGCAGGAAAGACAGAGAGGATCTATCCCATAATGGTGAAATAGTTGAGATTGGCATTGCACAAAAAGACCTCTGTCTCTGAGCCTTAGAGAAAATCAAAACTGTGTGCTACTTAGGTTGATGTCTGTATTCTCTTAGCTTATAAGCAAATAGAAACTGAGGTGCAGCAAAAAATAAAAACAACAAAACAGAAACCGAATAAAAGAAAGATCAAATATATCCCATTTTATTTCTTTATCTTGCAGTTGAAATATATCACCTGTGTCTTACTTATGAGGATCTTTCAGGGGCTTTTTACTAGAAAGGTATATCTTTTATTTGCTTGAGTATCTGGATTTTGTTAGAGTTGAAATCCAGACATGAAAAACTGAGAAAAATGAGTTTTCATTGTATTTAGTTGAAGTGTGATAAACCCAGCATTTTCATAAATTTTATGAAAAAAGTAAGGCATTGAGCTTTGTTACAGTTTTGGTTCTGTTCTTTTGATCTGAAGAGATAGGGACTTTCTTTTTCAAAACTAGTCTTTTCAGCACATCTGTGTTCTCCTTTGCTCGGTAGTTGTTGAAAGTTTTCATAGGCTTTTGTATTAATAATGGATGTGAGGGAAAAATGTTGTAATTTCACCCTGTTCATTCTGTTTTAATGAAGATTCGCAAAAAACAAGACAGTCTAACACCAGTATTATTACAAAATGTCTTTATTCACTGGTTGCCTTCACGAAGGGGCAGTAATGAGTAACGCTTTCTACATAACAGCAATGTCAATAAAAGCTGAATTTTGAAATCATGGACTGTGGATCTGCCACACTGCCTTTTACAGTGGCTACACTGGAAAGGAAAAGAGGCTACACTGCTTCTTGTCCTTGTATTCATTCTTCAAGGTATATATTGAAAATAATTTTAACCCAGCTAAAAATTGTGTCCTGTTCTTCATTTTGAATCAAGAAAAAAACACTTTTAAATATTATACGACTAATTAAAGTTTATTTATCCTAACCATAGTCTTATACTAGTGAATATAGGTTAGAATAATTTAAAACAATACGGCAAAAAAAAAAAAAAAGAAAATTCTTAATACAATTCGTGAGGTAGTTTACATTTACTATGAATGAATTAAAAAATCCTTCAAGTTAGAAGTGGTAATGAGAACTGAGAATTGTAAATCACGCTTTTCAACAGTACTAGAAAATACTTCAGACTACTGTTTGCAGCAATTTCAAATGTGTTGCAGTGTTCTCAGCATAACTTGCTAGACAATCATTTAGTGTTGCCAAATCTGATTGAGTTATATGACAGTATTTGAAAAATCGGTGTAGGGAGAAGGTGGGAAGAAAGAAAGTGAAAAGAAAAGATTATTGGCTATGAAATTTCTATAACCTTCCATATTCTTACTAATTTTTATCCCAATGAACCAATGCTTATATTATGTGATGACTAATGATCTTGCTGGATTCTGTTTTAGTGAATTTTCAAAAAATAGAAATAGCAAACAAGATGAAATTGTTTGTAAATAAATCACACATAGAATCATAGTATTGTTTGAGTTGGAAGAGACCTTTAAAGGTCATTTGGTCCAACTCCCCTGCAATGAACAGGGCCATCTACAGCTACATCAGGTTGATCAGAGCCATCTGAGTATTCAGAGCTATCTGAATCTGCCTGTTGTGATCTATTATGCTTTACTTCGTAGAATGTAGAGCATAAAATATTTCCTGACCGCATTATCCATCTCTCAGATTGACTAGGAAGCACAATTTTTTTCATGCTTACTGTCTGTGTAAACATCATGAGTGTAAATTTAAGATGCATTGGTTGCTTGAGCATTTTAAAAAAAAACTTCTTTCTAAAAACAACTGTTTACAGTTCCATTGTCAAGGATACTAGCAAGACAAAAGATATGAAGAAATAAAAAATTATTTTTAAAAGAATGTAGAAGAACGTAATTATCTCAATAAATATCTGGTCGATATTTAAACAGTAC
>WBMW01003761.1:0-169045 GCA_013396635.1 Penelope pileata
TTCTTTATGCAATGTCCCCTAATGCTGGAAGTCAGACTTGGCACTTGTGCAGGATGTGTGTTTTTCTGCTACAGCACAGACACAGGTAACATCCCCTGCTGCTCCCTGCCAGCCTTCCCAGGCAAGGAGAGGCCAGGACACCCCTGCTCATACAGCTCAGTACCCAAACGAGGCAAGCCCTGGGAGCACCTGCAGCTGCCTTGCTTTTTTTCCACTGCTGTGATGGGTGGGGAGGTGTGGGTAGGCAAAGGCAACTTCAGACATAACCCCTTGACAGTGGGAATGGACCTTTGCCACGTGCCACCTGTTCTCAATGGGTGAGGGCTGCAAGGAGGCCGGCAGACACGGCCACGTGGCTTTTGCCAGCCCCCGCTAGATGGCTAAGCGTGCACTGGAGTTTCTGTGAACTTTGAATTTTCTCATTCCACCTTACACCTTACACTTACTCTTTCTTCCATAGTTTCCAGAACTGAGTGTTCTGGAATAGAAGCAAGTTGAACAAAGGTAACTTCAGCTCTGTGTTCACTGAGCTTTGGGCTGGCAAGTTTCTCCTTTTTTGTTATTAAGACAAAGGGGATGCGGGAGCGGTGTCAGACAACAGGGAAGGGCATATGTATCTGCAGCGAAGCCTCCCCGGTGGCTAGATAGAGACTGATGGCACTGTGTAACGACCACACATCCCTGTCTTCTCCTGTGTTATCTTAGAAGATAGAGAACAACAGTGCCGCATTTCCTCATGCCTTATGTCTCAAAGGTGTCTCTTAGCCACCAGGCAATCTCAGCTGTTTGTTAGCAGAGCTGTGTGCCATTTCATTTCTTTGATTTTAAAACAATAATCTCTCGTCACTCTCGTTCAGTGTCCCTCCACACTCCCTCACCCCTTGGCAATGACAGCCCCAGCCACACAATGACCATTCTGCAGTACTCTGCTTCTCTCTCCTCTCCAGTGCTCCCTCACCCTCCCTCAAGCAGCCTCCTCCCACAGAGACCCGAGGAGCTGGGAGCTGGCACAGGAACAGCACAGAGTGGTCACTGAGAATGTTTCTGGTTTGTCATTGCGTGCAGGCCGCGAGGCTGGGAGAAATGGGGCCGCAGAGCAGCACGCATGGCTGTGTGCTGGTGCCAGCCGGGGGGAATTCAAGCACCAGGCTGGGACAGAGAAGCGGGGCCGTATCAGGGCCCACAGCACTCCCTCCTCTCTCCCTCAGTGCTATTCCATCCTCCTATGGCTCTGAGCCGCACCCCTCCTCCCCATGTCCTCTTCTCTCCATCCCCACTGGGCCCCGTTTCCTTCCATGAGCTCGGCCAATGCACTCCGTGCTGTCCTCCTTCACCTCCCACACACCTGTCACTGGTGCCCCAGTTCTCATGTCTCAGGTCTGATCCCCAGATCCCCCAGGCCCAGGAGCATCCCCCTGTACAGGAGGTGAGTCCTTACGTATGTCCAACTCATCACTCAGGAGTTGGGATCACTTCACCCTAATCAACCTTCTCTTCTCTCCAGCTCATCACTGCCAAGGGTTTGGTCCATACAAGCTCTCTGCAGTAGTTGTCACAAGTGGGATGTACTGCTCAGTCCCAAATACAGCTACAAGACTCCGACGACTGTCATTTATCATCATTCAGGAAAAGTCTCTAACGTTAGCCATGCCAATTACCATGGTGAACCCCTACATACACACACACACACAATCTGCAGAATGAAGTTTGATGGCTGACAGTGGAGGACAGTTGCAACGCGATGCCAGAAGGCTGTCAGCTTTGTGCCAAGAGAAACAGGTATGGCAGCAGCGTAACTTGTGCCTAGCAGATCCACTTGGTTTGCTGGAGCACTATGACCACACACAGGCTAAAAATGCCTTTCCTTGGTCTTTTTGGTATGTACCTCTATGGCCAATTTTTTTTCCTTTTAAAAAGTATTCAAAGTTGTATTCCCAATGGTGCAATAGGAACCTTGAATAAGCCATGACAAATCTTGACAGGGTGAGATCAGTCAGAGTAGGAGGTACAAGTTTGGTTTTAAGCTTCTTGAGTCTGTGACAGTAAAAACACCATTTAAGATTGTAAAATTCATTTTTGGGGCGTGAGGAGGAAAAGTTAGATCTGACACCTTGCTCCATTGCTTCAGTCTTGTGACATTCCACGCCAAGAACTGAAGCCTGAAATAGGAATCACCCAACAAGCCTGAGCCCGGTACTGTTACACCTTACATGCAGTAAAGGTACAACCAGGCTTTCAACAGCACAGCACAGTGAAATGCTGAGGAGGTCCCAGCAGTTCAATTCACACAGTGCCAGTCTTCCTTCCTATTTCTCATTACCACTGTGGATGCAAGGCATTGCAAAAGCAATTCCCATATGTTTTCAAGAGTACATTCTGTCAAGAAAGATAATGCTTCACATTGACTCAGATACTGAAAAAAAAGACAAACCAACCAACCAAAAGCACTTTCTGATGCTTAGGTCCCAAAGGTGTGCTCAGACATGCCAGGAGACATCTCACGTATGTGTGCCACCAACCTGCTCAGGCCAAGTTCTCAAACATTAGCAAGGCTCATCTGCAAATCTGGACACATATGTAGCATATTTTTACTTAACAGCATTAAGTAAAGCTGGTTAAAAATTGTGAGCTGTTTTCCAGAAAATAAATACATGTATTTTCTGTGTTGTTTTCACCATAAATCTGGAATTCAAAAATTCAGTTTCAAAATAAGAGTTGTGGCAAAGCAGTTAGCAAAAAATAGAATTCTTCATAGAAAGAGAGTCCACAAAAGTAAACAAAACAAAAGTACTCCAAAATATTTAACCAGGTGGATACTTAAATGAAAATTTTCATTTTAGCCAGAAATCCATTCTTCATACCAACAAGAAAAAAAAAAGCACAGAAGGGAGGCAGGGGTGGGCAGGACACGGTGGGTGTACAGGGCTGAGCAGCCAATAAACCATACCAGTTAGGGTATGAAGAAGATTGCAGCCTAGACTTACAAATCAGAAGCTTTAATGCAGCAATGGCTTAAAAAGTAACTGCAACATTGCTTGTTTGCTTTCCTGCATTCTCCAAAAGACAAAGGCAGCGCGTGAAAATTGGATTCAAATCTCTGGTGTCTTCTGCAAGACCAGATGCATTAAATCGAATGGCCTGGCCCAAGTCACAATCAACCCTGCTATGTATGGCAACATGCCATTAATTGCTNCTGGATACAGTACTCCAGCTGAGGCCTGACCAGGGCAGAGTAGAGGGGGAGGATCACCTCCCTCGACCTGCTGGCAATACTCTTTTTAATGCACCCTAGGATCCCGTTGGCCTTCTTAGCCACCGGGGCACACTGCTGGCTCATGGCCAACCTGTCATCTACCAGGACCCCCAGGTCCCTCTCCGTAGAGCTCCTCTCCAGCAGGTCGTCCCCCAGCCTGTACTGGTACATGCAGTTATTCCTCCCCAGGTGCAAGACTCTACACTTGCTTTTGTTGAACCTCATCAGGTTCCTCTCTGCCCATCTCTCCAGTCTGTCCAGGTCTTGCTGAATGGCAGCACAGCCTGCTGGCGTGTCAGCCACTCCCCCCAGCTTCGTGTCATCAGCAAAGATTGCAGCCTAGACTTACAAATCAGAAGCTTTAATGCAGCAATGGCTTAAAAAGTAACTGCAACATTGCTTGTTTGCTTTCCTGCATTCTCCAAAAGACAAAGGCAGCGCGTGAAAATTGGATTCAAATCTCTGGTGTCTTCTGCAAGACCAGATGCATTAAATCGAATGGCCTGGCCCAAGTCACAATCAACCCTGCTATGTATGGCAACATGCCATTAATTGCTTCACTTTATCCTGCTTGATGTCTCTGTTTCAGCTGTGAGGAAATACATTTCCGTAGCTAAGAAGCTGCAAAGCTGCACTGGGCTCCTTCAGGCTGAGAGACGCTATACGCTGTCAATATAATTACTCAATATGCACAGTAGCCACTATTTAAACATGAATTTCTTAGCTAGTTTTAATTCTTTGTAATACTCAAAGGCACCAGTATGTTTAAAGCTATTTTGGGGCTACAGAGTATTAAAAAAGTGGAAAAAAAAAAGTTCCTGAAACAGATTTCTATTCCACTCGTCACTCTCTCGCAATCTGAAAACAGGCGCGTCAATAAACCAAACGTAGTTTAAATAAGAAAAGCAGTATGCTCTCAGGCTGGAACCCTGTGTGCCAAATTATAGCTTGCAGTAAATTTTTATGAGCAAGTTATAAACCCCAGAAAAATGGAGCTTACAGCAGAACCACTGGAAGGGGCCATCACTGCAGCAGCACTAACTTGTGCTGCTTGCTCTTGCCTGGTGCAGCCTAGCCTCTCCAACTTCAGTATGGTCAATGCAGCTTTCCAGAGAACTGAAACCAGCAGTCCTCTTCTCTCGTGAGCTGCACTGAGCTATAGCACTGCTCTGAAAGGAACGTGTCTTCCAACAGCACTGCTCTTGGCACTGAAGCACCATGCACACGTCACCTGCCCGCTGATGCACCCTGCTCCCCACTCGGATTTTCACAGCTTTCCTTAGGGAACATCTCCCTCTCAGATCTGTGAAGCTAAAGCCTACTGTTGGCCTCTTTCTACCTTGGCAGAGGAAATTGAGTTCTTATTTGAAAGACAGTAGGCTATTTCATGCATCGGTGCCTGTCTGTGGGGCTTCTTTTGGCCCAGTTTCAGATCGGGGGTCTATGAACAGAACTGGAGATTCAGAAGAGAAAGAGAATTCCAGAAAGGAGAAAAGCATACCAGAGACTAACTGCATAGCAGATGAGTGTTCATTACATAGCTAAATTGGCTGTTTCCTGAACTTATCAATATAAAAACTATGATTGGAATACACTAAATTCGTCCAATAGGACTTCCACATGTTTTGAATGGAGGACCTTGTCACCACACATTTCCTCTGATATGTGGGTTCTTAGACACAGACCAAAAGCAACACCATTGACTTCATTGGGATAACCTCTACTTACGGCATACACCTGAAAACAGAACTCTAAATTGACCAAAATCACAGACAGGCACAATGGCAGCAGCACGGGTTGATGAGGTGAAAACACGCAGGTTTGAAGGCATCGGGAGCTGTGGATCGGACTCAGAAGCACCGTGCTGTTCATCAGCTGGTAACAGAGATGGGTGGAAAACATACCAAAGCTACGCACTACTAACCAAGACCCCTTAAAAGAAAAGGGCTGAGTGGGAAAGAAACCTAACTTATGGAAAAAAGGGAACAGTGGCCACAGAAAAATTCTCCTCAGTGACCTCTGCATTACCTGTGAGAAGGGAGTGTTTAGGACCCAGAGCACTCTGCTTTTTCTTTCTCCATCTTTGATTTAAATTGACATTTTCTGAACATCTGAAAATGTTCATACAGTTTAGATTTTTCTGAATGTTTCTAAAAGGACTCCCACAAACTTCTATATATTTGTGTTGTCATCCTTTCCCCTCTTCCATTCTTTTCTTGCTATCTGTTCCTCCTCCTCTTTTTTTTTTTTTTTTTAATTATTATTATCACTATTACTGGAAAGGAGCAGAGGGGAGATAAAAACAAAAAAGATGTATTTTTCTTTGGGCAATCACGACATTTTTCAGTATGGAAATGCTGAATTTTTATGGGAAGCATACCTTGACTCTTGGGACCTTTTTCACAGAACGGAGACTTCCTACAACATTGTCCCGCGTTCAACAGCAAGCTGGAAGCATCTCCCACTGCCATTTTTTGCCTTTTCTGTTTTGTGACCACAATGAGCTGTTTTTTTCCCCTCATATAGAATGAAACATTTAGCTCAAGTGAAAAGCAAACACAATTAATGGATTAATACCAGCTGCCAGGACTGCTCTTTGAAACCTGCTTGACAAAAGCAAAGTCACTGTCATGAAGAAGTGCCTCCTTCAAGGCTTCTGCAGTCTCTCTGCTAACAAACACAATGACAGTTGTGCACAGCACAGCCTACAAGAGCACTCCCTGTTTTCTCATTGTCTCAGTACATCCTCCATGATTTAATTACAGATTTTGGCTCTGCTTTGATTTCAGTTTATACTAATGATACTTGATTGACAGTAACTTAAGAAAAATCACAAACTTATGTTAAATTACTAGATTATTTATGTATTTTCTGCTGTACTGATAACAATGACTTCAGTGAAACATATGGAACAAATAATGGGATATTTAGAAATCAGGAGTTTATAAGAAATTGGAAACAACTTGGTATAAACCATTTAAAAACTATATTGTGCTTCATTAAAAAATATATATATTTACCTAGTCTGTCTGGTATTACAGGAAACAAATAAGAGGGAGGTACTTGCAACTGTAATTGAAGTGACAACATATTTCATGGTAGCTGGAGACTTCAACTATCTCTAAAGACTGGATTCACTTTAAAACTACACTGCCTACTCACATCGCTGCCCAATTTCAGAATGCGTCTAATATTGAGAAGGTTGGCAGTGTGTTCCTCGGGCCAGAACAGTGCTGTACAGTATTAAGAAGCAGTTGAATTTGATTACCCCGTTGTTAGCTGGCAGCCTGCAGGCACAGCTGCACAGCCCCAGGCCATTGCCGAGGTACTGCAGGGCTCCCATGGGCACAGCCTGGGCTGCCCCAGGGGGACTGCAGTGCTGCCGCGTCCATTCTGGCATGGGTGAGGATAAGACGGGGTAAGATGCATCTCTACTTCCTCACACTCTTTTTGGTGATCACAATCACTGTACTAGCACGGAGCTTCCCACAGATGCTGAGACTGTCCGCAATACACACAGTGTCAGCCTCCCCAGGAACATCTCTGGGATCACCGAGCACATGCTAGCAGCAAACACAGCAGCAAAGTCAATAGCAATGAAAGTGCCTGAAGTGGTGAGGCAGAGGAGGGATTAATACTGCTGGATGCTACGTGAGGTAAAGCAATACGTTGGGAAGTTACACAAGTAATAAATACTTTGAGCTAAATACAAAGTATGAAAAAGCAGTTTACGTGCTCTGTCATTTTTAATCACTACATTGATGAACATCAAATAATGACACCTAACAACTCTGTGAGATAACAGTATTGCTCTGGCATTGCCCAGCAAAAAGCCTACCATTACTCCTGGCTGCTGGAGACGTCAACAGCTCCTACAAAGCAGATTTGCTGTGAGAGGCACCTCCTGCTCACATCGCAACGCACAGGGACGTGTTTCCCACAGCAGTTTCAGTGCCTTACATGTGGCCGCGTATCACTGGAGCTGGTCACTAAGTCCCTGGGCCCTTTGCTAAACATCAGATAAATTCTCATCACTACCCAATGAAAAACTTCTTAACAAAGATGAGTAACAGTATGGGGAAAAGAGTTCCTACTACATATTCCTCCATATCTCTGCGAGAGGACAAATCTTGGTCCTACGTATCTGGTGGGGAATATTTGATATCACTCCACAAACTATTTTGTGAGACAAAAAAATTAAATAACAATTTCAATTATAATGTTGTCCTGATTTCAGCTGGGACAGAGGTGATTTTTTCCTCATAGTGCCTGGCAGGACGCGATGTTTTGGCTTTAAGAGAAAAACAACGTTGAGCACACACCGATGCTGTAGTTGTTGCTGAGCAGTGCTGCACAGTCAAGGACATTTCAGTTTCTCAGCTTCTTGTACTGCCAGCGAGGGGCTGGGGGGCACAAGGAGCTGGGAGGGGACAGAAGCAGGACAGCCAACATAAACTGGCCAAAGGGATATTCCATACCATATGGCATCGTGAAAAAACTGTAAAACCGAGGGGAGTTGGCTGGGGGCTGCTACTGCTCGGGACTGGCTGGGCATCGGTCAGTGGTGGTGAACTATTGCTTTGTGCAGCACTTGTTTTGTAAATACACATATATTATTTTCATTACTATTATTTCTCTCTTCTGTCTTAGTAAATAGGTTTTATCTCAACCCACAAGTTCCACTTCTTTACTTTTTTTCCCCCTGAATTGTCTCCTGCATCCCATTGGGAGTGGGGGGCTGAGTGAGCGAAAGGCTGTTTGGCATTTAGGTGCCTGCTGGGTTAAACCACAGCAATATTCAGTTTAAACAAATACAAAAGGGAAAGTTCAGATACTAGCCCATAAATATCAAGACAAAATTAAACCAGAAGGTAGGATTGCCCATCTAGTTAAGTGACTGTCCTTCTGACACAAGCAGACTTTTCTGATACACTGATTTTTCCTCCTGCTTTAGGGGCTCTTTAGCTGTCATTTTTCAGTTACAGTATTCTAGCAAAATTATGTTTGGAAAAAATACAGAAACTTCTGAGATGAGCTTTTTAGGACCATGAAGAAAACGTTTGCTTCTCCACTTACCTTCAAGCCCTTAGATACCATGGCTACAAGTGCCACACCATGGCTGGAAGTGCCATTCCACATCCTCATACAGCACCCTCACCAGTTTCACAAGCCACAGGAAGGGGAAGAACTACAGAGAACACCTTAGAATCAACCCCTAAAGCCATCTTTTCCTAAGAGAATACGAAACTGTGGATTGCCAGCACTATGACTATCATTTTTACACCCATTCAAAGTCTTTCACAGAGTGTCATACGTATCTAGAGAGGCCTTTGAATATTCCACAAATTCCAAATCCAAGCCCCAGCATGGATTCCCCCTGCTCGTACCATGGTGCTGTGTGCTGGAGCTGGGCACTGCCACAGGAAGGCACTGGGGACTCCGTGTCCTAGGCTGTAGAGTTGGAATGGAACAAAACTCACTGATTATGACACGGACCTAGTTCTTGGCACAGTGAATACAAGGTACATTCCACTCTAATTATTCCTAATTACCATGACTTAATGTGTAAATATTTGCAACACACGAACACAAAAGTGCTTCCATACTGTTAGCTACAGACACGTTACCAGCTGCAAGCATGCTCTCAAAGCCTTTGCAGTTTCTCCAGATAGAGGCCGCTGAGCACGGCCCCTCAGCTGACGTCAGCCCTTTGAAGTGAGGGGCTTTCTTGTTTCGCTGAGGCTTTCAACAGATAGTTGAATGGGAACCAGTGCTGTTCTAATGCCCCAGTTCGCACTCACCATCTTCCCATGGATCTCCCTTTTATCCATTATTGTTTTCCACAGCTGTTGGACACATCTATCACTGTGTAGCCTGAACCCCACCTACCCTAAATCTGCCTTTGCCTCATCCTCACTGCTCTGCCTCTCCTCCATCCTGCTTACACTGCGTGATTCTAGTACATGGGGCAACTTAAATTGACAAGATGAGACAGAGGTTGGCTGACAGTGGAGCAGACGTGAGCCAAGCATGCGCTTCTCAACCTGGACCCTTTCCTTGGTTGAGTCAAACCAACAGAAAGTGTCAGAGACGCATTCTGAGGTGGTTGTAGTGGCAGCAGAGCAGAGGGTGGCAACGGTAACAACTGGGACTTTGGCTGCCAGCTGTAGAAGATTCACTGCATGGTTGTGGAAACAGCAACTCCCAGGGCTAAGGCAAGCCTTAGGAACTGGGACAGCTCTAAAAGTTACCCTGAAATGTTGCAATCAAGTTTGACCTGTCCATCAGCCCCCTATACCTCAGGTGGGTGTGTCAGAGCAGTTTGGCTGCATGAATCCCTGTCCACAGAGGTCAGATTTTTTGCCTGAATGTACTGATTGCCATTGGCCATCATGCTCTCCTCGAGCTGTAATGATTCTCAGCCTCCCTCCACTCGGAGCAGTCCATCAGAGCAACTGAGACACTGCATGCAGGCACAGTGCTTAACTCACTACCACGTCCCCTGAGGCATCTTGGGCCGTAATTTATACAGTTCTGAATACTTTTATATTATATAGTACTGAGAGCTGGAAGGAAAACCAAACCAAATGAAACAAAGCAAATGCAGACAATGAATAGCTTGAAAAATTAAAATAGCCTCAAAACTTGAAGAACGCAAGCTGTCCCCCTCAAATGACTCATGCTGAAGAAGCCTTGTTTATAAGGCTGGAAGAATTGTAAAAATAAGGACAGACATAAGGAAAGAGCAAACTCTCAGGAGATTCATAGGTTACTCAGTTTTTTTCTTAATTCTAATCTCTTATTACACATTAAAGGCACATAGCTGCCCAAAGCCAGCCTTCCTTCTTTCTTTGGGGATAGGGGAGGTAAAGGGCGAGGCACTGTCACCTCCTCCTCATCAGTTTTTCCCTTCTCTCCCCCAGGGCTGAAGGCCCGCTTCCCAAGCTGTGACGCAGAGCTGCTCCACATCAGGCCTTCCTGAGAGGCTGGGGAAGGGGGGGGTGAGCTGGGACGGGTCACAGGATGACTGGGGATGACAGCAGCCTGAGTCACCCCCATGGAATCTTCTTCTCCACTCTCACCTCAGAGTTCACAAGGCTTTTGCAAAGTTGAAATCACGTTTTAAAGAATAGTAATAGCAAACCTGAGTTAGTCTAATAGCGCAGGCTAATACATATACACGTTGTACTTATATGGGTAAATGCAATGCACACGCTCTGCTGTTAGTCTCCTGACTCATGCCATTTTCCCCAGCATGCCTTCTGCAAGCTGAATGGAAGTTTCATTCTGCGACTAACAGTCCTCAGCAAACTGAGCAATAAATAATAATAAATAAATTGCAAAAGCCCTGGAGCAGCCTGCTTAGTCATCATATTAAGTGTTACTAACACTTTCACAGTGTTCAACAGGACTTAGTCAGTCACCCAGTCCTGTAAAGGACACCGTTTTCTCATCAATCACCCTCTGCAAAAGTGCCAGAATGACACAGCTGGAAAGGAGTTGCAAAGAGCAGAGTAAGGAGCTCCTCTCTGACCTCTCCCACTGGACAGACAGCAACCAAAGGCTCTTCTGCACTTTGGAAGCCTGTTCTCTTAGTGCTGATTTTAACTGTAAGACACTTTGCTGACAATCAGCGTGCTCCCGCACCAGTGAAGATAGCTGGAGCTCTGCCTTTGGCTACAAGAAAAGCAAGAGGAAGATGCTGGATGTAAGCTGGTGAGGCACTGCAATTCAAATTTGCTTTTAAAAATGAGCAAAAAATTTATCATTTTACGCAAAATAAAGGGGATGGTATCAGTTAAAAAAGAAATTAAACAGTAACCCTTTGAGGGCTTAAATTTCCACATGGTTTGGAAAGAAGTTTCTGAACAGTTCCTAGAATTTCAGAGATGTTGAGTCACTTGATCATGCTGTATCTGACCAGAAGTGTTAATCAGGATGAACAGTAACTGCCTATCACAAAGGCAATAATAAATATTATTTGACATACTTTTTCAATAATCTTATACATGTTTTTTAACAAGCCTCCATAACACAGAGAACATATGAGCCTTGCTAGTATATACTGTACCACAAGGCAGTTAAGAATATATTGCATTTATAAACTATGCACAACTTTATGAGTCTCTAGCTATAATTTCATCATAGCACAGTAATTGGAAAGTCTGCATAATTCTGGAAGGATATGTGTTTTAGTTAAAAGAACACTATTATTGCTAATTGGATACCAAGCTTACGTTGTAAATCAGAGCAAAGTATGGGCTCCTAATTACAAACTTTTTTGAAACAAGCACTGTATGTCTTTACATTATTTTTGGCTAACAAGTGACTTAAATAATCTCAGTGTTACAAAGTCCATAAATCTTTTCTTCAGCCGTGGCTGATGAAATGTTACAGGATAAGAATGTGTGTTCCCAAGGTAAATATCTGGCTTGGCAGCCTCATCTCCTCCAGTGAATCAAGGTAGAGGGGTATGTAAGTGACTGGCACTGGCATGGACCCAAGCAGAACAGGTAAAAAGGAGAAGGCTGGTATTAACTTATGTAGCATGCTGCAGCTTAACACATTTTAAACAGGCTGGGCTCACCCTTTGGCATCTGGAGCTAAAAACTTACAGCCGTGTTCTTATGTGGAACAAACTTGTGTATTAGAGTTTTACAACACCAGCAACAAGCTTTTATGAAGTTGTTAAGATCCTGAGTCCAGAGCTCTTATGCAAGGCTGTTTTTAAGTCTTTTTTCCTCCGCATGCCTTGATCCACTCTGAGCACACCTGCAGCAGCAGGGACGGCACTCATGGCTGAGCAGGGAGCGGAGCGGCAAACACTGATGGAGATCGATACAGTCGTTGCAGAAAGTTACAGAAAGTGCCAAAAGCCTCAACTTCCTATCAGAGCTCATGGGAGAGAACATTCAACAGAGGCTGTGATCCTCACGCTTCTGAGCAACCAGGCCATTCACCCCAAACCTGCAGCCCATGTACAGGGAAGGTGGTTCATTATGTGGGTGAGGATGTTAACATGCTGGTTGATCAGCACAGCCTTAAAAATACACTGCTTATCTGAATGATGAACAGAGTGAAAAACTTTTAAAGGGCACGAGAAAGAGGCAACTCAAAAACTAGGCCTCCTGGAACACCTATCGTGACCCAAGAAGATCAATGCTAAGCCTGTAGTCTTTCTTTCGGTCTCTCCTCATCTGAAGGAAATTCATACCTATTTTTAAAGTCTGTTTGTGAACAGAATAATGCACTACAAATCTCTGGAAATCCTTCTGATTTTCTACATTTATTATATATATTAAAAAAAAAGGTAACATAGACTTTGTCATGGTGATGCTGTTCAAATGTTGGCCTGCATAGCATCAAGTCAGAGGCCGTGTGTTCCAGATTTAAAAGCTGTATTCACTTTTTGATGCAGCAAGGATTCCCTGTCAGACAGGCCTTCGAATCTGTTCAGCATGTTTCCACCTCTTCTTCTTCACAGAAGACTGTGGTACATTTCACCAGGCTACTTTGTAATTTTGGCATCTTAACAGCCAGTTGGAGCAGAAGTCATCGTTAATAGTCCCGGACAGTTCATGGATCCCACCTAGGCTCAACAAGTCCCCAAAGTCTTGGAGTCCGGCAGCTCCGCAGGCTATAGGTATTTAATCTTTCATCCCAGCTATGTTATTAAAGTGAATCCACTGAACTCAATTCCAGAAGAAAAACCAGAAACAGTGTGCTTGCACTGTTGCAGATGGGTAAGTATGGGTTAAGTCCTGTTTTATGACCACCTTAAGTCCTTTCCCATAAATCCACTAACCTCAAATCACAACCGTGAATGCCTCTGACAAACAAGACTTGTCTGCATGGGAACAGAACACTGCAAACTCCACCTGGGCTCGCGTCTATTTGTTAATGCAGGACCTGAAAATGATTTCTGACAACTTCAACCACAATCTTTTCCATCCACCACAGAGTTAACCCAGGTCCACTCCTGCAGTGCTGAGAACTTAAGTGTACGATTAAAATCACAGTGCTTGAGGCACATTGGCCACGGAAGCTGGCTTGTAGCCTTCTTGCTACAAGCTTCTGTGCTTTCTGGGCACAGCTGTACCCAAAACCTATGTACCTAGAACGGTCAGAGACGAATGACAGATAAAAATCAAACTGCACTGCCACCTAGAAACATGAAAAAGGAATTTCTCTGTGTTATTTTGACCCTCTTGTCCAGGATCAATCCATTGATATTCAAAAACCAGGCTTTTAGGTTTCTCCTAACAAGTGAAGATACCATGACAACACCTTGTCTCTCCCAGAATGACAGCTGAAGCACTACAGAGTGGGAAAAACTCTCTTGTGGAGATCTTCCTGTCTCAGGTTGCTTCCCACCAACCATAAGAAGTAGGAAGGACTCTGGAACAGGCAACAAGTGCTTTCAGACTTGGAGGAAAACGCCAGCTGGAAACTTCTAATGGGGTAGGTATGACAGAAGCCTTAAACTAGATCATTAGTCAAAGAAGAGAAAAAGGGGACAGAAAGCTAGAAGTGTACACGTACATTGGACAGGAGGACTGAGTGACTCTTCTGGACAACTTTAGTTCTCCTCTAGAGAATTCACCAACTTCAAGCAAGAGCATGTTCTTACACAGCTGAGCACAACACGTGCACTTCATAACCTCCAAAACCCAGCATGGGCAGGGCACAGACAAACCTCACAGGAAGATAATCTGTGGCCACCTTAACCTGAAAGGATGAATTGAAATGCTCTTGGAGAAGCTCTCATTGCAGCCAGAATCAGATTTATTATACCTGGCAAATGACCCTTCTATAGAGAGCAGAATTTGTAGTGCTAAAAACATGCTTAGACACTCACATAGTGTACCATCAGAACTTCACCTGCAATGCATTTTTCTTTAAACTTCCAGGTAACTGCAGTTTTTTTTTAATTTTCGTTCTCTAATTCTGAAAATCCTGGTGTTTCTGTTTAACACTGCTTGCAGTATATGATTAATTTCAACTGAAACTAGGCCAGCTTTTCTACCTAAATCCTTACTAGATATCTCTACGGGTAGCCCATTTCTAAGGGTGCTGAGCATTTAGCACCTCTGAAAAATCAAATTAGATGCCATTTCTCTCTTGACTCAAGCTGACTGTATATTTCACACAACCTGACATACTTTGTTTTCGAGTCAAAATCTGCCCTGTCTGTCCTTAGCTCTCTCTGACTCACTGGCTGCTGCCTAACAGCTTTTTGGTGGCACAGAAATCACTACATCTTCCCTGTCAGGATGAGCACGTGCCTTTTCCCACTGACCACCTGGGCATGGCAGTGCACTTGGGTTCCAAATAAAGAATCAAGAGCTGCTTCAGGACCAGGCCAGGTGAAAACTGTGAGCAACCTTCAAGCGAAAGAGCAGAGAAACCACAGGAACTGCTCCTGAAGAGAACTTAGAAGAGTGTCTCTTCAGCACAGGATATCCTAGGAGCACTGACCACTAGCTTTGCTTTTGAAACGAAGTGAAACAGTCTGCTAAGAGTGATTTAAAACCAACTATTAGATTTCCCATGTGCATGCTGTATGTGCACGTTTTAGACTATCCCCAAGTAACACATGACATTCCCATTAGCTTTTGTTAACATCTACATCAGAGTAAGCCAGAATCCTAAGAAGATTAACCTCTGTTCCTTCCAACCATTCCTTAATTTTTATTAGAACAATTTTTGGGATTGTTTTGAGGGTTTTTTTCTCCTTTGAATGGATACAGAAATTTCTCTGATGAAAGCTTCAGACTTTTTTAATTAAAACCAAACCAAAACAAAAAAGCCAAAAAACCCAACCCTGTAAAATTATTTTCCTTAAAGAAACTGCCAAAACTCTAGGAATCAAATTACAGAACAGAAGCAGACGTCACAGTTCCAGCTTTACTCTACCTACTCAGGGAACCTGCGTGCCTCTGCGAGGTGATGAGTTGATGGGAAGCAGCATGAGAGCGCACTGAGGAGGGAATTTCTATTTGGATTTAATGATCTTGGTGAAAGTGAAGCTTATGAGCATATGTAATGGATTTCTGTGTTCTTAAAAGCTGGAAAATAATTATTACACCTACTGCTGAATAATTCCTATGTACAGCCATCTGAAAAAAAAAAAAAAAAGCAAGGGGATTGGGTTTCTATCCATGGTCTGAGAAGTATTACGGTGAACTACTTGCAATACTGCTGTAAAACATAATTACAAAAAGCCAATTACTAGTGGACATATATTTGCTATCCAAGAGTCTGCATTTCCACTTAATCATTTCTTAGGAATCTGCAAACTGAAAATTACTTCAGGGTCAGAGCGCCTGATTTTGGCCACGTCCCTCATTCATGATACATTTTCTGCTTTTTAAATTGACAGACATTCTTCATTCATTAGCCCCATTGTTTTAATGGTCACTGACTTCAGGAAAATAAGTCTCTGTTACATTCAGTAACTGCTAACCCCATTTATCCGACCAATAAATAATCCCTCACCCTCTACTCCCTCCTCCTCAACTCCTAGGTTAATACATTGCAACATCTTGGCTCTCTGCCTATTTAATCTTGGTAATAATGATCAAAACCAGAGTGCACAGATGTCAGTACCCTGATTAGGATCACCATCCAACTATACATAATGCACATACTTCATTATAAAAAGGAGGTTCTGCCAGAGGTTGCCAGATTCTAATGGAAATTCTACATTTCTCCAGATTTAATATTATCATCAGCAGTTTAGATCCCACTGGACTTTAGGTGCTAAATTTAGTTTATTAGTTTTTTCATTGTTAGAGGCAAGTGAGGAAGTGTTTTGGTTTGTTGGTTTTTTTTCCTTTTTTCACATTAACTTATGTCAAGAATGATGACTCAAAAAAGTCATTAGAAAGCAGAAAATGGAAGGTGATTACAGTACTATACCTTACAGCTGACGAGGCTCTGTTCCTCCTCCAACAAATAAGAAATGCTGGTGAGGTGTTATAGACACGTAGTAAGAAACAGGATAGTCCAAATTTAACGTCTGCCTCACTGATTTGGGGTTATATCTCTTTGGAGCCTTTTGTAGTGTATGTTAAAGAGTCCACTCACAGAAACCATGACTCAACTCCTACCTTTGACAGCAGCCAAACATCTACTGACCAAAATTGTACAGGCTAAAGGTTTCCTTTGTCAGTCTCATGCTACAAATAACAAGTTTACAGGTGTACAATCTAGCTTCTCCCAGCAAGGAGAAGACGGCATATTGATTTATACAATCCGACTACCATCAACGTGTCTGATGTGCAACAACAGTTATCACTGAAACAGGGATTAAGCTCCCCAAACAGTGGGTAAACAAATGATTTGCTGTAGGCATGTTGCTTCCATTTTAAAGTAAATTTGACCTTCTAAGGTACATGGGAAATCCAGAAATTAATTTGGTTTCACTGCACGCTTACTGGCTGATTCCTCTGCAGATGCTGAGTTTGCTGGCTAGCAGAGCCTTTTCTTCCACTGCTGTGCTGGTAGATTAAAAAAAAAATAAGGCCTGGGAGTTTAAATGCATTTGTTTAAAGGGAAAAATGTAAAGATATGGTTTTAAATAATGCTTTGTCATCACGTTGCCTTAAATGGATTAAAATCAGCTTAGAGGCTTATTCTGTTCTGCAGAGTTGGTGCCAGCAAGGGCCATAATGTGGGTGAAATATCAAGCCTGCAGCCTTGGCTGTAGATGGCTTGACATACTCAAGTTTGTGCTGACACATTACACATCTCTGATTCATAGCCACTTCATAAAACAAACCATTTTCCTTATCAGTTGCTTACCCTAATGAAAGCAAGATGCCTTTTCACTTTAAGTTGTCCAGGAAAACTCAGGTGTGCAAGAACGATTTTTCTGCATGGGGAGAAAATGCCAGGCAAATGTACAGAGGATTGCTGGTTGCAAAGATATTATGCTCTGACTAGTCTTTATTAAAATTAGCAGCTGAGTAGGGAAAAGACTGAAGAAAAGACCTCAGTAGGAGATTATCTTTTCAGAGAATCCTCACAGGCACAATCCTCACAGGCACACAGCCTTGAGACAACCAAAGAGAAGCGGGTGGCAACCCTGCCCATGGCAAGGGGATTGGAGCTGGATGATCTCTGAGGTCCCTTCCGACCTAAGCCATTCTATGATCCTATGAAAGAGGCCTGGTTAGCTCTGCTGTTCACAGATTTGTTTTTAAGTTAACTAATTTTCTCTCTTCTTAAGAATGCTAAAGAATCCCTTACTTTAAGAATGCCTATTGCACAGAAAGATACTGTGCAACCATGACAGATACTAAGTGCCTTTGTACAGCGTGGCAAAATGGGGGGGGGGAGAAAGGCCTGCACAGGAGTTCATGGAGGAGGGATTTGCCTGTGCACATGGGTTAAAAGAGATTTAATGAGTCACAGAAAATAATAGCTTTACACAGTAAAATCATTCCCTCTCCCTGCTTCTCCCCCTCTGCTTTTCCGCATAAATTATGTGAACATATCATCAAAACATGATGATTTTTATTTTCATAAATGGGGCCATATGTCAGCTAAACCAGAAAATGTGTGCTGAACTGTGATGTGGGTTACATGATACACTTTAATTGGATGTCACTTTAATGTAAACAGCTTTACATAAAGCTCAACCTAAAAGAAAACTTTTCAAAATTGTCAAATATTAGTTGCTAAAACAACTTGATGCTGCATGCGACTTTTGCATTGCCGAATGAGTCAAAGGATATCAGTGATGAAGGGGCCACATTCTGATCTCACTTGCACCAAAAGCAGTCACAGATATGAGGCCAGAGGTACCTTGAATATGGAGCCATGGGCAGAAGACCTCTTTTTGCATAAACATAATCTTTGCCTAAGTTTTCCATGTAAGACGACTAATTTTTTTTTTAATTGCAAATGTCAGTTTTTCATCTAAACATTTAACAAGCGCAATTCACTTCTGCTCAAGTCTGAATGCCAACATCCATTTTTCAATGGGGAAAATCTTAATCTGGAAAAAAAAAAAACAACAAACCAATCCTACTACTTTACACATGCTCTTGGACAGGCAAAAAAAGCAACTTTTCCTCATACAACACACAACTCTGTGTACCCAATATGGAAATAACCTCCATAAATGACATACTACCATAGTAATGAACAGTGGAAAGTAAGGGATATTAAAAAAAAGTAAAGCTTTGTTAGTGCTGATAAAACATCAACCACTTACACTTTAACAAGTCAATATTTGCTGGCTGATAGCTCAGTGTTACCACAGTCATTTCTATATATAAACGTAGGAATAAGCAGTCACATCTCGCCTGCTGCTCTGCAGTAACTGCTGGCTAAAGATTTCCTTTGATGCCACTGTGCTCTGCCATCACAGCAACACTCAGAATGGGAACTTTTGAATGATCCTGTCAAGGTCAAGTTAAAATGACAACTGACTCTTACCACCTTGCAATAACTGACTCATGTTTTAGCAGTATTTGGCCAGTGTTTGTGGTTAGAAGCATCCCCTACAAGGTACCCCAACGGAACTCACGTCTGCTTTGTAGGAAAAATAGGAGCTATTATTTCTGAACCTGCACCTTTCCTTAGCAAGCCCACTGCACTGAAGAGCCATGACAGAAGAGGACAGGATGCCCTCCAAGGCCTGGACTCCCCTTAAAACAAAAGAAGCTGCATGCTTCTCTCGGAGAGCATCTCACACATTTTTGAATTACGCCTGGACCACCAACAAAGCTGTTGGTGACAAAGGGGAGCAGCGTTATATTACAAAGCTTTTCCTTGCAGTTCCTGTTACTAGTTATTGGACGGCATTACGGCTTTTATAACGACGGCAGTGTAAATCAGCAGGAGAAGGCTGAATAGAATGTTCTATCCTTGCCTCCTGATCAAAATTCCTGTCCAAAGAAGGGATAAAATAATAAATTAGTTTTAAAGAATCACTTCTTTCCTTGGGTTTATTTTGGTTTAATTTAGCAGAATGCGTAAAAGAAGGATAAAAGAAAAATCCATAAAGCCAAGAAAACCACAAAATCGCCTTAAAAAATGAGATTTATGTTCAAGTTCGAAACAGCACAAACAGGCATTACAAACATCATCTCTATTCCAGAGTAATAAAAATTGTCTTACAAATTACAAGGCTATAAAAATTGAAGATGACTGTTGCTGCAGTCCAGTTGGCTTGTGCTGACTCCAGAATTTGGTGTTCAAATGTAAACAGCACTGCTGATCCCTCACGTGTTGCCTGCCACTTTGGCTTGCCACAGGCAGATCGGAATGTATTAAAAGGGGAAGCATGTCCATGAGGCTGCTCCCTCAAATCATACAGCCCACGGGCTCACCCCATCGGCCAGGGGACAACAACAGGAGACGTCCAAAGGACACCTCCAGAGCAATGTGCCTTTTGTTCTGGCTGGTACTTAAGGGAAACTTAGCAGCATCACAAGGAAAGTTTAGGGGAAATTTATTGCTGTAAAGCATCATTTTGCACACTAACATCTGCTGAGATGGAAATAATCTTTAACCACATGTTGTGGAATGAAAGAATGTTTCCAAATCTGTTAATTCTCTGACTGAAGTGGGCATCCACTATCTCAGTCCATAATACACAAACAAAAGGCAAAATTTCCACGATAAAAATGCTGTAGCTGCAACAACAGAAATAAGAAATCCAAGCCAGAATGGCCTTTTATGAGGAAGAGTTGGGATCTGCTACATCCGAGCAGGGCAATGGCAGCTGTGCAACCCCACTGCAGGCCATTTGTTGCACACAGGCATGCCTGTGTGTACTTGTGCAGCACCATCCAGCTGCCTTCAACGCAGCATGGTGCTCCTTCTTGCACCATCCACCCTGCCCACTAGTCAGATTATTTAAACAAAAGCCTATTTGCAACTGTAGCATATAAATCCTGTGCATAAATGCTCTCTGGGGTGGGTGCTGCCCTGAGCAATGGCTCACCAGAGATGGCTGATGGTCACGGTATTTATCCCAGAGCCTGCAGAACTCATCCTGCATGGGCTCTGTCCCAGCAGTGGTGCCAGGGCTCTAAGGAGGAGGCAGTTTGTCTTGCTCTCTCTAGCATAGCCTGGCAGGTCATAGCCCTGATACTCTCTTATATACCTTTTCAGCTAGACAGGATGATCCAGCATCCCTTTGTCAGCAGCTGGTAGGCATGTAAATCCCTCTCAAAATCAGGGCTGGGTTCCACTCTGCAGCAGTTCACATCACAGGTTAATTTGGATGCTGCAAAATCAGCTCCTTATTGTCATCTTGGAAGTGCAGGAGAGAACAGTACGTATGAGAGCTATGGCTGCTCAGTCCCTGCCTGCCTCCCTCCCACGTTCACCTGCAGTAAGCAGAAGAGAAGAAGCACAACGAGGTGTTAAACATGTCTGGCAGCAGGTGAGTGATTTAACTCAGTGCCTTGGTGCTTGTGCTGGGATTTCTAGGTAAAACATGATCTTGAGTCAGGGAATACACATATCTCCTTTCTGGAAAAACCAGGAGGGGAGCAGGGGTGCATGGGGCAAAATGCACACATATGTACATATATACACCTATGTATACACACACACACGCATATGTATATGCTTTAAAATATGCCCAGAATGAAGTACAACTGCCTACCAAAATTACTGAATTTTTGTGTCTGTTACAGCCCTGCTGCCAATCTGCATTCCACCTTTCACATTGGATTCAGTAAACATTTCAATTGAAATCCAAGACCCATAATGAAGGTATGAATAACACTGACATATTATGAAACTTTCATTCCCTCTCCCCTCCCCTCCTACCCCAGCAGTAACTGTCAGCGATCCTGGCAATTTCACAAGCACAGCAATGATTCAGCTGGCAGATTTCAGTGGATTATTGTGGCCAATTTGGAAAAACACTCTAATAAGCATTACTTTCCAGAAACCAATATAAATCTGGAAAAGGGGATTATTAAACCCAGGGAAACTATAACAAAAGACATTAATTGCATTTTTGGAAGGACCCTTTGAATTAAATTATTACCTGCTAGTTTATAAGGCAAATATATAGATAAGAACCACTACCAAGACAAGAATTTATTTATATTGGCTATATGTACTGTAGGAAATTTATATGTAAATGTAATTTACACACAAACACTATGCTCATTTATGGCATTATATAAGCAATACATGTTGTTCTTTGTCTGTATGGAGATCTTCAGACAATTTGGATTAGGCTATTTACTCTCACATATACACATATGCACACAAGTTGAGTAAAACAAAAGATCAAAGGTAGGATGTGATCGCAGTGAGCTATAAGCCATGTGTTTGTGCATGTGTACGTATATTTTGAGGTTGCTAGATACTCTCACAACAGAATACAGCAGTTTCTCAAATTGGGTCTCCAGGACTTGGAAAGACTTTCCTAACTTGCTTCTCATTTGCTGCTTGTGTGCAATTCTGAAAAATCCCTGGCTTGTTCCAAAGTCTGTTCAAGTATGTAAGGAGCTTTCTTTCAACATCAGTAAGGTCTGGATCTGGCCATTAATGCTGAATGATCGCTGCCTCTAGCTTTTGTGTTTATGGGGAACGTGCAGGAGGAGCGATGGAACAAGCACCGGCCAGTTTGGAAGTTCTAACACTAGGTGACTCAAGGATTCATCCCACTGTCGAATAACAGTTTTGAAAACAAAATATTGTATTCTTATAATACAATGATGTAATCTCTGATTTTCTTATTTTTCCTGTTACAAGATTGATAGCTCGCATATGCATTCTTCACATTTTGTCAGTGTTGTCTTTCTATTTATCTTTCCAAACGTAGTGAGCTTTAGAAGTGGAAACCTCTTCCCTTCCAAGTGAACCCAAGTCCTCCCTGGAAGCAGTGCTCTGGAAGGCTCAGTAAGGCAGCAGGAAGGCACTGCTATAAGCAAATATTTAAATAGCTCAGATCATATACCTCATGTACAACAAAAACTAGACACAAAGTCCAAATTTATTTTGATAACTCAAAAACAGAGCTAGGTTTTCACACTGATATTATTAATGAATAGACCAGGAACAAATACAGGAAACCCAGCTCCAAAATAACTACTGCATAGGACACTGCTGCTATCCAAACAAAATAGGCGCAGGGGCTGCAGCTGAGCCACAGGACTCCCACAGCTATCTTCTGCCTTACTGGAGGGGAAGGAGAGCCTGTGTCCTGAACCTGACCACACTCAGCACCTGTCCTGTGCCCAATGTCAGTGCCGTCCACCCTGGCTGTGGTATTTCCAAGTCTGCACCTTACTACCAAATGGTCTGAGAAACCTTCAACTTTTATAAAAGCAGATGCATTTCACAGGTCTCTTCCTATTCTCAACCAGTGACCAACACAAAGGAATTTTTATTTATTCCCAAATCAATTGATATACTACAAATAAACAGTGAACTGTCCTTTTGTGATTCCTACCTTAATTTTTGTTTCCTGGATACTCCAAGATCAAAAATTAAAACACACACTGGATGGTAAAGTCAAAATTCCGCATCCACCATTAAACAGAGAGGGCCAGATTTAGAGAGTAAGAAAGAATGAAGGCATTGTCTCACTTTCTTCTCCATTTAGCATTGTGTACTGATACTTACAAATATGACATGCACTCCAGCTTTTAATCCCAAAAGCCAGCCAGGCATGAGTTGTCCGCTTAATTTGACAAACACTTGGCTTTCAGTGGGCTATGACTCGCTGTAACAAAAGGCTCCAATGTCTTTACACTGTTTTGCCCTAAACATTACTGTAGTAATGAATTCACTGAGACAACAAAGTTCCTGGATGATTCATGCTGCATATTTTCCCTAAACCTGAGCTAAAAACTTCAAAGCCTCCCAAGCTGAATCACCAAACTGAGTCACCCTGTTTTCAAATATGCTGAGGAATTTACGGAGAGCAGCATCCAGAGGTACTGTACAACGGAGCTGTGTGGAGTACAGCAAAGCCCAGGGAAAGTCATGCACCTCTGTAACAGAAGCACTCAACATCTCATGAACTCTCATGAACTGGGGTTTGTATCATTCAGGTCTCGGCTGTGTTCCTGCTTGCTTGTGGTCAAAGGGAGTTTTGCTTTCAGCACAGCTGAGATTTGCCCTTAGGAACTGGCAGAGGCTGAGAGCTTGCAGCTGGTCATGTTCCGTGCAGGTGCACAAGGGATGGAGCTCCTGCCTTGCCCAGAGAGCCTCTCCCCAACAGCTTTGTGTGGTCAGTGGCTGCCTGAGAGCAGACAGGACAGCACCATGCCAACAGAGGGTGGGAGAGTGGCACCTTCTGTCTGCCCATGCTGTGGCAGCTACAGCCCCACCAGCCTGGAGTAACGGTGGCCGCTCTAAAGCTGCTCCAGCACAGAAGGAAACACAACAGCCTTTCCTTCTCCTAAGCAAGACCAACAGTTTGACAGCTAAATGATGTGTCCATTTCTATAATAACATTAGGAAACATTTATCAAAATTTATCAGAACCAGACTTGGGTCATGACTAAAGCCACTGTATGCTCATAAATGTAGCAAAGAACTTGAAACGAGTATTTAAAGGCTTTCTGTTCTCCATCTTTCGTAATCTAAATTAAAATTGGCTGCAGTCAGTCCTGGAAATTGGACAGTCTTGCTATAGTTGTTTACTAGTAACTGTATTTAAGCTAAATTTGCCAGTATTCTATTATTAAAATTTTCTTAAACACACTGGTGTCTGGTGCATGGAGGGAAAGAGTTGAAACAACGACAACATTTTTAGTGCAACGTTATAGTTGAAAGAATTCAATTTAATATACAGGTTTGATAGCTTGTTTTGTCTAAGGTGTCTGTTTTGCACACTGGATTTTTCTACTTGAAACAGTTCCTGGGCAAAGCACCATAGATTTAGAATGATATGCTGCCATGTTTTTATGAAAAATATGGTTCTGTTTAGGCTACAATTAGAAGCTTTCACAATTTGTCTCTGGAAACTGAGACTGAAAACTCCAGAGTCAGTTTGTTTACTGTGAACTGAAGTAACATCTATCTTAGTAAAGAAACTTTTACAACAAAAGAGCCTTCATCATGGCAAGACCTGAAAGTTTTCCTTCTAAAAATGTAGGGCTGCCACGCAATTCTTAATGCACACCAATTCACAAGGCTACGAGCCATGTATTGTTTTGGAGCCACGGGGGTAAATCAAATTATTATGAATGACACTAATGATCCCATACTTGCCTGAACATAATGCATGGTATATAGCCTTGCCTTTAAGGAATTTTTTGTGTATATAATTGGTATAAATGGCTCACTCCCTCTCTTTTGTTGATTTTACAAACAAATGCACTCAGGTACAGAGACTGCCTTTTCCAGGTTAATTATGTGAGCCAAATCAGCCATGCTTATCATGTGAGAAATCCCAAGGCAAACTGTAAGAAAGACCCAAGTGCAATAAGCAGCATATTACACATATGACTACCTTCTCCCAAATAGAGCTTGAGCAGCTAAGCTGTGTTGGTGGATACTCAAAGCCATCATTTAATGTAAGTCCTTTCACATTGACTGAGATGGGTTTGGGTTTTCACAGCTGTGGATCTAAATGAAATTATCAAAGCAAATTCTTGGGCCATCAGAGTATGCTGCCTTGGGCAAAGTACGCATTTCTACTAAGCACAGGTCAATTATAAATACAACACGGAAAAAAAATCAAAGGCTATATACTCAGAGAAGACAACCATCACAGACTTTCAAAAATCCAAATGGTTTCTTTGCCTTGCACTTTTCTTTCCCAGAAAAATTAGGCCAAATCCCAACTGGTAAAGACTGGCAAATTTCCACTAGCCTGTGGGTCATTAACTCCAAAAAAGGGCAGTTTCAAAACCAGTTTTGTGTATAGAGTTAGTTTCTGTCAGCGTTGCTATAAACAATCAAAATCGAAAGTATTTGGGAGGACTGCAATACCCCCTTTTTTCTGTTGCCATTCAGAGATGTATTTCAACACAGATTTTCCTAAAACAATCTACATGCATCAGAGCCTGTAATTGACAAGATTAAATATTCAAAACAAGCTTAACCTACCTTCTAAGTTTGCTCTCCTGGTGTTGCACAAACATATTCCTCCTCTGCTGTCCAATAACCATTAGGCCAATTCTTAATGGAAGTGCTTTCACCTGCTAAAGGGAACAGCTCATTCATAACAGCTGGTGCAAATACTCAGACCAAATAGAGAGCTGGTGTGCTCTGCTCTTCCTGATCAGCAAATACCCCTGCAAGGAATTTCAAGTCACACTAAATGTAAAACAGGAAGGTAGCGTTATCATGCTTTTCACTACCTTGTTTTTCTGCCATCTATCATGCTCAGAGACACTAAAGAATTGGCAAGCATAGGCCCAGGTACAGATTTAGCAGAGGAGGTGGTCAGGAAAGAGCTGGCCTCGTTCTCCCCAGGTTTTGCTCAGCATCACTTGGTTGTGATCCCATCTGTGCATCTCTCACATCCACAACGAAGATGTGCCCCACACCCTTTCCCAGCCAAAACAAAGAAGAATCCCCAGGGCCTGGGGACACAGCAAAACGTCAAACTCAAACCAAAACTTGAATTTCACTGCCTGAATTTTGAGCAAGTTGAGCTAGGAATCTGCAGGTGAAGCTGCTGTGCTCAACAGCCTTCATCTGCCCAAATTCCCATCAGAAATAAACTATCCATATATCTCAGCACAGTCATTTCTGGCACAATGGTCTATGCAGTACAATAGCATTCACTGGAATGAATAGCAAAGCTTTCATTCACAGTGAGAAGAAACACTTCGTTCTATAAAGGTCAAATCTGGCAAAAAAAAACAGAAGGTATCTTGGTAAATTGAGTGCTTTAGCCAGTCCTCCCTGATTTCGTACTTGCCAGAGCGCAAAGCAAGCATTCATTTGTGAAATGTTCTGATAGTCCTGCCTGTAAGGACAGGGGGACACACAGCATACGCGTCGAGCACCACCCCTCTGCATGCTCACTGTCCCTAGCTACCTTATAGCAATGTTAGGAAGACAAAATACACAATATCTTTAGAGTGCAGACACCTGCAGGCTCAAAACATACTCTGATGACTGCTAATGCAGGTCCTTCTCTTATACCTAAGGACACAATTGACTTTCACAGAACAGCTGAAATCAGGAATAAGATAGTTTATATTCAAGATAATTTTCTACAATGTATTTTCCAGTTGTTCAGGCTAGCTCACGTTCTTCACACAATTGGGCATCAACTATTTCCACTATGAAATTATTCCAGTCTAAGATACACCTCATAATTGGGAAACTTTTACTGAAAGATTAGCTCTAAATTTTCCTTTGCTTGGTTATGCCTGATCACCCCTACTTATATTCTCTACTCTCTTCTAAACAACCCCTCCCTTTTCTTGTTCTCTGCATCCCGGCCTTTGTTTAATTCCTTTAATCTTTCCTTAAAAGACTGTCTCTCTGTCCTCTTAATCATTTTTTAATTTCCCATGCTTTAGGCGAGTGCCAAAGATGTTAAAATGAGAGATGGATGCTTGCCATAAAGGAACAGAACTCCTGTAACTACAAAACAGTTGAAATCATGAGAACTTGCAGGCCATTACCCCATTATGTGAATGGTATTTTTACAGCACCAGAAATGAAGTAATGCAGCTACAAAAATTCATGTTTTAAATGCGCTGTCATTGCAGTGGCCCAGCTACAAGTTGCCTGAGACCAAGCAGCAGAAGGTTAGGGATATCACACCCCCCAATTAAGAATGCCCATGCTTCAAAAAGGTCCCTTTCACTCTGATCCGATCTACTTTGTCCTGTGTTAAAAAGACTTTCCTTTAAAAAGTTCTAGATTTGCTGGTTTTCAGTATCCATCTGTAAGGAGCGATGATACAGAATCCCTCACCTGACTTTTTCTGAGATGTTCCTGTGTACCTATGATTCCTCTCCCTCTAAATGCAGCACAGTCTCTTCACATCTGCAAGTCTTTCTGTTTACCTCCTTTTAAAAGCTGAATAAAAATAGCCAATAATCATATGAGATAACTTTGGCATATCATTTCAGCCCAGAATTAAGATGTACAGAAGAGGAGATTTGCCAGTCTGCTGTAAAGTATGCTACTAAGCACCTACCTGGCTAAAAGACTTACACTGACTAAGCTGGTATGCTCTGTGCATCTGATGCATATGATGGAATTTTGTGTGTTTGCTGTCATCTTTTCACTCCTGAAGACAAAACCAAAGCTAAAAATGTTTAGTTAGACCAAAACATTGTAAACAGTGACCTCTGAGATCACCACAACCATGCAATTAAAAATGTCATAATTGTGGTTTAACCCAGCAGGTAGTACCACACAGTTGTTCCCTCACCCCCGCCTCCTAGTGCGACAGGGAAGAGAATCAAAGAAAAACAAAGTAGAGCTCACGGGTTGAGGTAAAAACTGTTTACTAAGATAGAAGAGAAAAAAGACAATGGTAATGATAATAATATATATATGCACACACAAGTGACGCACAACGCAATTGCTCACCACCCACTGACCAATTCCCAGTCAGTCCCCAAGCAATGGCTGCCCACCCCACCAACTCTCCACCATTTTTCAAGTTTTTTTCACATGATCTTGTATGGTATGGAATATCCCTTTGGCCAGTTTAGGTCAGCTGTCCTGGTGCTGTCCCCTCCCTGCTCCTTGTGCCCTCCAGCCCATCGCCGGGAGGACAAGAAGTTGAGAAACTGAAATGTCCTTGNGAGAAAAAAGACAATGGTAATGATAATAATATATATATGCACACACAAATGACGCACAACACAATTGCTCACCACCCACTGACCAATTCCCAGTCAGTCCCCAAGCAATGGCTGCCCACCCCACCAACTCTCCACCATTTTTCAAGTTTTTTTCACATGATCTTGTATGGTATGGAATATCCCTTTGGCCAGTTTAGGTCAGCTGTCCTGGTGCTGTCCCCTCCCAGCTCCTTGTGCCCTCCAGCCCATCGCCGGGAGGACAAGAAGTTGAGAAACTGAAATGTCCTTGGCTCTGTGCAGCACTGCTCAGCAACAAATAAAACATTGGTGTGCCATCCTAAATATTAGTGTGCTTTTCCTAAAGCCAAAACACAGCATTCTGCCAGACGCTATGAAGAAAATCAACTCTGTCCCAGCTGAAAACAGGACAATATTGTTTGAGGATATGCAAGAAGATAAACGTCTGTGAATAACTGTGATGCTTTTACATATTTTCACATATTCCTCTTCTTTCTTTTCTCCCCATGTCATGTCTGAGTGGAGAATTTATTGCACGGAGGCAAGTGGGCAACATGTCAAACATTAGATGTGGTTTTGTTGAGAACACCCCACACTGAGTCAGGTCTACTGCTGGTTTTCTGTAAGTGCAAGCAAGCACCACAAGGTAGATCTCTTGCCAGACCCCTTCCTCCTGCAGAACTAGAACATATTTTCAGGCATTATGACTCGGGTCATTCCAGCAGTAACCCCAAGGGCCTTGTTTTCTGTGGAGACAGTGTGCTTGAGATGTACAGGGAACCAGGCTGAGACCGTGTCTCTTTGTAACAGAAAGCAAAGCAATTCTTGCAGCTGGTCAATTACTGCACCAAGCACAGACTAGAGCACGCATTTTGAAAGTCAGGAAAAACAGAGCTGGATGTGCCTCACACCGTTTTGAAAGATCCTGACTTCCAAGTCATAGTGTTGACACTGCATCTTTCTCAGAGGCACAGACATAAAGGTATTCTGTGCCTCTGGCTGTACTGAAAGGGTTATTGTAATGTGACATGATACCTGGGATCACAGAGGCTGGGCTCAGTGACCCAGAAGGCCCTACTAGTTTTGCCTCGTGTTTTCCTGTTTTTTTAATACTCCATCTTCCTCACTCTCTCGCTGAAACAGAGTGAAATCATATCAACATGGACACAGCAGATTAGTTTTACAAGGTTCCCACCAGTCTGACATTCATCAGCTTTCTAATCTAATAGTAACACAATACTCTTTACAAGTACACGTTGAAGCAGCGTGCTCGCAGCCTGCGGCCAAGGGCTGCAGGTTAAATCGATACCCAGGTGCTGCCTTCTGCCCAGCACTGATGGCCGAGCCTCACTGCTGACATTCCCAGGGCCTGGCAGCCCTCCATGCAAGGGTTAAAGGAAAGTTGTAACTAGAACGCTTGGAAGAATCTCCCTGAATCAAAACCATTTCATAAAAGGCTCTCTGCCAGGCAATAAAATATTTTTGATGGACTCTTATTTTATCATTACCCATGTAAGAAAAATGTATTGCAAGAATCCCAACACAATTCAGGGAAGTAATCATTTGCAGATTTAGTAGGCATTCTCAATTGGCAAAAATGAAAGATTTATTGTAGGGATGATGAAACAAAGAGCAGTTGTGCAAACTTTACTGAGCTGGATTATGAGAACATGCTTTTTCCATTTCCCACTTTTAAATGCCTTGGACGCTGTTTCAAAAGAAAGATCAAGACCAATTATTTAACACTGCAGTTACACTGTACCTGAGTAAGGATCTCTTCACACATATGTTATCTGTACACAACAATAAAAGGAGAATGAGGGAAGACACCGCTACAAACAACAAAAGCAGACTTCAGAATAAAACTCATACTGGCAACATTTTCTTTGAAAGCTGCTGTACAGCTGAATAAAAGCACAGTTCTGCAAACCCTTACTCACATGAGTAATACTCAGAAGTGGAAGGGGCTTTCTGGTCAGTAAAGGTGCACAGTCTCACACCAACTTTAAGCCTTCCCACTTTGGGAAGAAGGAGTTCTTCTTCCTGCCTTCTCTGCCAGGGACTCAAGGGGTGACTATGGGCACTTTGTAGCCATTCTGGACATGTGTACCCTGACAGAAATTCAGGGTTTCTTTACAAGAGTGTAACCAGGGACAGAAAGTAGCAGAGTAATTTGCCTGAACTTAACTGCACCTCACTGCAAAGTTTTCCTGCTGTACACAGGCAGAAATGTGGAAGAGCTTTGAGACTCCCAGCCAAAGGAACCATTAGAGATGCAAACTAGCATTATGGATGCATTACATTATTGGCCCCACTACCTCGCTATGACTATTCACCCTCACTCTGCTCCAGAGAGACTTACTTCATTGTATTTGCATGAAAATGGAGACCTAAGGTCACAATTTCCAGAAGTGCTCATGAAACATCAGTAACTCCATTAGACGCTGTCTGCTTTGAGAGAAAGAAGACCTCAGCTTCAGAGATGCCCTATTCAAGCTGGGGACCTCCAAAATACAGCTATCTAAGTTCAGGGTCTGCTTTTGAAAAGTTTGCTCATTGTGGACTGTCAGATGTCAGAGGGTCGAGTTTTGACACATTCAGTTTAAAAAACACATTATTTTATCATTGGGCCCACTGGACTACTTGCTAGACAAGTGAGGGAAGGTTTCAGAACGTGGCCTGGTGTGAAGCCCCGGGATATAAATGCCCTGTGCTGTCAAACGATCGCTCTTTATTTCTCATCCGACGGTTAAAGGCTAACTGGTGCTGGTTTGCCCCAAAGTAACAAACAAATGCATCACATTTAGAACTGAGATCCAACTGCATAAACGACTGCATAAAGTTTTTAATGTGCACTAAATTCCTTTTTCTCCCATGAGACTGTACTATACAGCCTTTGTGCTGCCTGCAAATGCAGATTAACATTTTTATTAAATGACATATGTTTCACTAATATGGAGTATTAAAATGTATTGGCCTAATAAGAAACATTAATGAGTATATCGTTGGCACAGTTTTTAAACAATATTTAATTTTACTGCTTTTTAATTTGACCAAAACCTCTGCCAGGTGATTCAAGCTATTTTCTTTCTTGAGGTTAATCGCTGCGCAGAAAGGCTAAATCACTGCGAGTTCAGAACAACTCGGTGCCATTTTTAATAATCCCCCACAGAACACATACACAGAAATAAAATAAAGCCAAGCACTTAACCTCAAGAACACAGTCAAAAAGACCATTTAAAATTTTAGAATGTTCGTGCTTTCCACCTTTTAAACGCTAAGATTAATAATGGTCAGATGCAAAATCTTTTAAAAATGAAATTTTATACAAAAAAAACTTCTCTGTCATTGCTTTTTGATATTAGATAACTGCAGACTGCCCACAGATCACTGGATGCAACCTACTTTCCCAGGTCTTCTGGAGACAAATCACCCTACCAAAATGATGCTGGACCCGTCGTTGATGTACTCTTGGGGTGTACTAAGATGCTCCGACAGGAAGCAGGTAGTTCACAACTATATTTACTGCTCTGTGTAACTGATGACTAGGGGGTACTACTACTACACAGATTCCTACAGTGAAACTGACAGACAATTCAGTCCCAGACAGGACGCATAGTGAGAAAGAAAGAGTGTCACATTTTTGCTACATGGGAAATGGTAAGCTACAGAAATCTTTAAGTTATTGCAAACCCAGTGCTCAGAGTCTGAAAAGCCTTTCCCTTTTTGCATCCTCAGATGTGATTATTTGATACAATGCATTGATCTGCATGGCAAAGAAAGTGATCTTGTGGTGCAGCTGGAATGAATTGGGAGTTAAGAGGCTGCTTGCAAAGTATCTTCAAAAGGTGATGCCTCATGAGAGGTTTATAGGTCTGCGCCGAGACTGGGGTCTGAATAACTCTACATGTGGACTATCATCCAGAGCCAGGCCACAGCAGAGCTGGAAACAATTCTGTGTCTTAAAACAAGAAGGAATCATTAACTGAGTTTTGTGGGACAACAGGATAAAGATAAAAACATGGTATCGAGATGTCATTTTTGTGTGCAAACTGAGCAAAGGGAAGGGAAAGGAGCCTACGAAAATCTTCTAAAAAGACCTGGGAGCAATGCCTAGAATGTTGTCTGGCAGCCAGACATCATAGGTCACAACTAATAAATTTCAAGTTTCTAAGCTGGGCATACTTTAGCCTATATTATTTGACAAAGAACATGAATGACTTCGTTCAGTGTGGAGGAGTTCTGATCAAACTACCTCTCCTCTGTGCTGCAGCAGAGCCAAGCTGTGCAGTCACTGTGTAGAACCATTTTTGACACAAAAATGTTTCCTTCCTTTAGGACCCTCTCTGTCTATCAGACCATTGTCAGGCATTTGTCAAATCCCAGAGTGTTTAGGATTCTAACAAATATCTGCTGCTTTGGGGGAAAGTGGTTCATTTTCCCTCTACTCAAATAATGTCACAGCTGGGATTATGTTAAAAATATATTTTTTTCAGTAGGCAAATCAAAACACTGAAGAATGAAGAGAGAAGAAATTAGTTCAGGATGAGCTGAAATAGAACTGTTTGGGGACTCCTCTAATGAAATAACACTAAATAAATCAAAGGGGAGAGCTTCTACACAACCTAAAAAGCCTCTTTGTTTAATACTTTTCATTCTGAAATGGAAAGTCAAAAAAGATGAGTTAAAATACAGAAACATTTCATTATTTCCAAAACAGTACACTGTTTAGAAAATGCCAGTAGTAACAAAATCCTCCAGTCCTGTTCCCTATCCCCCTATCATTTTGTTTTCCAAAATGAATGCGATCCAGACAAATGATTTTCTTCTCAAAACTGTTTTGCAATGATACTGCTACTGGTTCGAAAAAATTGGCCTTGAATATCGAGTAAAATTTCTAATGTGAAACATGGAAATAAACATCCATCCATGAACCACAAGGCTATCTAAACCACTCTGCCTGCTTTGTCCTGTCACCTTAGCCTGAGGATGTATTAACTTTTATTAGTGGAAATTATCCCACACTGTGAGAAACCAACAAATCATAAAGAATTACATTGTATCCTATGGCAGTGAGTTCATAGAGTGAGTAACCATTATGTTGGGGTGATATCACTGTTGTTATCCCATTTAAAAGAATGAACAGCAGTATCTGCAAGCAGTGATTAGCTCTGAAGAAATACACCAGAAAAACTGTAGTCAAAAAGAATTATTATGTTTCAACCAGGTTCCCAATTACTGAATAATTTATCAAATCAAATAAAACTTTACAGAATTAAATGCTCTTGTAAGATTTATAAATGTGTTTATTTGAAAGCCCCATGCTATACCTCCACCTTCCTTATTCCATTTACCAGATCTCTTCAGTACCCTGCATAAGATTTTTAAGGCATGCAACCGAACTTGAATATCATTCTGGGTGATGGCAGCAACAGCCACAATTTACTTCATTTGTATTTATTTAAGTTTATGTGAACAAAAGATCTGAGACTGCACGGCAAGACCTAACCCATATCAAACTGCTGTGAAAGAACAGAAAGAGCCACCCTGCTCGGTCAGAGCAGAAGGCCACACAGCCCAGTATCTGATGCCCTTCTCTATCACCCTGATAAAGCCTACACCTCACAGAATGTCCTGAAGGCCCTTCCTGATGTTCATGGTGGGAAGCTGATAATCCCGCAGGGACAACACTGGCAGCTGCTCCCTTTGCAGCTCAGCTTCAGCAGGCAGGTGTGGAGCCCCTGAAGACACCGTAGCCCTGCGTGGTACCGTTGCACTGTGCCTCCTACCTGCATGAAGAACTACAGATTTGCATTCCTGTTCTACTGCAGCAAAATGGGACAAGCCCAGTCACAGAGGAAACTCGGCAAGACCTGCTAGGCTGGAGCTCTCCTGTGGACAGGCAAGAGTTCAAGTTCACCAGCTGCTGGTGGTAAGCTGACATGGTGATGAGTCTAAAGCCAGCTGACAGCCTGCCCTGCAGTGCCAGTATGTGTTTAAACTCATTCACACTGCCTGTTATCTGTAGTGGGTTTCATAAACAAACACTGTATTTTCACCAAAGCACCGCATCGCTGTCTATTCCTAATTACAGTGTTTTCAGTGGTGCAGTTCCTTGACAGTATCACGAAATGCCATCACAGAGACCTAATAAAAACAGAGATCCATGGTAAGGCAGCTTTGATAGAATGAATGTTTCCTGCTACTGACTTCAAAGGAAAGAAAGTGAGGCTAATATTGTTTTTTTACAGCAATTCTTTGGCATCGGTGCATTACACCCTCCACACCAAAAGCTGAAAATACTTTGCAGACTTCCACAACATTCCCTCGAGTCAGGCATGGAAACTTATTGTTTAGGGGATGTCACTCCAAAGCATGCAAGCTTGTGCACACAGACCTCTTTCCCTGCTGATGGAGGACTGTCTCTTCGACTCCTCAGAGGATGTGGCCTGTTGAGATCTCATTACTCACCCACCGTGCTTTGCTGGACACACGCTCCCCACTGACCGCAGGCAGCGTAATACTTGCTGTCTACTGCCACTGAGATTCCACCTGGGTTTCCTTAGCAGCAGCAGCAATAACACCAATCTGCTCCATAAGCCCCTTTTACCCACAGGCATAATAACCAGATCGCTGCCCACGATACGTTACAAAGGCCGCAGGGCCTTCTGATGCTCAGCTGAAAGGTTTCACAGGTCTATGCCATGTGAAACCACCTGCGTCAGAGGTGTACAATAAAAATAACAGGAAGCACAGCAGGACCACTATCTTTTATGCAATCTGCACAAAGACCTGTTGCATAGGTAGAATTGCCAATAGTTAGTTTGTGTGATGTAGTGATTTGAACACAAGAGCTGTGCTGGAATGCTGGAATTGCCTGAAGGTGCCTTTAGGTAAGTTACTTATCGCCTCTGTGCCTCAGTTTCCCCTTACACAGTACAGTACCTTTAGTGTCTCACCTTCAGGGATTCAAAAGAGCTGACTGCAAATAGCACAAGTGCTGAATTTCACAGTGTGCAGCAGCAGCGCCCAAATCATTGCAGCAAGTCTATTCCCAAACTGAATATGTTGCATATATGCAAGAAGAAAAGGTTCTGCTTCAAAGTCTTATCCATTTCGGAAGAAACATGAGGCCCAGGACAGGGCTGGAACATACACGGAGGCATTTGTTTCTTTGAAGCAGGTGAACTAGAAACAGTAACAATGGCTATTATCACCGCCCAGCACCCTCCATGGATATCACAAATGTTATGTACCCAGTTTCTACAAATACAAACTGCATATGTACAAATTGCAGAAAGGTAAATACGTTTACCTTTGCCCATGTCTGTGAAGGCCTGCAACATAGCTTCCCTGAACACATACACATGCAGTGATGAGAACTTCATTTTCTACTCCTTACAAAGCCACAAAAGTGCAAGTGGATAAGCTGATAAGCCACGTCTGGATTTTTCCAAATCAAACAATTCTAGACAACTAAATTTACATTTACCAGCAGGGGCTTAAACCAGGGATGCAATATTTAGAGATCAGCAGGGTTCTACCCACCAAAGTATTGGAAGAACTACAAGACGGCAAAAGATGCAGCTATGAGAAACAATTTTTTTAAAAATGAAAACCATTTAAGCTTGCTAATTTTTGCTGTCTCAGACAATCAAAATTCCAATTGTCTGGGACATCAAATCTAAAAAAGCATGAAATTAATCTTCAGAAGTTAAAGTCTTAAAGGCATTGCATCATTATTTTTGTTGGATATATTTTTGATTATAATGCAGATGAACCCCAAATTTAATAAAACTAAAATAACATGAGTTAAGTATGAAACATAACAGGATATTGCAAAGAGATTAGGTAGTTTCCTTTAGACTACTTGCAGAGCCCAAGGAAAAACCAAACCGAGGGACACAATGACGAGAAGGCACCGCTAAATTAGAATATTTAACAGAATAGGAAAACAGCATACTCATAGTACACGCTTGGCAATGAAACACAGCAAGCAGAATATAGATCTGCAGCATCAGTATTTCTGTGCACCAGATACTGTTTTGCTTGTCGACTGTCTGTAGTAAAGAAAGAAGCAGGCTAGCTAAATTTAAACCAGCTGTAACGATGAGAGTGTTACAGTTGGACTGAAGGAAGCTTACCTCATGAAAGTATTGTGGAAACTGCTGTTGGAAAGATAATAAAAGGATTAACTGCAGTTTTAGTGAACCATTTACTTTTCAATCAAAATGTCTCATGTATTTCCTGTTCTCAAGTAGCTTGAATTCCAAAATTCCTTTGTCTATTACAGTACATAGTAGCAAAGCCTGTCATAAGAAATTAATAATTTTACATGGAAAAGTACTTTTATGTATGACGGTGGAGTGCTGCTTGCTGCTGGCTTCTCCTGAGCTGTTCAATACCCAGTCAGCCAGTAATCTTACAGAGGGCAACAAAATCGAGGGCTTAAAAAGAAACTACAATGGGTAATTGTGAACAGCGAAAGAAAATCTCCACTACAAATACCAAGAGATGTAAAGTTACTTTAACGGGGCTACAGCAAAAATGAAACAAAATCTCAGACCTCTATAGACACAGAATGAATTGCCTTCTTAATTTGCAGGAATAACAGCACAATTATTACCACATCAAAAGAAAAGCCATCATTTAAAATGACATGACATCACCGCACAATGAAACACTGCACAGCAACCCTTGTTTAAAATGGAATGGAATTCACTGGGCAAATAATCCCCACTTGATATTAATAACTTTAAGAAGCTGTGTTGCAGCTTTGGATCTTGTCCCTGCTAGATCAAGGTCCTTCCAGGGCAGAAAACTAAACTTACAAACACTGTGTATTTTTTCATGTGCCCACTTGGATCCAGTTTTGCTCCAGCACCGGATTCCAGGTTGTAACACTCAATACACTGACAACTCTGCTGATAGCGGGGGGTGCTGTTCTGGGAACAGAAGAGTTAACTGCAAGTTCTGCAGTGTGTATCTCCTAATTACAGTTGGGGCAATCCTGTGCATGGGAACAACAACACTATCTGCTGGAATTACACATCTTTATGCACTTATGTGCCAAGGCTATACACATGTGCCACAAAGGCTTTCTGCAATAGCTGATGTAAACTTGTTTTCCGCCTATTCACAATGTTAAGCCTTAAGATCTTATGAAAAGCCAGATCTCTAATGCAGATGTACATCACTGAAAGGATGATATTTTTAGCATTTGCTAAGATGTTACATGATTTAACATCTCTGGTTTATCCAGTCTCCTGTAGGAATGGGAATGTAACGTTAGAGATCTGCTATACAATACCTGTCAAATACGCATTTCGCAGAAAAAGACAAAAGCTCCCTCGCCCACGGAGTCTAGTGAATCTTTCAGCATTATAGTAAGACTAATTAGGGTTTCATGTTTAAATATTTCTTTTAAGGACCGTGAGATAAAAGTGGGGACAAGACCGATCTCATTATGAATGGCTAAAAACAGTCCAACAAAAAAGAAAGCTAAAATAAAATCTGCAAGCTCTCACAGCTTACTTACACTTTTGTTTGGAAAGAAGCAACTAACTTGCACTACCCTTGGATGATTTATGACCAACACAAAGATATTTATAGGCACTTCAAAATCCTTCACAATTTTAAAAAAATGGGATTAAGCTATTTCTGGAAATGAGCAAGTGAGTTCATTCACTCAGGTAAGTCTTAGAGACTTTCCATTTTATCTTGGAAAACATGATGGCGTTCTCTAAGTATCTGCATTGTTTCCAGCATTATTTGAGGGAGTATCCACTGAACAGTGCAGATATTAAGACAACATTTTTCATTTATTCGATGAAAGTAAGAAGATAACCTGGCGACCACTTACGGAGAATAGCTTTCTCCACAAATCATTTTGTAAAACACTGAATATGTTTTTTCCTTCCTTCTCCCTGCCATACTCATTGCAAGCCAGCAAGTTTTCTCTCAAACAAATGAAAAAAAAAAACCAAGCTTTTTCTAAAAACACACTTTCCTATTGCTCCATAGAAAGTTGCAGCTTGCCATGGAAAAGTTTGTCTTGATCTAACTTCCTTACAAACATTTTCCATTATATCATTCTCTGACCAAAACAATAAAACAGATATATTAGTGAAAAATTCTGCCTATCAAAAACAACAACCTGCTTCTATAGTCATTTCCTTTCTTTGGACTTTGTGTGTGTGTGTGTGTGTGTGTGTGTGTGTGTGCACACATACGCGTGCGCATGTGGGTGTTACAAATAAGACTTTCCAAATTTCATGGCCCAATTTGGAAGCTTATGTCAAACTTGTTTTGCTTCATCTGTTTCAGTCAGGGTCTTATATCATTGTTGTTTCAAACATGTGGAAAGCTTAATGGAAGTCATTAACTTTTATTTTAGTTTGGCCATATTGTCATCATGGTGGGCAGATGCAGAGATGGTGCTATTCCCAAGATCCTCTTTTTGGAACACTGATGTTGTTTACATCTTCTTGATCAGAAGAGAACAATGGTTTTTACTTATTTTTAAAGCTCTGTTTTGCAAATTAAAAAAGCCCCTGAGAACCTTTGAAAATGTAATTGAAGATATTCCTTTTATTCTTTTAACTATTTAAAATCCTTAACAAGTTTCTTTCTTTTCTAAACTACCATCTGAAACTTTTGCACTCACAAATCTATGGGTTACTGTTCAGCTGAAGGAATGAAAAGAATTTCATTAGATGTGTTTTATGTTTCTCGATTAAAAATGTCACCCGAGGCTCAGTGACTTGTTTTACGTTAAATGACTGCTGTGTGCTTTGATCATCACTTTATTAATGCTTTAATGAATATTAAAAAAAAATGAAGCACTGTATTAAAAGTTAAGCTCTCATATAAGGAAACTGAATCCCTTTTCCAAGAACTAGAGTATTTCTTACTCAAACATTTCCTTCTATATTAAGGTTTTCTGCAATTCTCCTTTAGCCCACTGCAGACTGTTACAGGAAAGCATAGCAATTATACTGGAATAAGACTGAAGAGAGAGCAAAAAAGAGAGCAATATGCTTCTTTTCAAACAAATATATTCCAGACTTACCATGCACTTGTTCGGTTTCTCTCCCGAATGAACCCTCATATGAATCAGCAGTTTGTAACGAGCATTGAAGGGTTTATACCGGCGGACACAGCCTGCCCAAAAGCAAGTGAAGTCCTCTCCCTTCCGCTGGTCAATGTGTGTCTTTTCTATGTGTCTGACCAGTTCGTCTTGTTGGTCGTAAGCGGCACTGCAGTCAATCCACCGACAGACCTGTTTGCCATTGCCGAGGTCCTGTTCGTCCCCTTCGCTGGGCTGGAGGGATTTCGGAGACATAGAGGCGTGTAAGTGAGGCAGCGTCCCTTGGGTTTGGCTTAGCTGCTGGTGTAGGTGGTAAGGCGGAGGCAGCCCTTGATGGTGTCGGAAAAGATCAGCAGTGGAGGAATAATCATCAGCTGGTTCTTGTTTTAAGAAACTCACCTTCTGGGTGCTGTGGGAGGTGTTTTGATGAGGAATGCCAGTACCATTCATCATAAGGCTGAGACTTCCATTCTCCTCAACTTGCTGCATTTGTATCTGCTCACAGTCACCTCTGTCACATTCAGTAGAAATAGGTACAAGACATGCTGGAGGGGAGGGAATACTGCAAGGGTTTCCAGGCTGAGAGCAAGACTGGGGCCGAGAGGATTTTTGAGCACTGTGATGACTGATCTCCACGGGAAGAGAGGAAATGCCAGCTGAATTAGTTCGCAGTCCATTCACACAGGTGACCAGTGACGTCTGTGATGTGCGGATGATAGCTGTAATATCAATTCCTTCAGCTGAAGACGGCACGACAGAGATGCATCTCTTCTTCAGGTTGCCTGTTTGTAGCCTAGCCGAGTGCTGAGGGGTGCCAAGTGACAACGGACTCAGGGAGGAGCTGTGTTCATTATTAAACAAGTAGGAAGAAAGTGAATTTGTAAAGCTATTATTCATTAGGTCTATTTCAGGATGCAGACTACCGGAGGCTCTCAGCTCCATCCCCTCTGTAATCCTTCTATGTGTGGAAGTCTCAGACAGAATCTTATAATCACCGGGGCATTCTTGTTTAATGTGCTGAGCTGGGTGACTTCCATTCAGGCATGGAGCAGCAGAATCTACTGAGTCTTGAAACCTGGGTGACCTGTAATATAGTTTGTATTAAGCATCACTAACTACCGCACGATTTATTGGTTTTGCACAAGACACAACATTTGTAAAGCCCTGGAGAATGGAAGCACTTGCTCTCTGCTGCATGTTGCTTGTCTAATGCAGCAACTACAAGAAAAAATTTTGCAGTGCTTCCTCTACAACCCTTGTAAAGGCAGCATCGTTTTACACAGGATTAATTTTACACAGTGAGTTATGCACAGAGCAGTCAGTCTCCCCTCCACTGCTACGGGCAGTTCATCAATCACAATCTAGGTTTTCAATGCATAATAGTTTGGGCAAAACAATAGCTGAGAATCAAGTTTGAGAGCTTTGGGCTTTTTTGAATCATTCAAATATCAGTATTTTCCTCAGAGCACACTGGGAAAATGCTGCAGCAATCTCATTCACATGAATCAAAACGGGCTAGATGAATTTTGCTTACACATGACAGAGATGCTGTGCTTTGCTAAATTAAAAAAGGAGAGAGATCTGTGGAGGGAAAAAAAGATTACAAATAAAGAATAGCTCATTTTCTACCAGCAGTCCAGAGCTGATGAGAGATCAGCCAACTATCTGTTTTTGCAGGTCTACAAAGGATAATCAAGTTCACAATCAGTAGATTTAAACTGGCAGTCTATACGTTTTCATTTCCATTTTTCATACGATAATCTACATGCGTCTGTAAATGCTAAGATTGTTCTGCAGAAGTGATTTTCAGCCTCTTTTGATGTGTGCTGAATCCCATCACTCAGGAAGAAGGAATCCCACAAAGATATTTCAGTAAAACTTTCAGGAAACATTTCTTTCTAACATTTTCCTCCAAGCAGATAGCAATTGGTTTATGACTTAAAATGAAATATTTATCTCAGTGAAAAACATTTACTGTGCATGACTCAACTGCCTGTTGTTCCTTAGGACCAGTGGGAGCACCTTACATATCCCTGAGGTGTAGTTGGGTTTAACCTGTGGCTGCATCATGCAGCAATGTGCCAGACCTAGAAGAGGAAACAATCTGTGGGCAGGGCAGATGTACCTGAACTAATAAACCCTCCAGAGAGGTCCTCCATGGCTCTTATGCCAAAATGTTCCACATAAATGAATTTTATGCTTTTGGATGCTATCACCACAAAAGCTGAAGAAAACCTGGTCATTTGGTAACTTTGTGTGACACCATAGCTGAAAAATCTGACACATTTTAAAGCATGAAACATGTATGTATAAGATATTGTGGATGTATCCATACATTAAACTGCAGAGCTGCTGAGTAAACAGCATTTATTTTTCAACTTAGATGATTTCATCTCTATTATTTCCATTAGACCACCACAAACATTAGGAGCTGGGACCACTTCTAACTCCTCCTTGGTAACAAAGAGCCGACACTTAGAAAACAACCAAAAAAAAAAAATTTAAAAGCTTCAAAAAGATTTCCTATCCATGAAATGAAGGTTGTCAAAAAACAATACCAGTCTGAAGCACACAACTGGCAATACTGCATCCACTGGTGACAGGTTTCTAAGCTATTGATATTAAAAAAAGCTGTAAGGACATAAGAGAAATGAAAATCCCCACCATTCATTGCTACAGAACAATCAGATCTTGCATTTTGCCACCAGAAGTTTAAAAAGATTACATTTAAGAGTTTTAGAGGTTTCCATAATCCATTAGTTATAATTTTTCCCTTTAGGTTTGCACAGTTGGTCTCAGGGTAAACTTAAAGCACCTGGTTTTGCAGATGGTGAGTTTAAAAAAAAAAACACAACTGTATTCATACATTATTTTTTAACATTTACAGAACCATATGTCTGTAAAATATGTGGCATAGGCATAAGTAAAAACCTTTTGCTCCACATGTTTGGGAAACCCTGCCCTGCCTGCTTGTAGCTTCACTGCTCAGTAGAAAGTGTGCTGTTTTAAAGACTTTCTGAGAAAGGTTTTACAGCATACTACACCAGGCACAATATTTCCTATTATTTAGCTGCTTCTGCACGGGAATTCTTCAAAATAATTCAGTTTGTACCATAGCTTAGTGGTTCCAAAGCCTGAGGCTAAAGTCAACACAACACATTTCTTACATCATATAAAGCTAACCCAATCCTTACATTTCAGCCCGCGATAATTGGTGTCATATTATTAAGCTTTATGTAAAGCTCCCATCTCGCCAGAAATTCATGTGAGGAGTTCAAGCAGGAGTCAGTGCAGAGTACCTGCAGGATGGATACAGATGTCCTTATCCTGAGAAATACCATATTCCCCAAATTCCCAGCAACATCAGTCTGCATTTCTAGCACAAGATCTTACTTAGAATCAGGACTGTATTGCTGTGATGCTGCTACAGCGCAGAATACTTGACATAAAAGAGGAGAGTTTTGAGCCTTTTTCCAATAAGATTTCAAAACTAAAAGAGAATTCAAGCGTCCAATTGTTACAGCCTTGTCTTATCCATGTCCTGCCTAGATGATGGTAAGTACAGGCTGCTTGTGCAGATCAGAAGCACCTCCTTTCTGGGAGCTACACCTTCCTCCTTAGCACTAAAAGCACTATATACCCTGCAATCATTAACTGCTGGGAGAATCTGGCTTTGTTTCAGTTTCCTGATGTTCAAGTGGTGAGGTACTGAATGCCAAAGCTGCCTGAATCCAAACTGTATTCCTATATTCCTGGCAGAATTTTGCCATCACTGCTCTAGAGAAAACCCTACGTGTTCCTCCCAACCCTCGAAGAGTGGGAGGGAGGCAAAACTGACATGAAAGAGGGACAAGGTGTCTGAAACCCAACATGCTGGGTGGCTCTTATACTCTGTTACTATGCTTTTTGGTCCTGCAATGGCATCTTGCTCATCTCAGCACACAAAAGCAAAGTGTAAGGCCTTTGTAGAGCAACAGCAGCCTCTCAGAAGACAGGAACATAGTGCTTCCAAAGAGACTCCCTTATGTAGTAACTGGAGCCAGAGCATGAGGCCAGCAGCACCATGCCAGAAGTGCTGCAGCTCCCAACCACCCTCAGAGGAAAAGACAACAGTATCTGAAATCTCCAGATTATTTACAAAACAAACAGACATGCCTTCACTTGCCACTGTAAATGTGCGAGCAGTGGTAACTGACAGTTTTAAGAAGCTGGAGGGGATTGTTCTGCTGCACATCTAGGGACCCTCTGCAACACTATCTGACTGCTCCAATGTCTTCCCTGGGATTTATATGCTGAGCTCTGAGCACAGTGTGGGCGGGTTTGCTCTGTCTGATAATGGATTATCTGACAGAAGGCCAACATTAGCTGTGTGCTGACTCCAACTGTAGTAAGGATGGTATTAGGACTTTTCCAGTCCCACACACATCACATTCACAGATAGCATGTAGCAGCAGTTATGTTGCACAATTTAAAAGATATTAACTGAGTGGGAAAAAAAAGCGGCCAGGAGGAAGAGCGATCGTGATTCTTGGATGAAGGCAGTCATCTCTAGAATGCAGTTTCCAACAGAAAGTGATTCAAGAAGCTGAAGGGGATAACAAGTTTCAGAGCACTGAGGGGAAAAAGAAAAAAGAACAAAAAAAAAGCCAATCACAACCCCAAATCCTTGGATTGCTAGGGGAGGTGCTCTCTGGTTTGTTCGGGTTTTCTTTGGATGTTGCACATCCTAGAAAAGCAGAGTGGTTCAAAGCTCAGTTCAGAAAACTTGCTTGAATTTGTATCTCCTTTTCTTTCTGCGCTGGTCCCTAGAGCTGGACAGAACAACATGTGTTCCATGTGTTGAGATATCTATCAATTCCAGCCCTATTTCTCTCATATGCCAGACGGAAAATGAAGGATGAAATCTGGGAAGGTACAGAGCAGCCTTGGCTCCCATTGATTTCACGAGAACCTGATGGGCATTCACCCCCACCTCAGCTATGTTCTATTCCTAGATCTTCAGATAAAGTTCTTGGCTTTTGTTGCTTGCTTGTTAACAACCTTTAGTGTGACAAACACCATGAACAGAAACCATCCCAGCTGCTGTCCACCTTCTCTAACATGTCAAGGTTTTGGTTCTGTACCATGTGTGTGTTGACAAAATTAGACACTGTGTCTGAGAGGTCCATTGCTGGGCATTGGCATTACCTTGTAAATCCCAGGCAGACAAAGGTTATATTAGCCAGGTGGACACACAAGTAGAGCATTACACACCAACAACCCATAAAGGAATGGAAGGGACCTTCAAGATATTCTCTGAAAATTTCCAAACTGTTGCAAGCAAGCAAGCAAGGTTTTAGACCATGCTATAAAGCAAAGGGAATAAAATTAGGCCTGTCATTTGCCACTTTTTCATGCTATGCAGTAGACAATCCTTTATGTTGCTCTGGGAATCCTCTCTCAAATGGGGGCTGGAAGGGGTTCATATTTCTGAGGGTGGGTATTGTGATCCATGGTATGCAGGTATCTGTCATTTCCTCATTATAGGTTTTACAAAAAGGTTCAAAAAAGATCTAAGGAGAGTACCCTCTTCCTCCTTTTGTTTGCTCCTGCCCTAATTATCTTTGTTTCATAATTGTCCTCACTGACAGGATAAAAAAGTTTAGTAAGTGGCAATCTCACATTGAATCATAAAGAAGCTGGGAGGAAGCAGACTTGAATGCAGCTGGAAAAGCATCTACAATCCTTTGTAATGATAGCAGAATACTTCTTACGTAGCATGGATATTGTTTGTTCTTTTCAAACAAACAAACAGCTCTTTCCACTTGTTTACCATATTGCTGTGCCTCCTCTTCCTAACAATAGAGATGTTCTTAACCCAGAAGTAAACCAAAAGGGGGAAATAAGACATAAATGTGTATAATAAAATCAGAAACAGCCAGATTTCCAAGACAAAGCTATAGTCCATATTTCCTCTTCCTGTGACTATGGAAATTTGGTCCTGATAGTTCCATGTAGAGTGCCAATTATTCCAGATATCTAAGATAAAGGCTGCAACTTTATTGAGGTTTTTCTTTTCTATAGCTCTTCAAAAAGGTCAAGATTATTCTGTATTATATACTCTGCCAAAAAGCAGTATAATTAAAATAGATGGACAGATTTAAATTTGGAGCAGGCTTCTATTCACAATGGATGTCTGTTTAGGGTACTTGTTTAAAATCTGGTAATGTTAAATTTGTAACAACAACAAAAAAATAATGGAATTCTGTGTTTTCATATAATTAATTTATAGCAAATGTTCAAATAGAGATTCTGTTCATAGCATATCCAACTACACTGCATATATCAAAACCAGAGACCAAATTTTCACATTATGGCCTTAAAAGAAAATACCAAGGATGTGGCTGTATGGGAACATTGAAAATACTTCATTACAGGAGATGTTGTAGAAATAAGAGCGGCATTGGCTTCCAGTGGGTTTGATGGTGGCATGCCAAACTGCCATATGGGAGACATTGGCTTGGGAGCAAGTATCATCCCTGCCTTCCAGGCTGCAATTTGGAAACAACATGGCATTGGTGTGGAGGGTGAAGGTACAGAGGAGGCAAACTGGACCCTACTTAAGCCCCTGGCAAAAGTCTCATGTTAGTAGAGCCCACACAGAGAAGCAGAGGGGCTGCAGCTGCATATACAGTGACTTCTACTGGCACTGCCTTGGACAGTTGTCTGCACACTTGTGCGTGTCCCTGCAGTGAGAAACTGCAAATGAGTGTTCAAACAAGTATCCAAAAGACTTCCCAACAGAGGCAAAAGCCAAAAATACTCTTCCTAATGCAGGCTACTTGGATACCCATGGATGCTACTTGAAAATAGTTACAACAAAGAAGCTTTCAGAAGAGCTAAATATATCCAGTGATAAAACTTGCAGCAATACCTTATGTCAGAGTGTGTCGAGTTCAGCTGACCAACATGAAGTAATCTCTCACAGGACAGTGGGTGGTCTCGCATAAGTGGATTTCCTGTGTGGAGGAATAGTCCTTGTCTGCAGACAGGTACAGAGCTACTTGTCATCTCCATGTCCATCATGTTCTTCTTCTCAGAGATCAAGTTACAATGATTGTAGCCACCATTAACTGTCAAAAAAAAAAAAAAAATTGTAAGTGCTTGACTAAGAACATTCTACACTTACTACTGCTTTGCATGCTCATTTTGGATCTCCTTGAAAAATTCTTGTAAATGGCATGGCAGAGGAAACTAAAGGTTTCATAAGGAAGAAAAATTAATTCCCTCTGAGTAGCCATATGACTTACAAACATCCTCATCATATATTACCTACTTAACACTGCTCTTGGGTCCAGTCCTTCTACTGAAGCCACACTCCCATAGACCAATTCTGACATTTTGACATTAAAATTTGTGATATTTCCCAGAGCAGGTAGATATTGATATAGGTACAGTATCACATAATTACACAGATATCAGTGTCCGGTTAATGATATTTAAATGATAGAGTGGTAAGTAAAATTGCACTCAAAGCTTTGTAATCACTACAGTTTTGTTACATCATTTACGAAGTTCACATCAGAGATTGTGCTTGTTTTTGTCAGTTAGTGCTTCGACACAGCTCCTCAAGAGCAGAGGTACCCTTAAAACACAAGAAGCCCCATTTCCTCTTCTGTACAGCTGCTACCTCTATAGCTAACAAAAGGCAAGTGGGAGAGCTTGGGCTGCTGTGGTCCTCTACAATTACAGTCAGTGCATACTTTGAAAGCAATGAGAATGACATTTGGTTTTTTGGTGAGTATAAATGAGAAGAAACAGGTGACTGGGAAAGGTAGAAAAAGTCTCCGGTAACTGGAGAAATTGTGAAAGGGCACAAAAGTCCATTCTCCTCCACTGGCCGAGCTCCACAGCTTCCCCATCATGCTTCACGGCCCCTTTGTAAAGGGAAGAGCATGGCAGAGGAAGATGTAGTCCAGGCAAGGATCCAGACCCAGAGAAAAGAGTGGGTACATGTGACACCCAAATTACAAGTCCCATGAGGCATTATTGTGTCATTTCCAGAATAGAATTCCCTGTTACCAGTGAAAAGTTTTCAGTGTTTGGCTGATACGTTACATTTCTTGATCGTTAATCTGTATGATTTTTATTTTTTTAAGAAATCAGAGAATCTTCAAAATTGGAAAAACAATATAGGGTTTTTCCTACCCAGCTCCAATCACAATACTAAGGTATGCAGTTAGCATTAGAAAGTGTAGGCCTGCAATATCTTATACAAATAAACAGACTACATATGAATTTTAGGAATGACACATGAGATTTTACTATATTTAAATTATACAAAAAGGGCCATTAACCTTTTTCACAGTAATTAATATGTATGTTTTAGTATATATATTTCAGATTCATATTCAGAGACTGTGATATTCACTGCTACTCTGTGATTGTTCTAAATGACTGGAGGAGATACAAAGAAGATGCAGAGAAGTACAGCAACGTTCAGCCTGAGAAGGGCAGTCAGTTGCATTTGGTGGTTTTGGACTGAAGTGTTTAAGATCACACCGGATGCCTTTCAGCTTACAGTGGGTGCTTGTGACAATTAGCTGTGCCCTGGTTGTAATCAGCACATAAATGATTATTGTATCCTCTGGAATCTACAGCTCCACAGGGCTTTATTCCATTCTAATTCTGGCTTATTCCCATCATAATTTAACCCATTTCAATGGTAGTATCGTCTTCCTTAGCAAGACTGTACAGTCAGACTTGTGGTTGTTAATCGAATTATGAATCACAGTAAAGGGTATCTAAATACACCACTGAAAACCGATGAAAGAGGCTCCATACACTCTTAAAGGCCATACCACCAAGAGAAGTTGGTAGATCAGTCGTACCTACAGTGCCCAGGTCACAGTTCTTCACTTTTCCCATCAGCGATTTTACCTGGAATATTTGCAAAATCAATCTTCCCTCCAAAATACTGTGCATTCTTCAAAAAGGTTTTAGATCTATACTTGATCTGTAATAAAAGCACTTTCTTTTTTTTCACTCTCTAAATGGTACAAGCCAGAAATTCACTCACTAAAGCTTCCTAAAAATGCATTTTATCAATTTTATCGTATTATCGAAGCACAGAAAGCTGAAGCTTCCACTCAAAGTTCAGTAATATCAAGGGCAGCACACGCTGATACCTATTTGTATGGAGATTTCCTAGAATAATCTGAACATTATTCCCATGCTGTCAAAAATGATTATGTTCTCTTTAACTATCAAATCAGAAAATACATTTTCTCCCTGCAGAGGAACAGAAGATTCACGCTAAATGGGTGAAATTGTGCCTCTCAGACAATCTACCCCACATTTGCCTTCACAAAGTACCTCACAGATTTGTTCACAGGAGTTACAAATCCCTTGCATAGCAGTGCCTTGCGTGACGTGACACCTGCACCAAAGCACTCTCAAACGTGCCCACAACACCTTGTTCCTTTTTCCACAAAGCAAACTAAAACAAGGACTGAGAGATTGTCTCAACACGGACAACTGGAGTCGATGTCCAAATGTTCAAGCACATGTGAAAGAAAATTGTCTCCAGAAAGAAAGGAAAAAATGTCTGGTTTACACCAGTGTAACTGAGAAGAGAATCTGGCCTTCTGACAAGTGGCTTTTTTATGCAATATTAATATCACTGGCTGGCATACATGAGATTTAAGCATTTTCCATGTCTGGAACTAGATCTCCTCTTTCACTGGTATCGAGGGGCCTTTAACCTGCACGCTGTAACTTACCAACACCAGATGAAAAGAGCACTGACTCCCTGCCTTCTACCAGAGCTTTCAGTAGGACCATAGCTATTTCATAAATCCATATAAAAATCTAATCCTAATTTACAGAGAGTAAATCTAATAAAAGCAGAATGGTTTCCAGAAGGATCTTACGGAAGTGGAATCCATCAAGGTAACTTTTGTCTTTCTCTTTTTCTGTCCTGCCATTCTGATTTATAACTCTACTTAAATGTAGAGTTTAAGTAGAGTTACACTCTACACTCATGGACGGAATGGAAGGGGTTGACACAATAGTGTGCAAATGCTGCAATCAGACAATTCCTTCCACATGAGTAATCAGGTTAGTTCAGCTTTGGATATCTTGCATCTTAAATTCTGGGGTAAGTAACTTTGGGGTTCTGCCAGATTATGTCATATGAGAATTGGTGCCATTGATTCGATGGGGCTGCACACCTTGGGAAAGACTGCTCACAACTGTGCAGAGTCAGCCCTGTGGTTTTTTGCTAAAATTCTCCTAGAGGAGAGCAGCACCTCATCACACAAAGGGAAACCTGTCTGTGTAACAATGAGGTCAGCATTAAAAATAACCCTACTAAGGGGCAGTAGCTCTCCTCCTTTCTTGGTTGTATCCTGTTCGCTGTTCAGGAAGGTTTTGCTGTTACTAATAAAACTAGCTGTCAAGGTTGTAGGTGACTAAGAGCAAGAGCTAGCAAAAGAGTAATTATTCAACAATAATGTTGCAGCGCTTAGGAGTTTACCTAATTAAGGCCAACAAACGAGTAACTGAAATGACGTATAACTGAAATGACTTACATTTGAATTAGAGGTAGATTTGAAATATTTGCCTAAAATACTTAGATATCCCCAGAGCATTGCGGGTTTTGTGGTGAAGACCAAACTAGGTCATTTGCTTTTTTTCCTTACTGCTTTATTCTCTTTAATTACTTTTAAAAAAAAAAAAATCCCATTCTCGGTTTTGTTTGGATGTGATATCCAAAATTTACCACAATAACACTGAGAAATGAAACGTCGTTACTGGCAGCTTGGTGAGTCATGTGATGCCAGTGAAAGACCAAACAGGTCCAGATTTTCTGAAACAAAGTGAAAATCATCCCTGCTGGGGGAGGCTATCAAAGCCCTGCAAGAGAAAATTATTAACCCAAAAGTTGCCAACACATAAAAACAAGACCTTGTTGAGGAGGTGTTGTACAGATGATATTCAACATCCCATTACGCACAACCAGTGCTGAACAGCCTTTACTACTGCACAACTGGAGTGATTGCCACAGTTCCTCACCGTCAGTCATTTCAGAACATCAAGAAACCTGTGTAGCATTATGCTGCCTGCTTGAAGGCTCCGACAAACAAACTGAACATTTCAAAGCACAGAATCTTCAAAACAATTCATGAAAATACAGCATCTTTGAACTAAATACATTTTTCCCCCCAAAGTTTTACTGCCTATTATGTCACTCTCTGTTATAAATGGGATGGCCTGCCTTACTCCTACAATACCAAAGCTGAAGAGCAGAAATGTACTGAAAAGGCTGGAAAATAGATGTCACGGCTTTCTTATATCTCCTAGAAAGCAAGTCCAACTGTGTTACCAAGGACTCAGTATGGACTTCCTGTGGCTTGTGAAAAACATGGTTTCTCCTTCAGTTTCTGTGAAAAACTATTACAATGGATACAAGTTTGACCCTAAATTTTTCTACTGTTGACGCAGCTTAAGAGAAGAAAAAGCAATTCAGAAATAAGCCAGTGTAATCAACCACATAGGACAACACAGCCTTAAGTAGACATTATCTAATTGAAATATTGTTATTTTTACTCATATCTTCAAGCTTGTAAGATGTCCCGAACAAAAACTTCTACATCTTGGTCTGGAGACCCAAAGTGGGCATGTACAGATCTTCTATTGACCTCTGCAGTCAATTTGCAGTGTCAGGTACACAACTAACCTCTAGGCATTTGGGCTCCTGTCACTTGAAAGAGGAAAGTTCTGCACTTTAAGAGACTTTTTCGATGATTTCTAATTCGGTACAAGACTTCCAATAACATTTAATTGGGAAAGATTCCTTTGTTTAAATCACACATCACAAACGTGACATGGCCCCAGATTGCCCAACCACGACTATTTATGTAGGTAAGTGCATAGTTACTGCGTCTCTTACAAAGATGTGGAAATTCAATCTCCTATTACAAGCTACAGTTTTAAAACCTGTGCAGTTTTCCAAGTTCTCTCTGTGTTTTGATTTCATCTCTGTGTGATATCAATACTGCGCACCACTAGGTTTCTTTCCTGGAGTAAAATGAGGAAAGAAATCCCTTAAAGCTGAATAGTTCAGACCATTGTGTTAAGGCACAGAATTCCCTTCTTGCTCTATGAATTACTTTCTGTAATGCATATGTAGCGTACACAGGATCTGAACACGGTGCTGAGGAAGCAACAACATTGATAATGACTATCAAACAAAATCAACACTACAAAGAAAAGTTACTAAAAACATTCAAATGTAATTGTGCAGTTCTTTTTGCACATTGGACAGCCCATGGGACCAAACATACAGGCTTTCAATATGACCATCTGTCACACACAGTTCCTTTGGTTCTTTTAACACCGGCAAAAGAAGGTAACAACTCTTTCTCCAAGAACCCAAGACCTCTGAGTCTCTTTTGCTGCTGTTTGTCCCTACCTGAGGACTGAAGTGGTTAACAGCAACAGCGCTGAATTTCCACTGACACATACAAGAGTTCACATCTCATGAAGATGAATGGAGCAGCTCAGACCACATTCCAGGGTTACCCCAGATTAGTTACATTCTGATTCCATTTTAAGGCCTATTTCATAACGAAATAGAGACTTGTAGAATAGAGACTTGGCTTTGCTTTTTTTATAACACCTGTACAATATCTCAAGAAAAATGCAGTATGTAAGAGCCAACAGATTCTTTATTACAGAGCAAATCAGATTGTATAGTGAGAGACAGGTGAACAACCAAATTGCCCTCCATTTGTGTATCAGAACAGGGGTGACACATATTTCAAATTACATATAGGGTTCCTATTTGAAAATAGATATGGGTGATATGAATCTATAAAGGACCGGGGTTAAACCCAACAGTCAATGTGATTAAGAATAAAAAGAAGGATCCCTTTCCTTCAAGATTTTTTGAATCTTCCTATAAAATCTTAAAACAGAAATACATTCTTTACCTTCACATTGAGGTTTGAGTGAAGACAGAAGGACTGAGAAAACCATGAACTAAACAAACTGTAAACTAAAACAAACCAGCTAGTAAAATAAACTGTAGAGTATCAATCTTAAAAACTTGTGAAAGATAAATGTAACCCATGTGTGTCTTTTTAATAAAATCTGGACCCTAAGTGTTGGCTACATCTATATTTGTTATTTCATGTTCAATTTATTTTTAAAACAAGTTATTTGGATTGCATTTTATTTCTGCTCTGTGGAACTTCTTTTTTCAGACTACATGAAGTATTTTAAAAGGGTGAATGAGCAGGATTGGTACTACAGAATAAAGAAGTATGGTTAACCTTCTATCAATTGAACTTAAAATAACTTGAAAACATTACAGTAGTTTAGAGATTTGTAACCTTTTCACCTCTGAACATACAGATAGATACGGCTCCTGTATTTGACTTTTAAAGACAATCTCAGAGCCCAACAGAAGCAGGCAAGGAACGCAGTGACAACACTTGATGTCTTTCATTGCTGAAATGGTTAGCAATGTTACGGAGTTCAGATTTCCACAACACTTTTTGAAGTTTGTGAGCATGGCTGAGATTCAGGAGAACACATGCCATGTGCTTAGGTTCCAGTGACTTCACAGCCTTAGTTGATGTTTTGAGTTAGGCTGTAGATGCCTAAGAATATAACCATTTTAGGCAACAGTGAATCGATCGTCAGAGAAGTAAAATAACTGCCTGCTATCACAAGGAGCGTTTCACTACAGTCAAGTTTGGAATTCAACATTCTTGGCTTCCTGTTTGGATCTCAGACCTCTAAATTATGCCCCCAGACAGAGTTGAGAGCAGACTGAAAATGACCATTGCACTTTTTGTGGCAATCAGGACAGAACCTTTCCCAGCCTGATGAAACACAGGTCTCATCATTACATTCATTGTCACGGAGTCTCCTTGTCTTGGAATCACCTTTTGCCTGTTGCCAGGCAATCTGAAAAATATTGTTCTCAGCACATCTGGCCTTTTTTGTGGTCAGTTATCCTTCCTCACAGCTTGAGCTTTAGGAACAGGGGGAAAAGACATTAAGATCAATGTTTTAGGAAAATATTAAGCTCAACAAACACTACTTTAATTAAAAAGGAAATCCTAAAACCTTCTTAATGGGCACTTGGAGAATATAAGCTCAATGTAATGAAATTTGATGTATTTCTTTTTATTTCTTTTTGAAGAGGACTATGTATGGAATAGATTTAATTTGCAGTATTTCTGATCATTATGATTTTCCTCACTCTGACAAACAGTGCTTCTGCTGCCTTATGAACAAACATGTTTGAAGGAGACGCAAATACAGCCCTTGATTCCATTCTCCTTTCTCACTTCTCCACTCATCCCCATTTCCCTTTCATTTTTAAGCTGAGTTTGAAGTCTTCTCTTCCACTGCCACCATTAACTCTCCCCTGCCTGTGCCTCACCTTCCCCTACACGTTCCAGGATGCCACAGATGTAACAGACAGCTGCTGTGCTGTGCAAAGCTGGTGCTACTCAATCCATTTTACTGTTCAGATGCACAAGTTTCAACTCTACCTGATGCTGGTCACACTTCCTGGGAAGCAGACAGTTGCATTTTTCAACACGAGCAGCACATGGAAGCTGCTATCAGCCTGCCTTGTTTAAACTCCAGAACTTTGACTGCCCAGCAACCTGTGATCCCAGAGACCAGCTGAACCAGGATGATTCAATCCACACACTCTGAATAAATGCCACTGTGCATACTGGTGTAAGCTACAAGACAACTCTACACTGTTTACGATTATGTATACACTCACCTGCCCTTGTCCCCTTTGCTTTGCCTTTTTTGTTGCTCTAAATGGACAGACACCACCAGGGGTTTCACAGCAGCCTGTAGTTAGACGGGGCCTGTAGGTTAAAAGAACTCCAGAGTGACTCTTTCAAGACAGAAGTTCACACATTTTCTAATGAGGGTGCTTGAATTGTTCCTATTATAAACATGCTTTCATCATTGATTATATGACTCCATTGAGAAGACAGGATCTTTCCATACATGCAGTTTGTGAAAATCTATTCCTTTTGTTTTTTTCCTCCAAGTCATCTAATTCACTAATAGCCAAAGCATGTCTCCTATGAGCAGCATGTGGGTTACTGCTTTCCCATTTACTTATTAAACTCTGAACTTTTAAACTCCCAGATCTCCACTCCACGACATTTCACTTAGTCCATTTAGTCTCTTTTCCATGGAAATTCTAGCCAGCAGACCATGTAAAGGCTCCACAGGGTATGTGCTCTCCCAAACATTTGAAACACAAGGATGTGCAGGGAATGAAAGCTGGGGTTTTGCCATATGGCACCTTGCATGTGTCTTGTGTAAACACGTATGTCTCTATGCCCCAACAAGGAATTTTATGTCTGCCTAGCTCAGCAGGCACCATGTATATTAAAAAGGAAAAAAATCCACCACCCATACTTCCAGCTGAGCAAAACAAAAATTATTTCCATCAAGATGTTGGGCTCAAAGGTTCAGAAGCCTGGAAATGTCACTAAGCTAGTAAAAGCCACAGAAGCTAACTTCTGCAGGGCAGAATCACTGTAGACAGATGGGGTTATGCAGAAATGGTAAACTTAAAACAAAAGAGGAAGCTGGTTACTAAAAAAATGTGTGAATTAATCTCCTTTACTATGAGAGACATCAGTCACTCTTCTCCCCTGACATCTTCTCTCCAAGCTCACCTGGAGCTTCTGCCAGATGCTTTTTCCTGTTTTGTTCTAAGATTAGATGGACAAAAGAATAAAGTAAAAGGCACTGGATCCCTGAAGGCTACACATTACCCTAACATAACTTGGTTTTTTCATTGTCTTATTGAGAAGGAGACATCTTCACATACACACCCTCCATCTAGAGTTGCTGCAGATCTCTCACACTCACCAAGTAACCTACATCCCCAATCAACCTCTTTGTGCTCTTGCGTAAAATAGTTTTCACAATGAAAACTCAAGCTGCTACCACAAACTGGCAACCACTCCACCTTTACATCCTCCTTGTTCATGTAACACTTGATTCCAAACACAGTAGTGGCTTCTTGGTAGCTTAGAACTAACACTGCCAGAAAGAGAATTCAAAACAAACAAAACAATCCCCCCAATATACGCCGAAAAGTACAACATAGGCTGTTGTTCTTTTCATTTGTTGTTTTCCTTGTTTGACATTTCTTTCTGCCAGGATTTTGGTGTTATTTCAGAAATATAATGTATTTAACAACAAGTAATTTGCAATGTTGCTTTCTATTTTACCAGAACTATGCTTAGGATTATTTCTATTCAAGTTGAATTTGGTTCTTCTTGCTGCTTAAACTGTCCCCTGGAAAACACCCACAAATGTCAGGATAGAAGAACTTAACTAAACATCCACGCAGAGGTAGGTCATATCACTTAATAGCATAAAGCAGTAAATAAGAACTTTCATGAAAGTGCACATACTTGCACAGTGCCCACGTTCCAGTGCTAGAGCATTCTCAGAACTCTAATTAGCACTGACTCCTCAGATTTACAGCACTTTTGCTCCTGACCATCTCAGCCCTCAGAAATTTGTGAAGGGCATGAAATCATTCTAACATGCTGATCTAATCGATCCAGTGAAACTGAGAAAGTAATCCATTAGTCATGTTGTCTCAGGGTCCAGCTCTGCCTTTGCCTGGTTGTCAATCAGGAGGCACTGTTGTCACCAGCGAAATACCAGTACTACAAACCCAGCAAAGTCAGACCTATGAAGTCTTCCGGAACTGAGTATTTAAAGATGCACATTGGAGGGACAAGTCCTAACGTCTCCATTTTCATAGAAGTTTCTACTGCTCAGTTAGAGGTACAAACACTGCAGCTGGCAACCCCATAAATCTTGTTGACTAACCCAACCAAGCAGAAAGCCACAGACAGAATGATCTTCTGAACACAGCAGATGTAACGGGCTCAGATTGAGAAAGTCGAGTCCGTTACAATTCCGGGCAGACATCCCACTGCTTTCCTCTTTCCCATCACCTTGGCACACTGCTAGCCTTGATAATGAGGGATGAGGATTTGTATCTGGAATGTGCATTTTTATGTGAATTTAGCGCTGGAGAGAAATGCCAGGTTAAGAGCTGTGGAGACTGAAATGTTCCTACAGCAGGTAAAGTGCAGTCAAAAGCTGTGCAAGGTTCCCTAAATGTCAGGACCAAGGAGCCAGAAATGTGCCCCATAAGAACTGCTTCTAAGTGGGAAATGGAGACCCTATGGTGAGGTGACAGTTTGTGAGAAGCAGAAGTGTAGCACGGAGCAACTTCCAAAGACCACACAGTTCACAGACAGGAGTGAGAAAGACTGTTGGTGTGTTGGTGTAGTACATTGCTTTTGGGATATCTGCATCTGGATTAACTACATGCTCTTGGATCTAGGGTTTATCAATTAGACAGACATCAAATTTCGAATTGGAATCTTTAAATTATGGATAATTGTTTCTGTGGCAGTTTGTTCCATGGTTTTCAACATGAATTTTATATAGCTTTAACTTGTTTGACTTCAGTTCACAGGCACTGGCTCTCATTCTGCCTTTGTGTGCAAGATTAAGGCACAAGAAGTACCTGGTACTTTCTCCCTCTGTAGATAACTTCAGACTTTGCTCCCGCCTTTCTTCAGTGACTAACTGGCCTTCTTTATTTTCTCATGGTAGAGTACATTTGCCAGATCACGAACCATTTGTATGAGTCTTTTCATAATAACAGCCAGCTTTTCCAAAGAACCTTGTTAAATTGTCAACACCAGAGCAGTGCAGTACTAGAAACATTAATAACTTCTAAGACAACAACATAATTTTCCTACTTCGGCCTGATATGTGCATAAACAGAGCTCTCTAAAACTTTTATTACTATGCTGTAGCATCAGAGTAGAAACACTTGTTCAGCCAGCAAATTTTAAATGCTTTACCTGAGGCTGCCTGGTTGGATCCTTTAAAGCTCTTGGAGTTTAGGGGAGAGAGAAGGACGGGTATTCTGGTTTTGCGTGTGCGTGACTGCAATGCAAGCTCTGCTAAGAAATTGAATAAAGCCACCAAATTACACTACTGTGCCTCTAAACTTAATGACCTAGAATGAGTTCTGCTGTCGATGGGCCTAACTCAATAGGCACCACTGAAAACAATGGAGTCCCCCAGTGTGTGACCAAAAAAGAAATAACAACTTTTTAAGGAATGTAGCAACTGCAGAAGCTCAGTAACCACTTATGAAACTGAGGGGGGAAAATCAGTCACTTGAATTTTTTGTTTACAGGCAAAAAGGGCTCCAGCAATAGAGTCACTGAGTGTGAGATTTCTGCTGTTTTAATTTAGCCTTTCTTAGGTTTGCCTTGTTTGGTTTAGCACAAGTTCTGCAGAACACATCTAAACCCTGTGGCTGATTTGCAAAAGGCAGCAGAGTGGGAGTAACTGAACCCGTTTAAAAACTAAAGAAGCTGGAAGCAGAATGCATGTGTTATCTGAGCCCCACGCTAAGCCATAGCCTTTTAGAGCTAAAATGGTTGCCAAAAGAGCAGGGTATGGCTCACAAAAACCCATTTTTACCTGGCAGAAATCCCATGTGATCCTGAACTAAGAAACTCCTTTAGGTGGGAAAAGACAAACTCTGAAAGTACCCAAAAAGAGAAAAACAAAGAATCTTTCCTTCTCATTGTCACAGCCCTTCATCTGGATGGATCCTGGCAGCCAGAGGGAAAAGATAAGAGCACAGCACAGCTCCAAAATCACTACTTTTAATACGATGGAAGCAAGTGTGCATTATTTGTATCAGTTTTCCAGACAGGAAAGGAAGGAAAGAAAGGACTAGCAACAGCAAATCTGGGCCACTTCTATGCTGCAGAGATCTGCAAGCTGTCCTGACTTGTGCTACCAAGTCCTCGTGCTGCAGGGTAACACCACGTACAGATGTTTCCCACCCTGGTAAGCAAGCCTGCCTTGTGAGGGTGTACCAGACTACATCCAGAGCTAAGCTGGCACAACTGCACAGAGCCTGGTGCGAAGGCAAGCCCATGTCAGCCATCATGCTGTCAGCCACGTGCACTTGGATATGCTTAGAAAGCACTAAGCCCTACAGAAACCCCTGTATGTATGTTGCAGCAACTAGTTCCCTGCCATAAAGATGGCCTTCCCAAGGTCTACACCCCCTGCATGTCAAGGCATTTTCGTCTTCTCAGCTAGTGTGGAAAGGCAAAGTATCTTGTTTCTGTGTAACTGAATCCCAGCCATGTATATACAGCTAATGACTGGTTACACCACACATAATGAAGAGTCACGTTTTGCTAACTGCATAGAAAATAAACAAGCTAAAAAAGAAAACAATTACTGGCTTTGGTAGGAATCTCTCTTGACCTTCAGGACGCAGCCCCTCGATGCTCAGTCTGCTACGCAACACGGCCACTGTTCAGCACATGCGCTGCCGGCTCTGGTTTTGCTTTCCCTTTAATGCCCACTGACGTTTCTTAACTTTGCAGCAGAAGATCCACCCAGTAGCACAAGTAGTAACCACTGTGGTCTGCTCAGGATCATCCACAGCCTCTTTCCTGGCACCCACCTGCCTGAGGTGCAGCTGTGGTAAAGGAGCTGTTGCCAGCTTTTACTTCCAAGCCACAGGTGGTGTTTGCCTAAAACACACAGACATGCCAAAGCTGTGCAGAGCCTCACCTTTCTCTTCTCCCAGCACTGGAGAGGGGACTGTTCTTCATCGATGTAGTGAGAACTGTGCACTTCTATCACATCACGCTATTTACTTATTAATATTGCCACAGCACAAGGAATTATGATCTCATGATTCTGTTCCAGAATGGCCAAAAATATGACCTCTGCCTCAGAAAGCTCACAGCCGAAGAGACCAGTGGGTACAAGCAGCAGAGCCAGAGAGGAATGGTGAGCCAGTGCTACTCAGCACAGCAACAGTGGCCTCGTAACAAACATTACATGACAGTTTTGCCACCTTCTGTCTGCATCATGGACCAAACACGGCAGCCTCGTGACATGTGGTGGAGACAAGTGAACCCCTGAGCATGTTGGGTTCTGCCCCTGCAACCTGCACTCAGAACTAGGGGAACCCCTCCCACTTCCATGCCAGCACTTTTCTAAAAGAAGGAAAACAAATCCCTCCTAAACACCCACACAGCTGCAGATCTGCATCCCCCTCTTTCCTTCTACAGTCACAAGTAAGCTCTGTGTCACAGCAGCGTCCTTAGAGGTGACGTGGTGGCCTGCACACCTCTGTGTGTGTGTGGACATTATGGGTCCTCTCCTCCAGGGAAGCAGTAACAAAGGAGTTGCTTCATCACAGCTGGACAGGGGCATTTTGCATGGAGAGGTGGAGATGGAAGGAAAAAAAGAAAAGAGGGGCATATGCTGACAAGTGGTTAGTGCAGATAATGACCCCAGTCAGAGTCCTTGTGTTCTTACAAAAAACTCTTGACAAACCCCAGCATCTGGTAGTTCAGCTGTGGGTTTCCGCTGTTTATTTTTCTATTCCAGTGCTCTCATCCCTATGCACTGCCTGTGCCTGGCTCTGTTAAGCATTCCAAGTGCTACAGAGCATAATTGAAAGAATAAAAACCCCAGGCTCAGCACCAGGCACGTACAGAAAAAAAGGAAACTGCTTAAATCCTTCCTTACATTGATGAGAACACAGGCAATAATCCCCCAACACCACCCTGAGGCGAATGCAAGCTGGGAGTGTGAAGCCCAGCAGTCGTTTCTGAACTGCATATGCACCAACATAAGGTTATTTTGTTCCAACCAGTGGGAACCATGGCCAGCCCCTGTGATGCACTGGGAGAAGCAGTTACTTTGATGAGCTGTCCAGGGGCACAATTCTGTTTCTGCACTCCTAATTTCAAAGAGCTTAGTCCTTTCTCTATTTCTCTCCTCCCTCTTCACCTTCACACTGCTAATTTCAACTACAAAACCAAATATCATCCTACTCTGCTGACTACTGTCTGCTTATCATCGCTAAAAATTCTGTCTCTGACATCTTTTTGTGGACATAAGTATCAAAGGTAGCTCCTTGCAGCCAAAAAGCAGACCCCAGCACCTCCAGCCTCTACGCCCTTTCACTCTTACTTTGAGCAGTTCCTACCGTGAGGTCTGTAAAACACGAGCTTCATCTGAGACTTGGATCTCTCAGTCCTCACTTCGTATCTGGGTCTTGTAAACTCTCTCTGCAGAATATTCCTAAGGCAATGCCTTTCCTACCTATCTGCACTGTCAATACTTCTATCCAGCTCCCTGCTACTCTGTTCTTGTGTTGCTAACACATCCTCTTATGTGATCTTTTCTCACATAATATTCTCCTGCTGATAATCATCCAGACTACTGCAGGAAAAGCCTAATGTGCAGTGACAGCAGGGATGAAAAAATGCAAGATGAGGAAAGGCTGTTCTGACAAAAACAAGCCTTTGCAACTATGATTAAAAAGCATGGAAACTACGGGGGGACCCTGAGCCATGTGCGCACTTAGAGAAGATTTCCCTCGCACAGCTCTGGGAGGACTCCAGCACTTGAGGAAGGGCTGGCACCCAGCTCCTGCTGGCTGCACCAACCTGCTTGCAATGCGCTGTTTTCCCACTCTGCAAACCCCAAGCATCAGCGTCAGGGAAGGAGCAGTGGTCAGAGCCTGAAAGGCCCAGGCTGGAGAGAAGCCCAAAGTCATGGCTCTGCTCCTCTGTGGCAAACGGAGAGAAATGTTTTATCAGCTCCAGAGCCACAGCTCTCCTCCAGGACGTGTAACTTGCGCTGCAAGGTGTCTGTGCAAAGCCCCAGGGGGCTGCTAACATCTTGTGATCATGAATGCAGCCAATCTCTGAAAGTAATTAAAAAAAAATCTTTTGAGAAATGCCCCGTCTCTCAGTTGGGGGAAGCCACGTCCTGCACCTAATGAGCCAGCCACCAGAGTTGTTTACTGTAACCGGCAGTAACCACAGGAGATTTGCATGCAGCAACAGTTCATCTTCTGTAATTATTACTCCGTTCTTAGAAAAGTTACCTAAATGCTGTGCTCACAGCTACAACATGAGCATTCCCAATTCCAGCTTACAAACTGTTTTCACTTTTAGGGATGCGTGATATTGAAAGCAGATGTACCAAACCGAGCTTTTTCTTTTTGCAACATACTGTAAATGTTTTTAAAATGTGACTCTGGTACAATGCATGTCAAACAGTCAAACTCAAGGTAAAGAGGGCTGCCAAAACCAGAAGACAAATGAAGTTTAAAATCAGTTCTGACAGATTAAATGGAGACACTTTGAAGCCATAAATCAGATGGCCAGTCTCTGGGAAGTTAGTAATGGATGTATCTTTTCTTGGTATTTATTATCTCAAAGATATACAGAAAAACAAGCCAATATAATTTGCTGCAAAAGCAAATTTGTGCCTCAGTCTCTAAAACACTTCACCCGAGCAGCAGCGAAAGCATGAGCAAGTTCATCTCCCAATATTTGCTTGTTCTGAAGACAGATGAAAGACTAATATTTGTGTGGAAGACACACTACTTCCCAGCATTTGGAATCATTGCCTAAAGTAAACATTTGAGACTAGTGCATTTCCAATAATGTGCACATTCACAACCCAAAGATATTAGGATTATTTTTATCTTTTTTTTATGAGCAAACTGTTGTCTGTTTCAAATTGTTTATTTTAGATAAAATCATGTTCCAGAAGAGAAAGGACGGGAAGATATACATTTTGCTTGTAAGACATTGTTCTACCTCCTGGGCAATCTGGTTGGTTATATTGGGTTAATTTCTTCACATGTAAAATGATGCATGCAAATAAAACCAAACCAAAACAAAGAAGGCAAAGCAAAATGTTTTCCAAGCTTTGCAACAGAGTGCTTACACTGTTTACACAAATAGTAAAGTCTGGCTAAAATAAGCATCTGACAGCTCTGTGTTGCTCAGACACATGACTCCTATTTGCCATTTCTTCCATGTAGGCAGAAGTGGGTGCCCAGGCAGAGCCTCAGTGAAATCCCAGGGGCAATGCGTGAATGCAAAGTTGTGCTTGCACACATGCCATTGCTAGATTACATCTCTGCGCTGTGCACTCCGTTCCATGCTCACTCAACACTCTCCCACTGAAGCTGGACAAATCCAGATATAAACTGTCCTGGAGGAATTAGTTACTACAGAATTCATAATAAACAGAGGCCTAGGAAATTTGTGCACTAAAACACAGCTTTCATCTCTAGGCTTTTTCTGTATTACAAATTATATTCCAAAATGTGCTGGCATGCATTCAGCTTGGACATCAGCACACTTCCTAAAGAGAGCACGGTCTAGTGAAACGTAGCACCTGACAGTAACCTGGAATGCAAGGATTACATGAGGGAGTCTGCACAGGCTGCGGGAGAAATCATGGTCCCAGCAGCCTCCTAAGCTGTCGAACCAGGAGGCAGAAGATGGGATTTGCACATTCAACTGTATACATATAAGTGTCAAAACAAACATTAGCATTTGGGAATAGTGCATGGATTCAGGACACTCCGTAGAGGTTAATGCACTACAACAATTGACATATATGGGAATATAAATTTCTCTTTTGATCATGTTTATGGTGATTCATGGAAACCGTTCCGATGTTTCTCTTAAATCACCATTCTGTGAAACAAAATTAGGAGCAATCATTAAATCTCATCAGATTTCTCTTGAAATTGCAGTTTGGGATTAAAACAGACATTTTCTTTCATCTGCTTAACAACGCAGCATCCCTCTTAAGTGATCTCTTACATTAATTACTCTTACTTTATTCTTATAAACACAATCCCATTACAACTTTGTAAAGGTGTGGATGCAGTACCCTGACTTCACTATCACATAGCTGAAGGAACAGCCAGGATGTGAGGGGATGGGCAGCTCCCAGGCTGCAGGCTGGCACCCTGCTGGCACCTTCCCCTGGGCTCAGCCATGCTCCCCATGCAGCAGCAAAGAGCCTTACACCAGCATCTGGATCTAAGAAAGGTTCTTTCAATGCAAAGCACTGCATAGGCAATTTCTACTAAATACACTCTTTCTCCTTTGATCCTAATGTAAAACTCTCAGTTCCACTCCCAGCACAAGGCACGCCACATCACCAATTACCCTAAATCAGTATGCAACAGCACTGGCTTCTGTAAATTCTCCTAATCCAGAGATATTAGCATTTAAATGACAGATACTTGAGTTTTAATCCTATCACACACATCTCTATCTAAGCAAAGTTCCTCTGGAATTCAGCAAGATGCCTTGAGGCTTGTGAAAGTCACTCCATAAATCAACTGGAAGAAGGGGAAAAATCCACAACACAGAGACAAGTGGGACTTGTATTCTTTGTAAGACAGCGTTTGCCATAGGCAGTGCTACCGCATTCCTCTGCCCTTCAGAATATTATATTTGAGTTAAAACCAGGATTTTAGTCAATGCAAGGGTTTCCCTGGTGAGTTCTTATCTTTCAAGCCAATTTATGTTATTGCATGGATCCCTGAAGTGAACAAAATGTCCCTGCACAATACACTCTGTAAAACAAAGGGTGAGCTCAGAGCAACTCACCCCAGCAGGATTTGTGCCCTGCTGACAGGCAGTGCAAGTACCCTAGGGCACACAGAAGGCAGTAGGGCCTCCTTTCATTAATACCAAAATTAATCGCTTTGTTACACCGAAACCTCCTCAACACCGTTGGTTTAAGCTATTTTATAGATACAGCAGTCAAAGGCAAAACTGGGAACACAAAATGTTCCTTCTATAAACACTGCTGCTTAGTAACCCGGTATTTTTAATAACCTAGCACTCTAAATTCAGCATGGCTTGTCAGGATGTGACTGCAGCACGAGACACTAACGGAGTTTGAGGCCAGTTTTCCAATTTTCACTGTGCCATGTACAGAGCTGTTCTTCACAGCAATGCAGTGACGTGATCAATTGGGATAAAGACAGGAAGCCGAGCAGTTGTTCATTACTCACATTGCTGTAGTGCCCAAAATCTCTGGTACTAAAGCAAGTTTCCTTTTGCTAGTGATGTGCAAATACAAAACAAGACAGACAAGCCATGCCTGCAGATAATTTAAATTACAGAACAGGAGACTAAAAAAGGTACAAAGGGACAATTCATTTAAATAATAACAGTCTTTACAAAAAAGGCTTAAAAAGAACCCTAAAATAAAAAAATAAAGTGCAGTTTCTTCATTTTTGCTTGAATAAATATGATGTAATTCCTTGAAACTCATCCTTTGATCTAAAAAAAAATACAAAACTACAAAAACTCAGAAGTGCTACTCTCTCTGCAGAGTGGTACCTGACAGCACCTGTGATCCTGCTGAAGCACCGTGCCGTCTGTTCTTGGCACCCTCACCATGTTTCAATGTCTTCTTCCTGTGGCATTGCTTCCTTCGCTGCTAAGAACCTCTCTCTCCCTTCAGAAGGCCCTGGAATAGTTGCTTTAATTCAAGCACTTTTGAAAACTGACTTTTATAAAATCAAACATGACTTCTCAGAGACATCTGTATTCCTTCCAGAGATATGCAAACATCTGGGGATGAGATTTATATGGGTAATGAATTTTTATAAATTAAGAACAGTGGACAAAGTTCCCTCTGAAACACAAGAATGTCATGTAGAATCAAGCACCGAATTCTGAGCTCTCCCAGACGTAATCATCCACATTTTTATTATAAGCTAATCATGAAGGAAAATTTAAAATACTTAGCAGACCAAATCCTGACTCTGCAGCCAAAATCTTTGAAGCCTATTAATGTTTTACCTAAGAAACAACCAAATCAGAAATAAGTATGGGTATTGGGATTTCACTCATTATTTTTATCTTGATTCTAACTATTGAAATTGCCACTATTTTCCCTCCAGCACTTCTACCCATCACAGCATGTTACTTCACCTCACTGTTATTCCTCTGTTCAGCTGCCCAACAAGGTTGTGCTCATCTGGAAATACACCACTCGTAGCCCAGAAGGATGCACTGTCCTTGCAAGGATAAGCTCAGCTCTATCTGCTCGCACTAGGCCAAAGGGATGGCAAGTCTTGCTGTCTTGCCAGGAAAACGTGACGTCCAAAAGCTGACACTTTCCGTGACCCTGACCCTCTAAGGTATGTTACATCTTGTTCTGCAGCCATCAAGTTTTACGCCTATTGTGTAAATCTGTAACAGTGACGCTTTCAGAAGATACTGAAGGCCACAGTTTTACTGCAGCATGACATACACTAAAATCAAAGTTGAGGCTTCAGTTTAACAAAAAAAAACCATCACTTTTACATACCATTCATAGAGTTTGGCATCCCGTGAGCGAGCAGTGTGCCACGGGCACTTGTGAGCACTTCACTGCTGGAAGTTTCATAAGGATTCTCCGCTAAAGTGTTTATTCAAACTGAACTATCCCAAAAGTCTGCAAGACAAAGTGTTTTTTAAATTTCTTCTCTACTGTTAGAGTGTTTGAGGTTGCTCTGTTGATTCTTTAAGGGTGCTGGAAGAGAAGTTTACGGCCAGTCAAAGCAGCCCTTAAACATTATCAGGCTATTCCTGTGAGTAAGGTTAATTGATCAACCTGAATCTAATCGTTACGTTAAGATCATAGATTGGCTCAACAATCACAGTAGGGTTTGTATGACAACTACCATTTATTAAACGCATGTAGTAACAATGGAATCAGATAAACATAATGAAATGCAAACCAAAAACAGTGCATCCTGCCAAAAATCACATCTTTTGCCTTAAGTTTTCATCTTGCCAATATTTTAGCATGTGGAGAAGGAATGACTGCTAATACCCCAAATGTTTTTTAAATTCTCAAAATTGGTCATAATTCTCAGCTAAAGCCAATAGAGCCAGAATTTCCATAGATACTTCAGTACTGTAGCACCATGCTACTGCCTCATGCTTTGCACTTCACATCTTGCAAGCAGATCAACATTGAACATGGTCAGGTTTAGGTAGGAAATATCCAGGAAAGACTCAGGCACCATAAAAAGTGCTCCTGACGTCAAGCAAGCTGCATGTTTCGCTGAAATCAATGCCCTCCAGATGCTCCAGGATGGTATAAGTGTTACCAGTTGCCAGGATACCAATTCTTGATCTCTACAGCAAGCGGAGGCCATGCTTACACAAAGTATACATGCATGTACCACTGAATTAAGCACTATTTTTGCAAATTAGCTTTTTAACAACAGCCACTAATGCAGTATAGCCAACTAACAAAAACAACTGATAGAACTGTCATACTTTCAAGGTTCAATGGAACTAATCCTCCGTATATTCCAGAAACGTTACCGTTTCTTCAAAAAATGATCCTTTATTATGGGAATCATTTAGGCCTCCCAATTAAGCTCAACACTTCCATCACAGCTGATGCATTTTATGATCAGTTTCTTGAGGCACTTGAATTAGGATAAGTTTAAGGCACTTATAGGTTTTCCTCCAGCAGTGTAGGGTTTATCTTCAAAGTCTGTGTGGCCTGTCTCCACTTGAAGGTCTGGAAGAAAGGATGATCCTTGGATCAGAGCAATGACTGAAACGTTGGAGGTGACAGTTCACATTTTGGGTGGCCCTCAAGCAAGCCCCTGAATTCAGCCCACACTTCACACCTCTGCGGTAAAATGGGAGTAGCAGCACTTCTGCATCTCAAAGGAACACTGCTAAAATAAATATACTAAGGACTGAGAGACAGCTGTATTCTATAGGGCCATAAAATCACCAGATATAGAGAAGTTACTGTCCAAGTGCCACTGTCTCGCCATCCCTATTTCAATGCAGTATATATCTGCTGGCAAGACCTAACATAAAGCCTCTGCAAAGAGTATCTTAAAATACAGCCAGAGAGCACACAGGGGATGGCCTGACTTTTGTCAGGGAGAAACCTGGATAATTCAAACAGGCTCCAGAACTGTACATATCTTTTGGGACACTCACTGGAGCTAACTCTGAACCTCCTAAGCCTCTGTCAAAGCCACAGCCAGACAGGAGAAAGCTTGGGGGTAAATTTTAAATGGCAAAGGAAGGATCTTCAGAAGGATCCCGGGGAATCACCAGTGCAAGCATCGCTCACAGATGAGGATGCCTCCTATTAGAAATAAGTTGATGCAAATGCAGAAGGAAAGGGAGAAAGCAGTCTCTTTATTGTTGGTTTCTGTACATTTTCCAATTCATCTTCATTTCTGGTAAACTAGCTCTGTTCTCACTGTCTCCAGTGTTGCAAGAACCTTCCCCCAAGAGATTCCCATTTAGTGACAGGGCATGCAGCTAGAACCTTGCCAGAGCACATTCAGTAAGGTTTTAGGGGGCAGATAAGTTGGATTTTGTGCTTAGAGGATTGGAAGACTGAGAAATGATATCTGGGAACGATGGTTTTGATAAGGCAAAGTATTAGCTCAAGCCAAGGAGCAGCCAGTAATGGCGCCAGCCTCAAGGCTCAATCAAATCAAATCCATGTGAAAGTCAAGCTTAAGACAATAATTTAACACATCTTCTTGAGTGTCAGACTATAGCCATTTCCCATTCGCCCTGAGCTCAGGCCTATTCACATTTTCAAGGTTACATTCACAGGGGAAAACAGTAGGGAGGGATAAAAGGAAGGGAAAGAAGAGGAGCCCTGGAGTCCGTGTCACCACTTCCTTCTTCCCTTTCCCCAGCTTGTCCCCTGTTGAGCCATCCCAGCTCTCCCATCCCATCTCTCACAGTCATATTTTTAAGGCCTCGAGACCTGTCATTAGCAGAGAGACAAATGAGCACATCTCTCCCTCTGGCCTGGCTTGGGAATATGATATATTTGTAGTCTCCATGTCTATCAAAATGACTTGCTAATTTTTCTCCTCCTTTTTGAGCTCTCAGAGAAGGAAAAGAAGGATTTTTCTGAGGGGAATTCTGTGGTTTGGAAGAGAGTGGAAATGTGATTTCCAAATTTCCATTCTATTGAAAATTCTGTAAGAAAGGATATTTCTTTAGTGAAGCATTAAGAGCATTTTGGATCTTCCAAGGGAAGTAGCACAGAGAAACCATGATGTTCTGAAGTCAGAAGCAGATAAAGAAGATGAAGTTGTTTTTGATTTCTTTGTGAATTGGGAAAAAATGCTAAATTTGAAATAAAAAGAAACTGAAAATTTTGGACATCCAGATCTCTACTACACAGATCAATTTCTGCAAAGGGGTAATTTACTACTTAATAACCACTTCATATTAACTGTGTTGTACAGGCACCACATTTTATTTAAGTATAAGATAATTTAAGGCAGCTTTCCTTTAGCAAAAGAGAGGCACAGAACCTCTTGTTGATCAGGAGGTGCTGTGTGTGCATTTGGCTACTTAGCACTGTGCAACTTACTGTCCAGTTACTTACTGTCCAGTAATTTATCCTAATGCCAAAGCCCTGAGGCCCTGTGCCACCATGAACACCTCTGTTTCCTATCCATAGGCTCTTTAAAAGAGCTGAGACATCAGCACAATAGTCATCTGTCTCCTAGTATGGTCACAGACATACATGCACCTCAGGAGCAATGACTGTACACATGAAACGGTTATTCTTGGAAAAGCCGTAAAGTTAAAAAAAAAAAAAAAAAAAAAAAGCTTGAGAAAGGACTGCTGTCTGTCCAGTCATTCGTGTGCTGTGTGAGTGACTGCCTGGACTGCCCATGATGTTTCTGTCAGCCCTGCCAGACAATCAGATCCCCCATGACTGCTGCTGGGGAGTAACTCGGCTTCCAGTTACATACAGACACAGCACAGCCAAATTCTACTGCAAGGACACCACAGAGCAGGTTCTCAGCTTTACTCTCTGGACTTTGGTTCCACTCCCTAGCGGATGGACTACAGTGATTCCCACAAGCTGAGGCCTAGCTGGGTATCTTTAGGCAGACACTATGCAGCTGAGGGGGGCAGGATTTCACCTGTTACACCCTTAACAGGGACCAAAGAGTGCTCTCAACCTAAAAGCAGACATCAGCTTAGCTAAGCTAAACAGTGCATCCTTGGGATAAATGGATCCTGGCAGAGTTTCTATTTATCAGAAAATTTTCTAATCATTTTTCAGTATCCAAGCATAGGACAGGGAAGGAAACATAAAACGCGTCCCAACACACCTTGCTCTGCAGAAGCAGTGAGAGACGGACGAATGAGAGAAGATTCCCTTTTGTTTCTTTAAATAGCTGGATAAACAGAGAAGAGGAGACAGGACATTTGGCAGAGATGCATCTCTTGGAATAATATTGCACTTAAACACTTAACAACTGTCAGATGAAAAAGTTACATAGCTGCTTCACACAACTGAGGAAAGGGAAATAAACAGTTATGCTCACTTGCTCTGCCTATGCATCCCATGTCATGGTGTCTGGGCATTCAGACATGAATGGAAGCAGCCACAGTGACTGTTCTAGGAAGGATTGCCCTATCTGGCTTTTGGTGAGGCATGAAATGCTTCTTGACCCTGGGAATCTAAAACTGCAAATGAGAAAATAATCTTTTCATACAGAAAGTTTCTTCCTAGCTTCTTTGCTTCAAGGCTATATGCAGAAAAATGAGGTTTCATATCAATCCTACAATTCACGGCAGTTAGGTAATCTGCTTCATTTCCAATGCTAACAAATGTATGCCATATCCATAGGATCAGAATAAGCTATGGCTCCTGCAGTCTTTGTCTAACTCGGCCATACAATGAGAAAAGGGCTTCTTTTTCCCACAGGATACTGAGCTTGGTATCATGGATGCCCACTGTGGGAGGGCAAGGACATGGGAAAAGATGTACTCAGTTTTGTTTTTCAGGCTGCTGGGAAAAAACCAGACTGGTTGAGGTTGGAAGGGACCTCTGGAGGTCATCCTGTGCAACCCCCTCCCAGGCAGGGTCCACTGGAGCACAGTACCCAGAGCTGCGCCCAGGCAGCTCTCGAATATCTCCAGAGAAGGAGACCACACAGCCTCCCTAGAAACCTGCAGAGGTGCTCAGTCACCCTCGCAGTACAGAAGTTTTTCCTCATGTTCAGACTAAATCAACTAAATCAACCATTTTTAAAGGCAAGGACAGGTTTGCTTACCCAAGTTCAGACAGAAATATAAGCTCTTCACATTCCAGGACAGCCTCTCAATATTTTCCATTTTCATTTACATACCTTTTAAAAATAGCCAACGTTTCATGATATATACTCATAGAAGTCAGTCCCTGAGGACAGATGCAATTTTTGTTTACATGGAAAACCTGTCAGAGGCATTAGGGGATGGATATATGAGCATTACTGTTAGCTGTCTGAATTGTGTCCAAAGAAAAAAATTAACTTTGTAATTAAAAAACCAAATCCTGCCAGAGGCTAGGCAAGGAAACCAAAAAACACTGGGGTGGATGCTCTGTGCTGGGGAAAGAAGCATACTGTTTAGTGCTGCATCTGGCAGAGCCATGATAAGCACAACATGGAGCTGCCTACGGAAAACATGAAAGTGAAAAACAAACAAAAAAAAATGCAGGGAAAGCATTAAGCCACAAAGAACAAAAGATACTCTTAAACTCAGTGCAGTTTAAGTGCACCAGAAGTCCCTTCAAATATTTGACAGCAGGGAAGTCCCACAAAGACCAACAGCTCACTCCAGAGCCCAGTCCATTCTTCAAACTTCTCTGCATGGTTCCACCACCAGCGTAACAGGACAGTGCTTTTCATCCTGCAGGGCATCAGCAATTCCCAGCACTTACCAATGACAACATGAAAGTTGTTAGTAACAATTTCTGGCAGATAGCAGCAGTTAAGAATCAATTATATCGCACCTCCATTGGAGTAGGTGCTGTATAATATAATATGTAATCTAAGAGATACGAAAGAAAGAACAGTTTGGAGATACAACACAGCAAATGTCCTGCCTTGCACTTCTGGAATCATTTTAATAGAAATAAAAATAAGTTTAAGAAGTTTTTCACAAAAGGAAAATGTCCCAAACGCTTCCCGTCAACCCAAAAATAGGGATTCAAAAAAAATGCAAGATGTTTTTCCCCCTTATTATGTAATATCTAATCAACATTTACAGAACAATCTTGATTATGTCATTCACCATATTCTTAACTTCATCACAAGTCACAAAATAATTCTCTTCACAGGACAAGACTGCTCCAACCAAAATATGTCCATAAACAAAATTCAATAGCACAAACTCTTGAAATATGAAGTCTGTTCCAGCAGAATCTGCTAACATATAGAAATGTTAATCTGCTGCACTGCTTCATATGGAGCTCCTCAGAAAACAGAATCAAATAATTTATGTTCTTGTGTATCTATTGGCAATGATACTTACAAATTTTAATGAATTTGCTGGTAAATCAATAGCTCTCTTTCTGCTCTGCATTACAAGTATTACTGCACGTCAAATAAATCATCGTAATGGAGTTTGATGAGCAAAGGGTTTGATGGTGGTGTTCCGTAATTATAAACATCAGCAGTAAGACTTTTTCAAATCATGAAAGGAAAAGTGCTTTGATGATGGCAAGTGAATTTCCTGACTAAAATTACTTTAGACATTTCAGGCAATGGAAGTCTTCAAATCTGGCTCTGACCTTTGCTCTTCAAAATACATCTCTTCATTAGCGAATTGCAATACTCTTAATCATCAAATAATAAAAAGACACTGAATATCACAAAAAGCCACAGTACAGAGCTGATTTATTTATGCAAATTTTAGAGATGCAGTTGCTCAAACCATTTAGGTATCCAACTTCTAAGGACAGAAACAGCCATATCAGCCTGATGGAAGTATTTGTTACCTTCATATGGAAAGAATCAAAAGGCTGAAAACAAAGTATCAGCCAGAACAGACACTGCATTATCGAGACTATAAAACATGATTTACTTTCAGGTTTCTCCTTGACATGAGCATTACACATTTCAAACTCCAGCTATCATTGGATCAGGTGCAAGACTCAACAGAAGCAAAAATCACATGCACCACCTACACCGTACTTCGCCACATTCATCCTGTTACGTGACAAAGTTCTCATCTGCATACAGCCCCAGATGTCACATGTGCATGAATAAACCCACCATACCAACTAAACAGCTCTTGCTGCAAACTGCAAATAATTGAGGTGTTCCCATCAAAGAATAATAGCAAACAAATCTGGCAGTAACATCAGACCAGATGTGCTAATTGAACGCTGGGACATAATCAGAGTTTGGGTCATTATCCAACAACAAAAAAACAATAGGCTTTTGCAGGACAAATCATTTTATTTTTTGTCACTTGGTAACATCCTGAAATACTTCGATGTGTTCTCAGTTATTAAGTTTATTATTGTTGGTTACAACAATAAACCCCAACTAGACACCAAAGGCATTTTCCCAAATTCACTGTAACGTAAAGCATTCCCAGCGCTCCTCCCTCCCCATACTTGTCCACACCTCTACCTCAGAGTGCAACTCTGAGAACACTTTGGAAGTGGCATGGCAAAAGAACTCTTTCCAACTCTTCTTCAAGACTGGTCAGAGATTCCAAGGATCTGAGTATCTGCACATGCTGGGAAGTTCCTGTCTGCTCCACTAGCTCAACCAGCACCTGTGCCGGCTCAGAGGACTAAGAGCAACAGAAACCAAATTCAGAGATCGGCATTCAGGACTGTCTTCTCTACCCTCTGATTCAGAAAGGGAATAGGGGAACTCAGCACTTCTCTGGCCTTGTACCTTTCTTACAGGTCCCTCTGGCATTTGGTAAAGAACAACAGTGATGGCACAGGAGTATGACACAAAGCAAACTTTGAAAGAGAATGCAGCATTGCTGCTGAACAGTGAGAAAGAGGGCTTGAGGGATTTTTTAAATTTTTTATTTATTTATTTTTTTAGTAACCATAGGCTGGAAGGACAAGACAACCTATGAGGGAATGCAGTTGCATCTAAAGGACAATATCCTTGGTCATATGTGCATACCCCTCTGATCTTCAGTCGTATTTCAAAGATGCAAAAAGGAATGAAATGTTAATTCTGAGAGTTGCTCCTCAAGCTGTGTGTCAGGACGGTTTCTCTGCAGAAGAGCAGCAAGGCTAGGCCACCACTGGCCCCACGGCTGGTGCTGTCGCTGGAGAGGTGGGGGCACGCATTCTTCAGCCCCACAGCAGGTGCCATTCACTGCAGCAGGCATAACCCAACCAGAACAAAACTAAAAGAGGTCTTCTAGCAGAAAAGGCAGAACAAATTGGCACAAAAGTCAGTCATGCACCTCACTGATGAAATGCCAGTGCTGCACCACCTCATTTCAGAGGGTAAAATATACACAGAACTTGCAGCAGCCCTACCAAGATGATAAAAGACATGGCATCTGCTCGTTTTGTGGCATGAATTCCTTATCACTAACTGCAGATATGATTAAAATAACCAAACAGAAAACAGCTCACGTAAATGTGACCAGGTAGAAAGTAAATACTCAGGGATCAGCTGGGATGCTGGAAATTAAAAGAGGAAGAGGCTTTGCTGGAGACAAATTGGCCCCAGGGCTGGATGTAAAGGCATGGCAGGCAGCTGGCTCCAAACAGTCAGGGCAGCAGATTAGAAAGAATGAACAGAAAGGAGTCTGGTGTTTCAGTTGTCAGAAAACACTGGAAATATGTTTTTAAATACTTCAAACTGGGCTTTTTTGTTTGTTTTCCAGTTGGTACTACCAATACAATAAGTGACAAACTAAAAAAGCTGCCCATGCTGCCAAGTCCAAGACATTCTGCAGAGATCCCGCTGGAGAGCCAGCAGGCCAAACCCAGAGGCGAGCAGAAGCAAGGCTACAGGAAGCCCATGGTGGTGTGACTCCGTTTCCTCCAAAAGCCCTCACCCCACATGGAACCTCTGCTCAGATTGCCCCCAGCCTGGTACATGCTTATCTGTGGGTAACTCACACATCCCTGTACACCTCATCCCCACTTCTGAATTTGGCTCTCTGCATTTATGTGCACATGAAGGATGCTTTGGAGAACCTAAGCTATGGGATCTTAGAAGAAAGCTGCATGTTAGGCACATCCTGAATCCCAGAGCTGGGGGGAGTGTGACCCTAGGAGCAACTACCTGGAAGGTAAAATATAGTGCATCTCAAAGAAGGGAAGGCACTACAACTTACAGCATCTTAAGACTGTGGTGCACGTAAATTCCAGATCGTACTTCATCCTAAAAGCATCTATGTTAAAGTGAGGTGCTTGTAGCCTCTGGGTTAGTCCCAGCTTCAGCTAAACAGCAGGAAAATCTTAAACTGTTCCCAAGGCGGTTCCCTGAGTGCCCAACCCAGTGGTACCAGCTGCTGCCTAGTTTCCCAGGGAGGAAGCAGATGGCCAATCTCCATGTGTACCAGACCCAACCCTTTCCATTCACCGTCATGGAGCTGTTCAATTCTAACCAAATCTCACCATAACCTCTTATGCTCTACTTCCAGAATTAACAGCCAGAGTCATTTTAAGTAGCACCCAAAAGTCAGCCAAGTGAGCTAACATTTTCCTTTGAATCCACGAGCCTTTAGAAAGGTTGGTAAATTTTTACACAGTATAGAAGTGTGGTGTGCTTGCTACTTAACAATCCAGTTCTGTGCTGGATCTGTCACCACTACAGTAAAAAGTTTAAGTGTACAGTGTGCTTATAATAAATACTTTGCACAAAATTATTCCTTCCACAGATGGGCAAAAGGACTTTAATGCTTACTTTGTTTGCAGAATGCTATATAAATCCTGCTAGTTACAGGCAAGAATATGGAAGTCGTTTTGTTCTATTAAATAAAGGAAACAAGGTTCTCATTTTAAAATTAATTCAATGAAAACTATTAAGTAGCTGGCTGTGAATGCTTTGGGAATTTATATACATGCATGCACATATATTTTTACCTGATACTTATATCCCTCCTCCCCTTACCTCTTACACAAACACACTGTTAACCACATAATTTCCAAGGAGTTCTGCATAGGAAGAGCTTGCAAGTCAAGACAGCACGGCAACATTCACTGCCCAAACATCACAGGCCTCCTCTATATCTGCCAGCAGGCACAAAGGTTGTATAAGCCACTGTTTTTTCTCCCAATATATGCAATTTGATCTCTCCCATACTCAAGCTAGTTTAACACTAATAGCTGAGGAGGAAAAGCCACAGCCTTCTTGTCTCTTGACATTATCAGCATCACCTGGAGAATAAGCCTGGAGCAGACTTTGGCCTATGCTGAGATAGTGGAGGTTATCCATGCCGGGTGTTTGTCCCGACTTCAGCTCCCCTCTGCTGGTTTCAAGGCAATTGAGCGTTGTCCTGAGCTGAGGACAATGGCCCCTAGGCTCTCTGCAGCCCATTGCAAGCTTGTGATACAAAGCTAACTGAGCATTTCATTCACTTGCTCTGGGAAGCTCCCAGTTTTCCAAAAGCAAAGGTGCTGGCCAGGAAGTCATAGTTTTCTTTTGTAAATGCAGTCTCTCTCTTTTTATCCCTACCTCTTTCTGTAGTCTTTCCACCTACCACCAAGCAGGGTGTGCCATAACATCATTCCTGAACATCCTCACGGTGACTGTGTGAGGCCACAAGGGACAGGTTGTGGATCCAGCTCACAAGGAGGTCCAGAGTTTGGGGAGAAGAGAGCTTCAGTTTAAATAAAATTAATTGTTTATCAAGAATCACAGAACAAAGCAATATCTAAAAATTAGAAAAATATAATGTATGCAATTAGGAAATGTCACTCCTGATTTTAAACACACAGAACTTGCATATATTTATGCCTTTTTGAGCTTCCAACAACATATTTCTCATCTGTCACGGCACAAGTCACACATCATAAAAGGCAGTGATAACAGGGCCAAAGTCAGAGACCCCTGCACTGCATGCAGACACCCTACTGGGGAGCCTTTCATTCTCTTGAACGGTGCTTCCCACATCTCCTGTATCTCCCAGGGCTGCACACTAACTTTAGAGACAAATTCTGGCTTAAATTAAGATGGCTGTATCAGGATGAAATGTGCATGTCTGTGAAAACTGTAAGGATAATATATCAAATCTTTTAGCTGGCATGTTTTTTTTTCCTACAGTTTCACTGCTGATTTACACTATCTAATGATCTGTTTATTCTCTGGATTGTGTATATTCCATGATGGTTTAAATTACTCATCTGCTTGCATTTAAGCATTTGGCCTCCATAAAAGACATGATAGGTAAGTGTAACACAAATGTACATTCCAATAATCAGTGCCACACTGGTCAAAATTTGGTCAGTGCACCCTGGTCAGTGCAAGCACACAGATTTATGCCACCTTTAATGAGGACCCTTTTATGAGGATCTCTAATAGGAATGTTAGTTTTTACTCTTGGTTTTACCTACAGAAGGTTTTAGCATAGCAATCTCCAAGATGTATTTTGAAGTTCAGCGTAATAAGCTACATCAATATCTTTAATGAGAAAGCAGCAGCCTGTCCACATAGTTATATCAAAAGAAGCAGGATACATATCCCAGGGTTTAAACAAATGCAACATTTGGATAACAGTATAAAACTGTATTGAGCTCATCTAACCTCATCAGGTAGCTCATGAGTACTTTGTGGGGATATCAACATCTGCACCCACAAGGTTTACAGTGGGAGGTTAAGGCAAGGCTCCCATTTACTTTGCTCACTGGTGGTGAGGCACTTTGCCCTCGGAACCAGAAACTTGTACCTGGACTCCCCACATGTGTCATCTACATACACACACTCAGACAGTAAAACTCAGCAGAGATTGCCTAAATTCTTATTGAGATATAGCTCAGGATCCTAATGAAATTGAATTAGCACATCTAGGGAAGCTGCTCAACAAAAACAAAATACTCACCACAGTTACAACAAAACCAAGCATCTGGAAGCAGGACTGGATCATTAGCACTATTAGTAAGCTTTCACTATCCATAGGGTAAGCATGCCCTTCCTGTCAAAGCTGAGATCCTACAGGATCTTAACATGATGAGCTTTTTTCTGGAATAACCACATTTACTGTGGGTCAGAGTTAGGGTTATACAGAATGACCTAAAATCTCACCATACTGTACTTCTTACTGTGGCAAGCTTGACAGAAGCCCTTCAGCACACAAGATATATCAGTAGTTTAACTTCATGAAACAAAATGGCAGGGAGAAGCAAATAAAGGAGAAAGAACAAGAGAACAATTGTTAACATTATTTAGTTATTCAGAGAAAGAAAAAGAAAATGCAAGCATGTTTTCTTAGCAAATAACTATAACAATTGTCTTTGTCAGCTAATTCCCTATTGGCTTTATTGGTCTCCAGTAGAGACTTAGAGAGCATCGTGCAAATGAACTCAGTGAGGGCCTGGTGCTTGCTTAGAAAATCCAGCAGAAAGAACAGAGATAGCTGTCTGAGATGCAGGAATACAATTTAATGTGTGAAGGCACAATAGAGGGGGAAAAGGGAGTAGCAGAATCAGTAACAAAGAAAAATGATTGTGGATGAAGTAAACTATCAATTTACCTGAAGACAAAGCAAGAAGCATTATACCCATAGCAAAGCAACACTGGAAGCAAACGGCAAGGTTTTTTCAGGACTTGATATGATCTAATCAGAGGGAGGAAACGCGGAAGATTTTTCCTAACACTTCTCCAAAAAACATTCAGTGAAGGCCACGAGGCTCTTCCTGACCACACAGAGCCCAGATCTGCCTCAGTATAACCAGGGACAAATTCTGAACAGAGCAGACTGTGCAAGTGAATAGGACACAGGCTTGTCTGATTTGAAAACACTTCTAATAAAAGGTCAAATGAGAAAACGAAACCAGGTACCATCACAGCTATCACGCACCAGAATTGTGCAAGAGTGACATAAGAAAACAAAAGTATTGCTTAGTGCATATGATTTGGAAATACTAAGGGACAAAAACATGGAAATTTTCAATGCTGTTTTAGCATTGCTTTTCAGGGAGGAGCTGCCCTTTTAGTTTGAGTGACTAATGGCAATGAATGTAATCTGTTTTTTATTTGCAGTGCCAGGCTCATTTGGCTTGTGTAAAATGCAACCCTTTGTTTGGTAAACAAGCAAATTAAACTGGTGATCCAGAGAATCTTGGAAACTTTACTTAAATAATAGAGCCTCTCTTTCAGAGTCATGGCTTAAAACACATTGGAAGGTGTATTTCCAGATGTTTTATCATGAGCAGTGCTGTCAAGATCAAACAGGTAATCTTTGCTCAAATAGTCCTGCCATATTAAAAACAGAAGTAGTGAATAAACATCTATTTATTCATAAAGCAACAGTGGTAACAGCTTCGTGGTCAAGCCAGAACAGTGCTGCTCAATGTATTATAAATGAGCTAAATTATGGTAACGTCACTGGAAATACCTCAAAAAGACAATTAGCTATACCAATGTTACGATAGGAAGACTAATATAAAAAAAGTAAGGAAACAAGGCAAGAAAGAAAACTATGCACAGAAGCAAAAGTTGGATTGCCCCTCCAAAATCACATAAGATTTTTGATATCTTAGGAAAGATTGGCTAGGACATACAATGAATCTTGGAGGAATATTCCACGTGAGAGATTCCTCCCAGGCAACGAATAGGTGCATGCCAGCCAGGGCTACACACTGGTGTCTCCAAAGGCACAGGACAGAACCACACATCAGCCTGCCCCAGCTGAACTGTGCCCGGTTACTCACAGTCAGCCTGACTGTTGTGGAAGTGCGAATGTTCCCCATGATTCACTGGAAGCAGTAAGCTGCCTGTACAACTGGGGCTTACACCGCTCCTTGCTGAAAAAGCTGTCTGTCCTAAAAGCACACAGGGATGTAAATGCAAGCACAGCTGCTTATGCCAGTAAGAGGAAATTAAAGGATCTCAGCATCCATGGGCCAAGCAGAGGGTGCAGTAACAACGCCTGCTGGCTGTAAGCGTGTCCGCAGCCACTGCAAGAGCTTGCTCATAGGCACTGACCATTTCCAGGCCAACGAAAATGCAATACAAAAAACACCACATTGATTCTCACGCTGCAGTTCTTCTAAAGGATAGATTACACAAAAATGTCACCCTTCGCCCCTCTGGGCGGACCTGCCAGTTAATGGCTGAGACAGGACTGCTTTCAGGTACAGACAGAATTTGCAAAATGCTTGCCACGGAAACTAAAGCTAAACAAGACTGAGACACTCTAAGGAGTACACTGGCTACAACAGTTGGTTTTCCCCTCCATTTCTGCAGAACTAGGGCAGCATTAGCAGGATTCCCTCAGCTGCACTGTCACCAGGCCACGTGTTGTAGCTCAGGCAGTTGAAGATACAATCCAGCCCAGCGGCACGCAGGGTGCAATAACCAAATATCATTCTTTAAGACCAACGACAGTTTGAGAAAATGGCAGTCAGGAAACACATCTTTCTTCACACATGTAAAGCCATCCTATCTATCATTTCTCACTGTAAGGTTAAGCTCAAGGCAGCATTAAACTCCATTCTGAATTGTTTTGACTTTCTTGGTTTAAACTTGATTCTCAACATTTGGATTTTTTTTTATTTGATTATACACACTCCTCTTACAAAGGAATGCAGAGCGCTCTCGCCAGCTTCCAATTAGGATGATGCGATTACCTCAAATTTCATAACACTTCGCAGCAATGCCTTAAACTGGGAATGAAGTAGTCCCCTTTGCCCCAAAAATCACTGAAACGTGTGATTTCTAAGAATCTACATATGCTAATGCTCACTGTCAGGCTATTAACTCGCAATGCAAAACCAGCAGCCAAAACACAAATTAGAGCTGGTGGTAAATTGACTCCTGATCTGTTTGGGACTGTGCAGTGAGATCCCCCAGGAATTCACTGCAATATTTTGGCTGCTCACTCTGTTGCCTGAGTACATGGTCACAAGCAGACAGTAAGACCAACACACTGCTAATAAGCAAAATATGAAATACCATGATAGCTGAAGATAAATTTTGCCACAAACTCATGCACTCGTTGTTCTTTTTTCCTTCCCAGACAAATCATCAGCCATTCGGAGGAAGGGGGGATTTATACCTTTTTCATCTCCTGGATCTTCCCTAACCCAGCACACTGCCAACACCATGTTAACAGTTTTTGAAAATGCCCCTGAAGAACAAAGATACTCCTTCTGCCAGATCCCAGTATTTACAAGCAAGCCCGAATCTGTGAGAAAATTCAATTGAACGCAGATGGCAGGAAATTCCTCTAAAATGACAGTGGCCAAATTCAAACCACAAGACATGAAAATAACCCAACGTACTAGACATGAAGAACATATCTTATAGATTTTTCCTCATGCAATTCACAATCTGTGATTGATTACTGGGAAGACAGACTGTAGATTTATTGGACTTCTGTAGAACAAGTATTCCATTTGCAACAATTAAATCTTATGTGGTTGAAAAATAGGTTGGAGGAACCAGTGGATGGTTCTGACACTGAGGAATGCATTTCTAGGCTGTCTGTAAGACTGAAGCTAGTTAAATTTTACACTAGAATTCATCGTACATTCATTTATTTTAGTGTAATTAACAGAGTAGGCTTAAATTTTTTGTCATTGTATCAGAAAAGAGATATTATTTGCATTGCTACAATTTCTTTTCATTTTTTCTATGACAGATGTCAGTCTTTCTGTGATTTAGCAGCTGACTTTATATGCCCTTCAAAATCTCCTCAAACTGGACTAAGCCAGATTCTGATTCATTGAAATAAGAGGAGTTTTTACTTTGCTGAATGTCTGCTGTAAAACTCAAGTGACAACCCAGTGACAGAAAGGCGCGGTCTGACAGCAGAAATACCAGCAAACGCCATCACAGGAGATAAAATACCCATCTCCTTGCCTTTCACTCTGCCTGAAATCCCGGTGACCTGGGACTCCGGCAGGTGGTACTCACACAGCACTACACTTCTGCTACCACTCTGGCTTTCATTATGCTCTAGCAAATTTTCCAAATTAAAATGCTTTGTGTCAATAATGATGTGGATGAATGAACCATTCCTGGGCCCAAAGTGCTTGCCCTCCAGTTATGGGTTAGACAGTCAGGAAACAGAAGTGGTATCAAGCAGCTTACCAATGCTAGGAAATATGGGAAGAGCCTGCTGAAGAGAGGATGCACAGAGTAGATCCTGAACACTAAAATAGGATTGTACAGGACATATGTGAACTTCTGGATAAATTCTACTCCCAGGTAACTCAGAAACCTACAAAGAACTAAACTGAACTGAGCAATCATTCACCCCAACTGACCCACCCAGCCCTTCTGCGCTCTCCAGAGCCCACGGAGTATTCTCTGATGCTGACAGCTTCCCTCTCTCGCTCTGTTCTCATACCTAATCCCTCCTCCTTTCCATTGTCTGCTAACACCTCTCATCTCAGAGAAGTGAGGCAATTCCAAGTTTAGTCTGAAAGCGGTGGCTTCTGAGGGAACAGAAGTACAGTGAGAAACAAACAGCAGTGACTCCCTGACTCAGAGCTGTAGTAGGGCACCTGGGCACTACGTTCAGAGCTCTTCTGCCTCTCAGGAGCACCCTGCCAGGACACGCAGTCACCAGCAGACCCTGTCCTCAGGTGACAGCAGCCCATGAGGCTCAGGTGTGCTGTCCCCACCAGGTACCACTCCTTGCTCCCACCCCAGCACAGCTCCTCAGTCACCACCCAGAGGAATACAGCTCCTCGCCCTCAATCCCCAACTCATCCCTCCTGCTAAGACAAGATAGGACAGCAGAGACTTCACGCTGGCCTTTGTGGCACGCTATGTCTGCTTTCTGGCTGCAGTACGCATTGTGCACACAGCAACAGACAGAAACTTGGCAGTCTCCGCGCCCACTGCACCGACCCACAGAGCCCTCCCCAGCCTCTTCCACTCCACGTCCATCAGCTTGCTTGGGAATTTGCACACACATCGAACAGAAAACAGAGATCCCGGCTGGGGTCTGCAGAGAATACATGCCTAATAGCACACAAAACAAACAAACAAAATCTATGAGGTGATTGGCGGCAACCAACATGGCTTCACCAAGGGCAAATCGTGCCTGACAAACCTAGTGGCCTTCTACGATGGAGTCACAGCAACAGTGGATAAAGGGAGAGCAACCGACGTCATCTACCTGGACTTGTGCAAGGCGTTTGACACTGTCCCGCATGACATCCTGGTTGATAAACTGGATAAATATGGGTTTGATGGACGAACCACTCGCTGGATAAGGAGCTGGCTGGATGGCCGCACTCAGAGAGTGGCGGTCAATGGCTCAGTGTCTGAATGGAGACCAGTGACGAGTGGTGTTCCTCAGGGATCGGTACTGGGACCAGTGCTGTTTAACATCTTTGTCGGTGACGTGGACAGTGGGATCAAATGCACCCTCAGCAAGTTTGCAGATGATGCCAAGCTGTGTGGTGCAGTTGACACGCCAGAGGGAAGGGATGCCATCCAGAGGGACCTGGACAGGCTTGAGAGGTGGGCCCATGCCAACCTCATGAAGTTCAACAAAGCCAAGTGCAAGGTCCTGCACCTGGGTCGGAGCAATCCCAAGTACACATACAGGCTGGGCGGAGAATGGCTTGAGAGTAGCCCTGAGGAGAGGGACTTGGGGGTGTGTGTTGACGAGAAACTCAACATGAGCCGGCAGTGTGCGCTTGCAGCCCAGAAGGCCAACCGCATCCTGGGCTGCATCAAGAGAAGTGTGGCCAGCAGGTCGAGGGAGGTGATTCTGCCCCTCTACTCTGCTCTCGTGAGACCTCACCTGGAGTATTGTGTCCAGTTCTGGGGCCCCCAACACAAGAAGGATGTGGAGCTGTTGGAGCGGGTCCAGAGGAGGGCCACGAGGATGATCAGAGGGCTGGAGCACCTCCCCTACGAGGACAGGCTGAGAGAGTTGGGACTCTTCAGCCTGGAGAAGAGAAGGCTGCGGGGGGACCTGATAGCAGCCTTCCAGTACCTGAAGGGGCCTACAGGAAAGCTGGGGAGGGGCTTTTTACAAGGATGGATAATGACAGGACAAGGGGTAATGGTTATAAACTGGAAGAGGGTAGATTTAGACTTGATATAAGGAGGAAATTCTTCACTGTGAGGGTGGTGAGACACTGGAACAGGTTGCCCAGAGAAGTCGTTGATGCCCCCTCCCTGGAAGTATTCAAAGCCAGGCTGGATGGGGCTTTGAGCAACCTGGTCTAGTGGGAGCTGTCCTTGCCCATGGCAGGGGGGGTTGGAACAAGATGATCTCTAAGGTCCCTTCCAACCTGAACCATTCTATGATTCTATGATTCTATGATTTTCAAATGAAGTACCATCTGCTCACAGTCACTGGGAAACAGGTAGCAAAAGCTGTGGTTGGGACCGTGGCTGGCAGGCTCTCCTCCAGGCAGAAAGAGACGCGCAGTGCGGATAATCCATAATACAATAACCTGGCGCAATGCTAGAACAAGAGCTGCCCAAATGTGTTGTTAGACACTACAGTCTGAGCGTTTTTATGAGTAACTAGCTTCTGTGCTGGGGCTAGGAATACCTCTTTTTTATTTGTCTCCAGGTACTTCTCAATGTAGCTGTGAAAGTCTGGAAAAAAATCTGCCTTGCAGACAGGCTTCACTCTCTCTGTGTCTTTATCCTCCCCCTTTCTCCCTGCACCTCCTGTTTCAAAACAGTTCTCCAAACTCAGAAGTCCAAGGAGATCACCATGGAAAGAACAGCGAAGACATGAAAGCAATTACAATTGAATCACGCAAATATAAACAAGTCTGATTCTGATCCTCCAGTGAATTTATACGCGTAGAAATCCATCATATTTATTGGAATTGTTACCAAATGACACTGGAAAATGCAATGTCCTAATTCTGATTTCTGTGTTAGCTCTTGGAAAAAGAATCAGTCAAATAACAATTTTCACATTTTTTAAAGCTGCACTCAAAAGGGCTGCCAGCGTAAGAACATGCTGGTGAATCCCTCATACTTGATATCTTGAAATGACCACTACCAAACCAAAGTGTTGATCTGGAAGTAGAAGTAATGTTATTTGACTCACTTTTATTTTCACAGACCTCCCTCAACCCTGAGCTATATCAGAGCCTTTTAAGGGTGACAGAGAAAATCTGATGAAGGTTGGAAAGAATGTGATATTGCTAACAGCTGCCCTTACCATCCACCAGGGAACCCTGGCTCCGAGCCTGGGTTGTGCTTTAGGTGCTACCATTTTATAGACTTTTTTTGAGACTGCTGGACCCAAACTTCTCTCAGTTACCTCTGTACTGATCCCATAAGCTCACGTTCTCGCTGAACATAACTGCCATAAAAAGTATCCAACCTTGATTTCAGGAGGTCAAGAGCTTTCACTTTGTTCCAGTGGTTCTTTACCTCCTTTAAAAAGAGTTTGTGCCTTTTTTCAGCAACTCTGAGCCAGTACTTAATCTGTTAAATAGATGTTTTCACAATATCATGTGTTTAAAAAAAAAAAAACCTCAATCCACTAACCTCATAACCTTATGCCAATCCCTTTGCACTTTACAATCATGCTAAACTATCTGCATGCCTACTTTTCAATACTTCATCAAACCCTGTTATTACCAAATATGAAGTCCCACTAACTGGCCCACTGCCACCCTATTTGTTCATTTTTGATATTGGCCCAGCATCCACCTCACGCTGCCCTTTCACAGTGATGCTGCCAGGAAAAGGTTGAGGCACGAGGCAAATAGCCACGCTGCTGGGCTGTCTGCTTACTTCACTGTGGAGCCATTCAGCAACTGCCTGAATCTGCTTATGCTGCGCGTTAACAGCCAACAGCAATCGCTGAAGTCAAGGCTCCTTTGTGCCAGAAAACAGACAGATAGCCACTGCTTTTGTACACACTGCATAAACAGAAAAACAGGCAATAGGTGAAAAGGGGTAGAGGGGAGGAAAGGCAAGGAGCAGAACGCGCGTGCCTTGCCCACGCTCAACCAGAGCACCAATAGCGCAGGCACCTCCTGAGCAAGGTGCTGCTCTACATTCAGGAGAGATCCTGCAGCAGCAGCAGTGCCCATTAGAGCCTATAGGGAAGGCTGTCCTTAGATTCCTATTATTATAATTAGTCTAACAAGTTAAGAGAGCCTCAAGAGATCTCCATTACTCTTTACTTTCTTCTTCTGAAGCAGTACTTCACCGTGAGCCTTGGAAGACTCTCTCCCATGCTCTTCACTCCTCTGATCTGTAGCAATCTCCTGCCAGCACTGCAGGCTGAGACAGGGCTCAGACATCTCGCAGCTGTGTGCATCAATAGGATGAACTCACTGCAGACCTCTGGGGTCAGCCTGGGCTTCATTCAGACTTGTGCAGGAGTCAGCAAAGCCAATTGAGTCATATGCAATCTGCTTCCCACAGAGGCATCAGCCTTTGAGGAGGAAGTAGTTGCCACTGCTGCATCACACTTTTGTGTCATGCTACTGATCCCGTGACTCTCACCCATGCACCCAGCTATTTATCCCTGCAATTTCTTTGTTCCAGTCTCTGTCTCCTGGCTGTGCTGAGGGCAGCACAAGACAGCTGTATGGCAGTGCTTAGCCAGTCACTCACCTCCCACTGCTGAAGCACCAGAATCACTCCTGCCTTCACAGCAGACACAGGGAGAAGGATGAGATCACCCCATAAAGTCAGAGAATTAACAAGAAAGTGGAGAAGGGCAAGTGGACAGCAACAATCCTACAGAACACACTGCTGTTTGTTGTTTAATAAGGGAAGGATAGTTACATGCATGGGATGAAATTAAGGACAGAAAGCAAGAAAATAAGCCTGAAGGATATTGATTCAGGTACACCAAGATTTCCTCTAGATGCGCTCCTTGATCATATAGATAAATCACTAGCAAATATGAGGTACAGAAAAGCCCTGCACTGGCAGGAGGAAGAGCATTTGGCCAAATCACTTTTCAGTTCCTAGACTGACAGCTCAGCTGATCTCTTCCCTTATTTCACCTTTCAATTTGACTCTAGAGTACCACACTCGGAAAATATGCACCCAAAAGGTAGGAGAAGAGCATATTAGCACCAATCACCCTTGTAAGAAAAAAACACATTTCTCTATTGCATGTTTCTTTTTTTCCCCCCTCAATCCAGTGGTGGCAGTATTGCAAAGACAGCTCCTGCATGGAATAGGCACATGAACAAAGGGAGAAGGCTCAGTGCTGACGCCACCCAGGATCAAGGCTCCTCCCTCCACCACCATGGTGAAGCTGGCACTTTCCTGCTTCCACCCCCTCATCGCTACTTCTTTCAGTTCTCTTAAGAACTACATATTTGACATTCTTTTTTTAATCAAGTCTGGGAAAAGGCAGGTCCCTCTCACCCAAACCCACATAAGGCTCTGCACAGTAGCATCAAAGCATACCCTCTGTATTTGAGTTTTGGTTGCTTCAGACAGGGCAGCCTCAGGACCACAAATCAGTACATAAAACTATCATTGATCACAGTGCCTGGGAGCTGGCCCTGCAGCGCCTGCCCAGGGAGGTAAAGTCACCAGTCCTGGTAGTATTTAAGAGATGTGTGGATGTGGTGGTGCTTATGGACATATTCTAATGGTGGACTTGAGAGTTAGGTGGATGGTTGGACTTGATGATCTTAAGGGTCTTTCCCAACTTAAATAATTCTATTCTATTCTAAAATATTACATAAAATACACAACTGGAGATAACCTACCCTACAATACAACTAGAACATTCAAAGACTGCATCACTCATGGAATGTCAGTTAATCTGACAATGCAGGGCTGCTCCATGTCAGACACTTTTTGTGTGGCTCAGGTCCCGATGTGATGCCTGAATATCTGCTGTTATCATATTACAGGTTCTTCCCCTAAAAGCCCTCAGCAAGTCTGTGACTGCTGCACATGGAGCCCAGAGTTCAGGCTACAAGTTTCCTGATTGTCACTGTCCAGCAGCTTGTGGGTTACAGTCCTGAACCTGGGTCATCAACTGGGGATTGTTTTCTTCTTTGATAGCAGTTAGGATGAGGCATATTGTACAATATAGTTTTATATAAAGCACACCAAGAGATCTAAGATTATCAGTGCCTCTATTTACCCACTTGCAAACAATGATTAGTTCAAGCTGTAGGAGTGAGGTTGAAAAGAACCAGGAGAGCTTGTAATAAAAAGCATACACTGGTGTTGTTAAAAAAGGAGAAAATCTAGAGGACCAAAGACAAGAAGCATCCCAGGAGCGGAAAAGAAATTAAAGGATAAGAACCTACAAATCATATAAGAAGCCCTACCAGAGCATTGCTGTGTCTGCACAATTCCCTGAATTTAAGGGAAATACACTTACAGTAAGTGATGTCTTGTGTGTGAATCACCCCTCTCCCTATTCTCTACTCTTTGAACAAACAAAATGTACTTCCTTCTGCACTGCTCTTTGCACGAATAACTCACTCAGGGCTGTGCTGGATGGGCATTCACAGCACAAATGCTTTCTATTAATGTTGCTCATTATAGCTAATCCTCCTCCAGCACCCAGCTGGAAGCCCTATTGGGCAGCTGTTCTACCAGGAAAGGAGAAGGTAAAGTCATCATCTATCATCTGCTGCTTGGCATCCTCTATAGTCAGTATTTTCACATTTTTTCTCTTTTTTTCTTCTTTCTTTTGCCTTGTGCAGCTCCTGCCCAGTTACTACCAGCATAGCCACGGATTTTGGTGACCCTGGTAAACACTCAGATATTACTGGAACAAGCAGGGTACAGACATCTTATTTGATCGACTCCACAGGCAATACTCAAACACCTTTCACATCCAGGTGAACAGGGATGAAACAGTGCCTGTGCCCACAACGGGTAGGATCTCAGCATCTCAAGCCCGGAGCTTGTAGACACTCCCACTACATGAAGGACAATTTGCTCTTTAGGGAAAAACAAAACAATAACAACAACAACAGCCATCTGGTTTGGAAGCACAAGCACCAACATTACAAAGTACAACTGAGAGAGTAAGAAGTTTTAAAAATAAATCTCAATAGATCTCAAACCAGAGAGGCTGGAAACCTTTGGAAACCTTTAGTAAGTACTCGTGATGTATAACTATCAGAGGCAAAATCAATCAATAAATAAGTAAATAAAAAATCAGGGGCAATTCCAGATCTCTGGAGGGGAGCAGATAAAAGTGAAAAGACAATAACAACCAGAAGAATTCCAAAAGCCTGAAACTAGGCACAAGTCTTCTGTAAGATGCTGTAAGGAGGCCAGCATCATTGCACATAACCCCTCACATATTACTGACAATTTAGGGCAGGTGTTAAAGCACTGAAATAGCTAAGTGAGCTTGATTCATCAGTGAAATAAGACAGCAGCCTCTGGAAGTGCTGGTGAGGTAGATGATGTTATGGAACAGGATTTGTTTTATTGAACAGTGAGTCACTTTCCCTGGGGTGACTGGGCAGCGTGGTTATGTGCAGCCGTGTGCTTCAATGACAATGCCTCTCTCTGTGCCTCATAGATCAACGGTTTGATGGGGCGTTTGCTCAGCAGCTCCTGGAACAGTCTCACAATCCTGAAAATTCTGTCTAGTCACACTGCAATGCTGTTTCAGGCATAACTCAAAAGCTAGATTCCCTCTCGAAGCACTCCTGACGCCATTCTCCTTTTCATGAGTAAACAACAAAGAAGTCACTTCAGTTTCTGTAAACATGTTTTTCTTCATGAGCTAGCCTGTTTGGTGTGCATTACACGCTGTGCTGGCACAGGGTGGGATGTCTTACAAAAAAGCTTTCCACTAATACTAGAATCTCGCTACTCTGAGGGAATGCTGAGTTGCACAAGAGAGGCATCAAAAATGAATTCTGTCTTTTTCCCCCCAGTTTTCCATGCAGATAAGAATTGGTTTTATGTTAATTGCACATTCCAATGTTACAAAGGCCTCGGGTATGAGTCAAAATTTCAAAAGAGCTTCTTTCTTCTTCGTTTTTTTAGAGGAGAAGAAAATGATAATATTTAGATAAAGTAAAATGAGTACTTACTAGGAAGTAGAGAATACTAAATTGTTACACAATGAAGTGGCCAAATTCTGTCCTCACTTTAACTGAAACTAGAATAAACACAGTGCACACTGTGAAAGCAACTGGAAGGAGATTTTACACCTAAAATTTTATATAGGTAATAGATCAGTAGATAACTGGTGTAGAAACTTGAAAATAAGCAATGCAAGAAACTTTTCTGTTTAGATACTTGGATGGTTTTTGCATCCATAAATTGGAATTATGATCAACTCCACTGACTGACTGACTCCACTTTCTTTCCTCTTTGATCTCCTTTGGGCCTGATTCTTACAATTCCTCCCATTGAATTGGCAGGGGATAGCATCCCTGACATGCTTTTGACGAAAACTTCTTGTTAAATTCATGGTTTCATTTTTGCTTTCATTTCTCTGTTAAAGAATACTACAAAGTTTCCATTAAGCATCTTTTGTCACGCTGTTCTGAAAAGAATTCCTGTTCTTCCTAACATCGCATGCAGTACTTACTCCAATCTTTCATGCCTGTTATTATCTGGAAACTCAAATACAGTTAGTACCTGCAGCTAGTTTGCAAATGTTCCAGTTGATGCCACTTCCCAAGATAAATGCAGCCTACTACTCCCTATCCATCATCCCTCTCCGAGTTGCCATTCATCCACTTTGTACAGTTGTCTTACTAAGTCAGCAAAGCTCACCGAGGTGCTGTCTGCACTAGTGTACTGATCAAGAGGACCTTTCAGAAAGCACAAGTATAGAAACTGTTGTGTACTAAGGGCAATGGGTCACAGAAGGAAGCTGAATATAAGGCCCACCGGAAGTCACCGGGATTGGTACCACTCCATTTTAGCAAAATAATTTTAAAGCCAGCCTTGATTAATACTGACTTCGTCTCAGCCCTTATTGGGATTCTTTAGCTCAGTATTGGATCTTTTGTGCCAAAAAGTAGCAGACTGGCTCCACCCTCCTTTGAAAGCTAACCAAAAATCTGTCCCTCAATTCAGCACAGTTTACCCCAGTTTATCCCACTTCTGACACCTATATACACAAAGAGGATACGCAGAGCAAGGGCTCACAGCCACTGGTGACCCTTCCTCCCGGCTAGCCCCTTCCGTAACAAAGAGAACCCGGGAAACGCAACAAACCAATCACATGATGTTATATGGGATGGAATAGCTCCTTGGTCAATTTGGGTCAGCTGCCCTGGTCCTGTCCCCTCCCAGTTCCCAGCTCCTTATGCCCCCCTTAACTATTTCACTGGCAGAGGAATGCGGAAGTGAGTTATGTCCTCGGCTCCGCTCAACACTGCCAGGATGTTATCAGTATCTCGGAGGTACAAGATAAATTCATACTGGACACTATGAGAAGCGTAACTTCTGTTAGAAACTAGGACAACTTTACACTGAAATTCAGTCCTTGATTCTTTCTTTCTAATTTGTGAAAATTAGATTGAAAATAGAAAGTGCCTTGCATGAGAGTCAGCAAAGACACATGCAACTCCAGATCTTAGGTGTTTGAATCAATGTTTGGGAAGTATGTCTATCTTTTCACTAACTCCATGATGAACCTATAGATCTGTCCTCTCAGTGGAGATGGTTCTCATTTGACAGTCTAAAATTAGCTGGGATGCCACTAGCAAGATATCTTAGTCCAGAGGGACCTTATGATGTATTGGCTTCTTCAGCTGGAACAGAGTCTTTCTTTTTGTCTCCAGTATCACTGATACTTACTTAAAAATACCTAAAAACAGGCTACAGTTTTCAAACACACGTTTTGCAAATCCACATTTCAGCACCTAAGTAAGAGTAAAGAATTTTGCTTTCCAAGAAGCCTGGCCTTTCATATAACTGCATGAACAAAGACTAAGAATGTAACTTCACTACATTTCCCTTCGACACTACTAACCCCAGTGTCATTTCTCAGTGCTAAAGGTTGCTTCAGACAAGCAGGAAAGCAGGCTGGATGCAAGGGAAGAAGCACCCTGTGCCTCTGCTGTAGCTTCCAGCAGCATATGCATAAATGCAGAGCAGCGCAGCTGAGCTCAGCAACTGAAAATTCCCTCTAGTGGGGTGACACTGCAATTGTAAACTGAGCACAGCTTGCTCAGGCTGCCCCGCTGCAAAGGGCACAGTGCAGCTGCTTCCCAGGGATACACACATGCATTCTGTAGCACCCTGATCAAAAGTGTTGCTCTTAGCTTGTATAACACAGCTGCAGGATCCTGTTCTTTTTCATAGGATACATCTTTCAGGACTTCACGCTGCCCCATTGAAAAGTTCCTCCTGGACAACAGTTCACAATATAAGCTCTTGAATAAACTGGATTTGACTTCTGTTTTGGAAAGGCTCAGAATTCAAAACAGAGGAAACAAAGACCCCTCAAGTTAACTATAACTATACAGAAGGTATAGAAAGACAAACTTCCTAACAATGTTCTGTCACAGATAACAGCCCTTCTGCTTCCGTTGTCCTCATTATCCAAACTCTCACTGCACAACTCCTATCAGCTTCAACGAGAGCAGGATCAAATCACTGGGTTACTGCTGTACTTGTCTCATAATTGGATGCAAGAGCCTTACAGCCCAAAGCACTTTGTGTAGCTTTGAGAGGCACAGCATCTCAGCGCAGCTCCCACTATCACCTTTCCAGCAGCCACTATCTTATCTATTATCTTTGGTCTCTATTCTTAAATGAAGTTAACTCCAGTCAGACTGCAGCATTTACTCCAGAAACATCTTGTTTCCTGCTGAGCACATTCTTTGGGCCACCCGAGTGCTTCTAAACCAGATGTACACTTCCATACGCTGTAATGGGCTTCATGGATTATAAAACATTCTAAAGGAGAAAAACAGTCTCTCTTCCTCAACTGCCCCTTGAAACAGTGAATGAAAAAGCAGCTAAAGAAACATCCGCCCACTGGGCTCGTGTCCATGCTGTGCTATAACATCTCACCAAGATCAGCTTGGCACTGCATACAAGAAACAGCTGTAAAATGCTGAAGGAGAAATCTTTGTTTAGAGTGCAATTAGAATGTGCTTTTCTTGCTTAAACAGATTGTGACGTGAAAATAAATATACACAGGAAAGCTCAGATTTGCTGCTCTGTTGACTAGACAGGTCTCCTATGGCTTGGATCATTCAGTGACAGTTCCTACCCTCCCCCTAAACTCCTCCGTCCTCAGCATCAGTCTGTAGATGTGTATCATCCTGTTTCAAAACACCACTATTTTCTCTCTTTAGCGTAGTGCAGCTCCCTCCTTGCAGTCCAATTCTCTTGCTTCCCAACCTACACTCCACTAATACCTCCCCTCAGTAAGGCCACTGAATTCCCTCAAGGCAGACTGTCTGTGAGACAAGGTCTCATGCATGGGACATGAATAACCCACAGCAGAAGGCCCTGGGCATTGAGGTACCCTTGTATGAGGATTATTGGTTCCTCCTTCATGTGTTCAGATAAAGGGAACCTCCCCACATTGTGCCGGCATGCTGCAGAGTACGTGTGCATAATCTTCTGTGCACAGCAGATCTAGTATGTGGAGAAAAAGGGAGGACAAAAGTCTGATCTGGAGAAGTCTGTGAGTACAGTACCTGTACTGTTGCAGGAATGGGACTGCATCACCACCAATGGTGCCAAAGAGACTACTTCTGAAACAGAAATGAAAAGGCCACCCACTTTACACCCCTTTTCACCACCCATAACAGGAAACACATTGACAGCTGGTCATTGCTAAACATTATATCATCACATCTCAACCCACTTAATGTGTACAGTAAGCTATGGCCTGATCACAGCACAAATAAGGTGAAATGAGCATGGTCAGCTCTCATTTGCATCTCCAACTCAGTGCTATGAGGGACCCTGCAGGTCCACAGTCATCTGCTTGAGACAGATCACCTCATTAGTCTAAAAACAGAACAAGCAAACAAACAACAACAATGAAACAGTTCTTGAAGCCAGAGATGGCAGTACTGCCACCTCTTTGCTTTTAATCCATGTGTTTGAGAGAGAACTGAGTTCTCCCTCCCTGCTGCTGAGGTGGTGCTCCCTCCTGAACAGTAGGATTGTCAAAGACCCAGGAGCCCACATCTCTCACCTTGCAGCTCGCTCAGCCACAGCTCAGCACCACCAGCCCGAACTGCTCTGCCTCACCACCAGCAGCATCGTTACTGAAACGCTCTGACTGCATCCTGCACAGCATGCTCTACACGGGGAGTTTTGCTCAGGTCTGCTTTCATACTAAACAGTCCTAAATGAAAAAGACAAATAAGAAGGTAAGAGAAGATGTTCACCAAACTTCTGTAGAAAGAAATTATCCCACAGCTACTGAGCTGGAGGATCTCCTCCTCTGAAGCAGTCAGGATAGTCTGCTGCCTATGACAGGACTCTGAATTAAGATGAACCAAGGGTCCAAATACCTTTGGCAATCCTTTTGTCCCACTGTTGTAAGTTAGCACTCTTACACACAAAGGCTGTTCCTTTTTATTTTTAATTAAGTTCTCTGAATTGTTTTATAATTTTTTTAAGAAAGCAAATGCAAAGCTAACAGTGGTACCTAGGGAACAGACAATATCCTCCTAGGAGCCAGTGTATTATGATAGCTGTACTAACTGGCATCAACTAACAGTTACCTTAAGCAATAAAACAGCCTCAATGCTGGAAGAGTCCATTAGAGAGCAATTACTCAGAATAACAGGGAAGGTAATAATTTTCCATATCATACCTTCAAAATCTCAGACACATGACACTGAAATCCAGTACAGCTCAGCTGTAAATCAACTGTGCATCGCAGGACTATTAAATGCTTTCGAATCATTCAAAAAGTGTTTTCCCACCACTTGGTACAAATTGAATCAAGATGTATTCACAGCTGTATGAATATCTGAAGGAATAATAATTTATTTTTTTTCTCCCTTTCAAAATCAATTCCTATTGGCGTATCTAATTTAAGAGATTTTTTGCCCTATTTCAGAGAATACGGCTGAAATGCAGGAAAGAAAAACGGTTGTTGACGCCCCAAGCAGGCATCTTTATTCATGAATGGAAGCTTATTGTGCAATTAAAATAAAACTCCAAAAAGATCTTTAAAATAACTTATAATGCTTTTTAGAAAGCTCACAGTGATGAATTTACTGCTTGTTTACCAAGAAAATCCAGCTTAGATTTAAGATGAAAGCAGTAGAGAAACCAGATGTTAGGACAAATATCTGAACCTAACACAGCCCAAAAACAATTTAGTACTCATGTTTTGAATGATTACCCTATTTCCCACCCCATTTGGGCATCCTTGAAGCAAGATGGCCTTTTAAAATTATCTCATTCTACCCTGAAGGTCATGCTATAAAACTCAAGTGTGTGTCTGCTTCCAGGAAACTGATTTTTATCCTGTATCGATGACAAGTTTCCTTCCCTAACATGCCTTTAAACATTGTGCAATCCAACCAGTAAAACAACACTATGCAGCACACTGATTAGGACCATGCCACTCCATCTCCCGTAAGGTGCAAAGCAGAGGATGCACCAAATGAAAACACATGGCAGTTTCTGTGCAACCAGAATGGGCCAGCTTTTGGTGGGGAGGTTAACTGACACACAGTTAGGAAACTTACTGTCACAGGATATTGTGAATATTGTGATTAGAAAAGATTGTGATTGTAGAACTGGCCAAGGTCTGTAAGACAGAACATGAGTACTAACTAGCTAAGCAAGTTCCTCAGCTGCAACTGTGAATGGCTGGAAGAATACAGTCAACGTTTGACTACACACTTGCCCGCTTCCTCTGTTCTTTCTTCAGCATTTGTTCCCAGCTCCAGCAAAGCAGAATACTGGACCTTTAAACCAATATGGGTGTTTATATGTCAGAGAAGACCAAGCCAAATGATCAGTCTTATGCAACAGTGATTGGAAGTTTCCCTGTGATGTCATCTATCCAACTCTGCCTCATATCGGAATAAATTACATCCAATTCTTCACCAACAGATGCTTTTCTAATGTGTCCTTAAATACTACAGTAGATGACTTCACAAGCTTTCTGCCATTAAGCAGGTCTCCAGCGTCCAGACTTCAAACAGATCTACAAGAGCTGATTTAGCTGCATGTGTAGGACATGCACAACTATGCCACATCACGGTGCTAACTAACGCGATCTCAAGTGCTCATCTTGTAAGGCATCACTAGTCAGTCAGTGGTGTGGAAGACTAACAAAAAGATTTCATTTGCTTCAACCTCAAAGCAACCCAGAATCTAAACTTCAGTTTTCCAGGGGCCTGAAAGCAACTGAATGATTTTAAGGCTCATCCTTGTCTTTATGATAGCAAGAAAAACAACATTCCAAAACCAGATTCTGGAGTTCTTTTCAAGAATGTATTCTCAAGATGTACATCTAAAAGAGAAAAAGAACAGGACTTCCATGCAAACATCTTTACAGTTTTCTTTTAGCAATGAACTAAAACCACCCTGTGTTAGCTAGATGCATCTTGAATACAGTTTTGAGGCCTCTTTATCATGGAATGACGTCATGCCAAAAGAAAATGCCAAGCTGAAATTTTATACTGGAAAATAATCCTGCCATATATAGCTGGAAAAAAAATAAATTGCTTGCAATCAACAGGGTCTACTTTCAACTTCAGCAATGCCACAGCATGATCAGTCCCTTTACAATCACAGGTATTGGTTATGTAGGTCCTGTCAGATGTGCCAGCTAAAACTCAGCTTCCACTACCTACATGTCATGGGTGATGGTATTACATCACAGTCAGCAAGCATACGTGCAACTCTGTTTTGATAAAGAGTTGTTTGACTCGAGCTCCTCATGGACTCCCAAACATCTGTTCTACTCCCCAAAAGCAGAGTGGGTACCAGGTTTATTTTTGTCAAACATGGTGGCAGACTAGTGCCCACATACGAGCTTGTATGAGTATGAGCCAAATTGTCTCATGCTCCATGTCTCAACTTCAGCAAGTTATGTCAGTTAAGAATATGCCCTTTCCTCAAAGGATGCACTCTTTTGCTTTGATTTTCAGATACTTTGCATTTTTCCATGGTGTCCTGAACGTGTCGCACATCTCCAAAGTGACGCTCACTACTGGATCTGCTACTCCAGCTCCAGGAACACAGGTGGCCACACGAGTGGTGAGAAGAATTTTTCTCTTTCTATAAATGGTTCTCTTTTGTCTGCTTGAAATTTTCCTCAACAAGGCTGGGCATGCCAGACACTAGAAACTACCTTCTCATCCTCAAATTTTGTGCATTCATAAAAGGAGAACAGATACAACATTTCTCACATTCCCCTATTCCTCTGTAGCAGGGGAGAAAACTCAGAACAAAACGATGCCCATGTAGCACCAAGCATGTCATTACCATCTAACTGGAGATCTACACAGCAACACATGCCCTCTATTTCCTTCTTACATATTTCTTAAAATTATCCTTGTACCTACCTCATGTTCCCCTCAGTGACCAGGTACTCCATCACTGTGCAGACTGAGCCATCTCAAGGTAACAGTTCCAGTAAATACAGTTAATCTGGCTGAACCCATTTTTCACACAAAATATACAAAACAAATCCATCTCTCATTATTCTTTTTTAATTCAGGTTCTTACACTTTTGCTTTGGTTTAATCATAATTTTGAAATGACATATTAAAATTTCTTGATTTTTTTCCCAAAATTTTTTCTGAATCTACAGTTTCAAAAGGTACATAGCACACAGATTAGATTGATCCTTTTGATACTCAGTTTTTTAGCTGTCACATTGCTTTGATTACTTCTAACATCTGGTATCAGCATGTGCCCTTTCAAGGCATGAAAAAGTTTCTACAACCAAATAGTCAGCTCCGAGTAAGACCTCTGCAACTTGCACTATTGATATTATGTACTTCAAGAAAGTCAAAGTGCACTGAAAGCACTCCAAAAGCACATTTCTTCCTGGCTTTTCTCTAATTCCAAGCACTGAACACTTGAGCAGTCAGCCAACAAAGCCTTCTAGCGTCAGCTCCTAAATTCTACCAAAAAGGCATGTTAGGTGCCTAAGCATTTTTCTTACAGCTGGCCCTCAGAAACTCAGAATGAGCAGCGCTGCAAGAGGTCCTGACACGTTGCTTTTAAGGCATACCATTTGCCAGGGGTGTGGACACTCATTTCTATGTGCAATAGTGGGGCTGGGAGGCGGCAGGGGGAGAAACAGCTTGAATAAGAAGGCTGAGAAACAATTTTTTCTATTAATGACAGTTACCAAGATCAGTCGCCTGGTCATCCGGTTGCTGTTCTCTTCAGCTCAGATGCACAGGTCTTCAACAGTCTCAGTTGCTGTTTCTCCCAGAAGGGGTCTTGGGAGACAGTTCTGAATGGATAGGTCTCTTCTACAGCAGTGTCCAGATGGCACTCTTTTCTGGCTGGAAGGATAACCCAAAATGGCCTTCCCATTTGCGCCCAGTTCAATTTCTCCCATTTCTTTTGTGCTATTGTCCTGCTTCTCTCAAATACACTGTGCACAAGGATACTCCACACACTCTGAAATGTAAAAGTGCTTCATTTTTCCAGAAGGGAGTACAGAAGCGATAAACAACCTACTATTGTGTCATATCATTGTGATAGTAGTGACTGAATGAGGTACAAAATTAGACAGCGTAACTTCAAAGTGCAAGAATGAAAAGTCACTTAAAGTTTTTTGATTGCTTAAGAGAAAAGAAAACCAACAAAAACTCACATCAGTAAGTGACATAGCTTTTGCTGAGCTCTATCTGACATTGCCTGCAAAAGAATCAAACTACAACTCCAGACATTTAAAATTTCTGATGCCTGCCATCTAGGAAAATGTACTTCCTTTATTTAACAAATGATACAGTGTGTTCGGCTCCCAAATGTGAGGATTTTTAATAGTTCCCTGATTCTCAAGGCAGTCATAGAACATGTGGTTTCTACTGTTGTAGTCTGCACAGCAAAACTGAACTTTTGAATAAGTGCATAGATAAAGCTGTTATGCCATCCGTGTTTTCCAGTTGGGGGAAAAAACAATCTTAAAATCCATTTGAGATCACCGCAGAGCAGCTGATATCATTCAAAAGACCACAAGAATGTGGGTGAAATGCTAAGTTTTCAATGCACTCTAAAGAAAAAAGAAAACAGGAAGATTCTTATGAAAATACTAAGTAGAAGATATTATCTTGTCTGACAGAGACTTGCACTGTGACACCACTCAACTAAAGAAACTGAAAATATACTCTTTAGCAAAGAATAAAGTTGAAATCAATCTTAGCTGACTCCTTTGCAAACAGAATCTGTTCCTCATATTTCAAAGTAGCTGAAAATGACTCAAGACAAATTCACAAATCCAGTTACTCAACATGAGATAATGGAAATTATGGCTCTAAAACTCATGAGGATGCTTCAGAGAAAATTTCTGGAAAGTGCTGTACAATTATGAATGATGAAACAATGGATTTCTCCACAAGACAGCTAGTGGTTTTATGTCTGCAGTATGTGGATGACAACAAGAATATTCATACAGAGTTCACCAGATTCTGCAGTCCATTCTATACTTGGGGTGAAATTACATCAATATTATTATGTGCAGATCTGAGGGACATCCAACGGTACGGATAATGCTACAACAGCATCAAAATGGCAGGTTGTGCATTAGCATGACTTCAAGAGATTGAACCATGAGCCCTTAACAATCACTGCATAGGATTTTTATTTATCTATATAGACATTTTTGAAAATGTTTATTTTGAAAATATTCAAAGGGGATAATGGATTTTAACAAGGTTATGTTGCATACATCACCTAGCATTTGTGTAGTCTATGTAGAAAGAAGTATCGTTTCATATTCTGATAAAAGCTTTGCACGTGTGTAACTTGAGAGTAAGTAAAGGGTACAGTAAAAGATCCTGAATTCATAGCACAGCAGCTCAGATGGAAAAAGAAATATTCTCTTTGGTACCAAATTCAGTAAGAGAGTCCCAGACACAGTAAAAAACAAATCTTTCCACAGCCCTGCAAGGGCTGGGTATACTAACAAGAGAAGGCCACTTTCTTACAGAAACGCATTAATTTCCTCAGTCATCCAACTGGATAGAAGTCATAGCTTGTTTGTACCCAATGGCTTTTCACCAAAGATAACTAGAGTGCCTGATCCTGGTTACCAGAAATTAGAAGAGAGTTGTGTAAGTATATCTGTGCTGAAGTAATTGTTTTTATAGCATCCAGTATTCAATCAATTTGAATGTGCAGGCTTAGAAAATGATTCAAGATCTTTAAACTCACATAACAACTCCAAACATAACAGAAACGCAAAAACAACATGGGCTTCAAGTGGCTGATTCTGATTTCAGCTGTAATTGCTTGATTACTCAGCCTCTTCTGTTGCAAGCCAACTGTCAGCTCACAGAAAGGTCCTTGTAGTCAGTTTAGAAGTATCTTCGTTGGCTCAGCCAAGAATGGCTTCCAGTCACAGTTGATACAGATGATTTTGATGGTACCCTATAAGCCCTATAAGCAAGTGCCGTTTCAGTGCTCTCTACCATATTAAAAACAGAACTTCAATCCAGGATGAGACAATTATTTCTCCAGTGTTGTATGGTTTTAAAAATGAGAACAGAACTGATGACTTACAGTTTACAGATGTTTTAGAAGAACTCATACCAAGAAACGGAGGGTAAACACAAGTGATGGGAACTTTTAGAGTCATACATATAATTTCTGTTACTCATATTTAAAAAAAAAAGAAAACTAGCCTTGTCCTCTTCTCACAAAGCAATGCTGATAAGCACAGGTGGCCCTACATGCAGTTGTTCCACCTCTTCCTCCAGCTTTTAAAAAATAACCTTTTCCAAGCATGCATCTGGAAGACAAGATGACATGACTCCTCTCTGAGAAGCCTCAAGCACTCAAGTCAATCATCTGGCCCTTGCTTAGGGATATTCAATTTTCCCTTCCCAACTCAGCATTTCCTTACGTTATAATTCCTTCTTTTCTTTTCTTTCTTTTTTTTTTTTAAAAAAGGTCACACATACTGCAAAAGTGGTATTTCCTCAATTCTTGTAGGAGTTGCAGTTATCAACATGTAGCCTGCATTTTGCACTGAGATGTTCAAATTGGTTTGTAGGCAGAGACATGTATAACTATTTTTAGAGCCACAATGAATACTCAGAAGCTGAGATCAGAATGTCCTTTCAAGGTATTTTTCTTTAAATATACTGGTCTTGAGTCCCTCATTCCAGGCTCAGCCTGACACCAGAAGAAATTTTGAGAAATGGCCAGACTTCTAGAAACAAGAGAGTCCATTACCTATCCAGTATTTCTCTCCCTGTAGGACACCCTGCTAGACTGATGCCTTGACTCAGCCAAATAGTAATTACGTAAGATATATAACACTTGATACCTCTGCGTCCCCTAAGAACTACTTCAACATTAACAATGTAAGGAACTGATTTGAGTTTCCCCCTTCATTTCAGTACAGAAAACAGCAAATAAGAAAAATCGTCGTAAAGTAGTTTGTCAGAAACTTTTGGCTTTATCACTAGCACATATATTCCTATGATTTGCAAGTCCTTCTTTGCAAGAAGTCTGACTTCATAGTTCAGCACAGTTTGATCCAGAGATAGTTGGCATCTTTACAGTGAGTAGATAAGTAATGTTTTCATGCAATGTGACAGTAGTTACTGTGCATATAGCAAAGTAAAGTAATTGACTCTCCTGATTTATTACAAATGCTATCAACACAAAATTCACAGTAAGACTTTCATTATATTATGTTTTCTGTATAAACATCTCCATGGGTTTTGCCGATCCATTTTACGTCCAAAAAAACATAACAGCAGGGATGCATAAAATATAAATATGTCTGAGTCTGTATTTTGACTATTTCTAAGAAATATGCTTTAAGCAATTAAAATGATAAATAGGAGAGGAAAGGAAGCTACTTCATTGTCTAAATCCAACATTTCATGCTCAAATGACCTCACAGGATCTCTCTCTCTTTCAAATTGTCCTTCCATCTACCTGGACTTCTCCCTTCCCCCAACCCCGAAGGAAATGAACTACAGACAGTTTGGGGGAAGATAAGATTTATGCGTCTTAAACACTATAAAGACTTATTATATTCTGTAGACAAAAGTGAGACAGCTCCTGCCAAAAACTCAGTCTATATATCCCTAGCTGCAGACTGAGTTGGTGCCATAACCTGCAGTCTGGAATGTGTTTAAATCAGGCATTACCCAAGGTACAGATCAGGTGCTTTTAACCACCCAAAAATGTCTGTACTGAGTGTAACTATGCTGATATTGTTGGCTTTAGAGAACTACAATGGAAAGATTTCATTTCATCTGGTCTGTGACACCTGACCCACCTGTAATATCCAACACTCCAGAACTTTTTTGAGAGCTGGACCATTCCTCTCTAAAAGGCATCTTCCACCTAAATGGGTTCAGTTTGAGTGACCCTCATACAAGGTCAGATTCAAAGCCGGGCTTTCAAAAGACAGGAAATTGCAGGCCACACACAAAACGTTTAAATATATATACACACCTGTCAGTGTGTTAGATGCAGGCTGAATTGAAATTGAATACCTGTGGATGCAAAAGTCTAGGTAGGGTATTAACATAAGCAAACTGGAAATGGTCCTGCCCTCACATCTGACCTTCAAGATGTGAAGATTCAGTCCTCAATGAGATGATGCTTCTGCCTTAATTGTGAAACACTTCACGCAGTGTTTGTACTAGATCTTCTCAAATCACTCCTTTGGATGGCTAGACTGGAGACACGCATTGACTGAAGTGTCGAACAAGAGCAGATGAAAGTTCTATCACCAAGTATTTTTTCCAATTCTACAATTCTTTCAACAGCTATAAGCAAACAGTAGCACTTTGTCCATCAGGAAGAGTCTGTGGGCCAGACAGATTCTATTGGCCAGAAGTCAAGGTAACTCTCATAGAGACTGAAAAAAAAAGTAAATTGACTCTATTCTAAAACCTTACAGACAGTTGTTGGCAAAAAAAAGGACACATACATAGAAAGCAGATTTTGAGTTTGCATCTGAAAAAAGGATCTTGTGAATGTTAACTTTTCAAAACATCTATTTCTTCTCTTCCCACCCTTAAGCTTCCTGTATGCCAACAGTAATTTTAAGTATTTGCAGATTATTTTTTTAAAACACAAGTAGCCGCTCGTATGCATTCCTGTGGCTGCTGAGACAATGGCCTAGTACAAAAGGAAGGCTTTCATAATCCCCATGGACTCTACCTTTAAAAGGAAGCCATAGCACACCTTAAAGTCTCTCTCCTCCTTAATCTGACTTGTGCATCTACTTTCTTATCCATCTGAACAAAACACAATGATGATAGTTACTAAGGTGCTAAGCGTAATTATCAGGAAGTAGAAGTTCAACAAAACATTGTTTTCTGCACCCTTCTCTCTTTGTGATATCACTATGCCTTCTGTGGTTCAAATCTTCAATTAATTCTAACATGAGAGGGAACAAATATCGATTGAGTCTAACTAGGAGATTTCTTTACATTTTGGAGACAAGGGCTGAATTGACAATAAAACTCCATCAGCAGGTCAGAAAGGTCCTCCTTGTGGTAGGTCAATAAAGCTCACTCCAACACTGTATAATTTCAGTTTACACAGCAGGTCTGGTTCAAGATTGTCAGGTTTTTGTGTTCTTCTTAAATACTTTCAGCTGATCTTCATGAACGGGCACTGTTGTGCTACTTACTCAGATCTCTAGAAACAGGAGTTGCAACAAGAGATCTTATTACCCATTCGTTCAAAACAAAACAAAACTCCCTTTTCTGTAGTGAAAGTAACCATAAGCAGTCTGATATTAGCTCCGCAGGTGTCTGCTGGTATGATCTTAAATGGCTGTCTTCCAAACACATGTAATTTGGTCTAGATCTCAGCAGCCACATCTGTGTGTGAAAACTAAATCTATAGCAACTGCCAAACTCCTCAGCAGTTGTGTGGAGTACATTATGTATATGTCCAGCAGCGTATGTCTAACCTGCTTGTACATCAACAGCTCCTGTATCGCTGCCTTGTTCAGGCCTAGGACCAGTGACAAAACATTCTCCTATTGAAAACAAAACAGGATACTCAATCCTGCTTTCCCAATGGCCAAGAATGAAATGCTGTCTTGAAAAGAAGCAGCTATTGCCACCATTTTAATGATGATGAAACAATACCTTGATTCCAAAAGCCAGCCCTTGGCGCGAATGAAGTATGTTTGTCTGTCTGTTGTGTCATTTGTGTTCAGAGAGGAGGTTTGTCTTTACTAGGTTCTAATGCTCAGTCAGATACTCTCAGGAAAGTTTCCTCATCTATTCCAATGGCAAAAGTTAGCACAGACACAGAAGTGATACTCTCACACTGGGAAATGTCATAGGGCTCATTCTCAGAAACGGCTATTACAGAATTACAAAGCATTTTCTACTTTTAAAAGCATGCAAGATGGCAGGAAGGACAGTGCCATGCATTGATGCTCTTTCTGTCAGGCTAATACAGCCCTGCTCCCTACTCTGACAAAACCGAACCTCTCAAGAACCAGCGCAGACAGTGCTGCTGTGAGCTCCCTCCCAGACTTGTGGCTTTGCCAAAGAACCCCAGCCTGGCCTGCTGTCCTTCGGCTACTGCAATTTGTCAGAAGTAACTTCTGCCAATGCACTTCAGTACTGACCCAAGGAGATGCCTTTATTATTCCAGCACCCAGTGTTCTCTGAATACAATGGCTAATATTGTCAGACTTCAAGGAAAGTGCTGGCTTCAATGTGCTCTAGAAACACCAGTGAATCTACACAGACAGTCCTGGGTAGCTATGATTTTCTGCCTTTTATAGACAAGGGACTAGATGCAAGGAGACTGACTAATTTGGTCCAGCACAGGTTGCAGGACTGTTCAGAGTAACGTGTTCTCTCAAGCCCACAGGCCTCTCCAGATGCCTCTCTCCCTGCGTACCTCTCAAAATGCCAAAGGAACTATCCAGGAGGAAGGTTTCTGAAGAGAAAAGATGATTGAATTTTGCTCTTAAAGAAGTATGTCTTCACTCAAACTTGTCCAAAGGTAGAACAATACTGCTAGAGACCAGGGTAGGAATGGGAGCAGCTACCCTGAATATTCACATAATCAAGATGTCCAAATGAAAACATGAGGTTGACATTTCTGCTTGCTAATTTCTCCTGTTACTGCACACATAACTCAGCCCACCTGATATAGGTACATACATGACAGTTTTGTATTTGCCAGAACACTTAGGAATATTTCTATGGTCAAGGTATATCCAGGCCCCAGCTGAGCTGTAGTACCCTTTGTCTGAACAACATATACAAGGCTTATACACAGTTCCTCCCCCAGGAGTTTAAAGAAGTTGGTGAAGGAGAGAATGAGGAGAATGAGGCTCAGAGAGTTCAAGTAACATGTTTGCAGTTGTACAACAAGCTTGTAGAAACTGGGGAATTAAAGCCAGACCTTCCAAGGCTCAGTTCAGTGCATTAACCACTAGACCCTCCTTCCTGAAAAGCCTACTCCTCTTTTTAATTGCATAAAAAAATGGAGCATTGAACTAAATACTTGGCACCAAGCATTGATACTGATGGATCGCTTAATTTCCCAATACCTCAAATCATCACTACACACATTGTGGTCTCTTGCTCCACAATATATACAGTATATAGTCTATTTTCACAAAGCCACAAGTAATTGTTGCTTCATCCGTTAAGAGTATTTTGGCAGAATAGAGAGGTTTTTGTTTTGTTTTTGTTTGGAAATCCTGCCAAGAAACCCTCTTTGGTGGATAGTAAGTAACACATTTAGGGACTTGTTACATTACAAGTTAAAAGGGAAATTTGATTAAAAATTATATTCAACAGAGTAGAGTTGGCTGAAGAATCTGAGCATCAAAGAACGGGAATCTTTCCCAGTAAGGCCAAAGTTACTGCCCAGAGTCCATGGCAAACAATGAAAGTATTCATCAGAAGTAGCACACCTTCCCTGCTGAATGTTTGCAAGAGTACAGAAAACCAGAACTGGCCCTGATATCATTAGGTTAACTCTGTCTTAGAAAAAAAAATATATAGTCTATAGTCAGTCACAGTGTCCACAATACACTTCAAATTTCAACCATGCTTCACAAGATCAGACAGATCATGTTTCCGAAACAACTTAGGAGCTAGCTCACGGGGCTTCCAAAAAAGCTCTTTAAGAAGTGAACCCCTGAGAACGGTACACATATTCATGTATATACACAGAAATACATAGCCTACGTTTTCAGCGCTTTCAGGAGACCTGCATGCAATGGGCTACCAACATAAACCAAAGACCGTAAAACCCACATTTAATAAAAATTTTAAATACAACAATGTAATTTCACTGGTGGAACAGTAGATAGAAGTTTATCATAATTAACTTCCTGAGTCAGTTATCTCCAGGTCATTGAAGTATCTTGATATGGTCTTCAATCTTGTTGCTGTCTTTCACTAGATAATAACAAGGGAATGACTCGTTTTTGAGTACACATAAGATATTTTTGGACTGGAAGGCTCCTTTGGCTTCAAATGGAATCCAAGTCAGCTGCAGGCAACATGAGCAACCACGAGCACTGAGCTGCAACTGCTTCATCATCTCAATAACTTAGCAGTCTGACTCCCTTCACATTGTAGTTTAGCCACAGGTGCTGTAAGTACTTCTCAATGACGCCAAATTTAACAGTGGAACAGAAGAAAGACATCATTTTCAGGATGTACAAAGAGGCAGAACACCTCTTTGGATACTCCTACAGGCATGTTTCCCACAGACTGGAATGTCATTTGCTTCTCAGTCCCCAGAAGAACTAAGCCTACCTCAGAGACAAAGCTCAACCTGAAGAGGAACCAGTGGGTGAAATACTATGGCCTCTTCCTAGCTGCATCAACATTGGATTGGCAAAGAATTAAGGGATGAAAATTGCTATCCCATTTCTATGATGGAAAGCAAATGTTCAGAGCCTACACAAAAAGGCAGTGGATGACTGTATTGACCTGACAGACTGAAGACTGAACTGCTATTCTGCTATTACCTCCCTGCTTTGTGCATTACAGACATGTCTCAGCTTTACTTATCTGTCCATGTGGTCAAATCACCACAGCTTAACAGCTGAGCCATTCTGGCTGTTCATACAGTAAGCATTTTTAGCCTGAAGCAGGTGTGAGATCATTCCTCTCAAATATTTTTTCCATGGTGAGACAAACTATGTTGCATTGTCTCCCACTTGCCACAGGCCAAGAGCACGGTAGGGGACAGTCATCACAGCGTAGCTGACTTTTTGTTTTGCAGAAATGAGCAAGTTATAACAACAGAAGACTTTCATTGTTCCCCAATCCTGCAAAAAAACCCCAATCCTGCAAAAAAAAACCCCAAACCTGACGAAAAAAAAACAAACCTGTCCATTAAACAGGGATGTCTTTGGCCAAATAAAGTCACAATTTTAGCCTGTGGTTAAAAAAAAAAAATAGCAGCTTAACATATTAAGTGACTAAATAACACATTATATAGAAATCCCAAGTCAACACAAAAAAAAACAAAATAAAACAAAAAAATAAAAAAAGAGAGCATGAGCTGCTCCCAATGGCTCAACCCAATGAAAACAGTGAGTTTAGCATATGAACACCTCTTCTGTGAAAGATCAGATCTAGTTTTGTACAGATCTGCTCTAAATGGAAGAAAATGTAGCTCTTAGACACGTAACACCTGAACAGTCTCTGGGAGAGCCTCAACTCTCCATCTTTTCTTTCCTTCCCCCACTACTCTACAAGCTGAGTTTATAGCAATTAAACTATTTTCTTAGCTCTGACTGCACGCTGCAAACAGTGGTGCTACAGCATGGACATATATGACTTTAATAAAACTAGAAGCAGCTAATGGCTAACAATAAAAAATAATATTTTTCCTTCAAGCAATTAAATTGTAATATAGGGCTCTCTAATTCCTTCCTGTCTGGTCCCATGGGCCTAAGAACAAGGCAACATGAGAAATAAATAATGTGTTGCTGTTACACTGTTTCAACCAAATCTTAAAGTCTCTACAGGAGAAATATTGTCTCCCTCATTAATTCTGAAATCTCTTTTATGGTTTCATATATCAAGTTACCTTTCTCCTAACCTTTTATTTATATGGTAGTTTACTGCATTATGGTTCCAATTCAGCATCGTTTTAATGAGTAATTCGGCTTTGATAAGTCTATGACATATCACAAGCAAATCCATGTTACATTTAACCCAGCACATACTCCAAAATAAGCAGATGCCCAACATTCAAAGGGTCTGCAATATTTTGTAACCGCACCTTAATATTAGTTTGTTATTATTTACTCCCTTCCAAACACAAATAACTTCCCAGCTGCCTATAACAGAGAAGTACTGGCAGCAGACAAGAAAGTGACTATGTTAGAAAGAAGAGAGGATTCAGTAAGTATTTAGACATGAGTATTAAAATACCAGTTATATTTCCAAACCAGACCCTGAATAACCTGCAGAAGAAACAACCTCAAAACAGCAACTTTAACATAATTTAGGACTCTACTTAACCTACTGTTAGCAAAGCTATAGAGGGTCCTACCAACACCAGTTTTTCAGTGCTAGGTGAGATAGGAACCTAGCACTAAAAAAGATCCTAAAACCAAAATCTCTTCTACATGTTTTCATAATCTGAATGGTAATTACATTCAGGTATCAGAAGTCTCTGAGCAAACAGCAACTTCTCAAGTCTGTAAAGTGACTTAAGTGCAATCTTACAAATGTCTGTAAGTAAAACAACTAGATCATGTACAGAGAACTTAGGGGAAACCCCAGAACAGTGGAAATACAGTCATTGCATCAAGAAGGCTTGCACAGGAATCTCAGGCAAGACAAGGAATCTGTACCTCAGACTGAATTCAAAGTCAGACTAAAAGGGTAACGCAGGGAAAATGGTCAACATGTCTGCTGGACTAAAAGGTGATGAGAAACCCTCAAATTCAAACAGGTACGTTTTAAAGAGCTGTGAGACCTAGCTCAGAAACCCGGTTGAACCCGAAGAGACTGCAGGCCAGCACCTACCTTGGGAGTTCTGCTTTCACCACACTGTTTGCTCAGGGCTCTTCCACCTGTCATAGTGACCTGTTGTCCTAAGCCTTGGACTTGCAGCTATCCCTCCAAGACAGGAGGCATACTTGACCTCCTTTACTGTCCCCACCAGCGGCATGCCAATGAGAACTGTGCCTCTCACCCCACCTGGGTTGCAGATCTACAGATCTACATAATGTAACACCCTGAGACTGCTACAGAACCTATAAAAGAAAAAAGCAAATCAGTTATAAGAAATTGTTAATTCCTCAATACTGTAAAAAGATCATCGTCTCAACTCAAAATGGAATGTCAACAATAACGTTTTGGTTCTGCTTTTTTTTTTTTTTTTTTAAAAAAAAAAAACGGACATATTACCCTTGCTAGAGTATGCAAAAATCACAGTTATGAAAGCATAAGCAGCATGAAGGAAGAAGAGTCTACCCTCCCATTTCAGAGAAACTGCAATAGGACACAGATAATAGGACAGCAACTTTCAGTGTTGGTAGATGTTTAAAGTATGTGCCTGTACTGTGTGTTAACCAGCTTTGCTTTGCTTCAGAGAACTCTTTTGTCTCTTTTGGTAAAACTCCTTAATACTTCACAATGACACACGTGCCTCCACACACACCCCATTACCATCTTCAGTGATCATGCGTGTCCTCGAAATACAAGTTATTTTAGCTCCAAGCCCTGCATTTTATGAGCTTTGAGTAATTCTTAGCATTTAAAACCTCATTCCAAAGGGCAAGAATAACAAAGTCAAAAAAAACGAAAAGAAAAGAAAAAAAAAGTAAAGATGGGTGGTGATTGGCACGAACAGAACTGGGCACCAGAGGATTCTTTCTCCCTGCACATAGTTTTGGTTGCACTTAAGGGCTGCTGCATTCAGTAGCTTCATCAGTTCCACATTAAGTGAAATCCTACTTTTGACTGCTCTTCTCGAAAGCAGAGCTCTGAGGATTTGTGGGTTACAATATTTACTTTTATGCAGTGTTCTTGGACCACATATTCTCCCCTCAGTCTCTAAGCACTCTATAAAAACAGATAAGTGTTGCTATCCTCACTCTGCGAGCAAGGAGCCTGGGGCACAGAGAGCTGCCTGACTCACCCAAGATCGTATCAATGAGCCCGGGCAGAGTTAGGCCCAGAACCCAGACCTGACACACAATCATGCTGCTACACTTCAGCACCATAACCAGAAGCAGATGTCATTCAGTTGGGTTATACACCACATGTTCATAACAAATTTTTCTGGAATTAGGAGGCAAAATACATCACCTTTGTTGGCAAAGTGAAAATTCTAAATTAAGGCTTCAATCCTGTAAACACTGCCCAGCAGGCATTCCCAGGGATGTCCTCGATCCTCAGCTGAGGCAGCCATGCTGTCACCTAGCTGCAGCTCTTACACACAAAGTCAAGCCACAACATCTGTGCAAACAATTTGGTCCTTATCTGACCCAAGAATCCCAAGCAGGTGTATCTAAAGCACTTCACAGCCAGGTCTGTGAGTCCAAGCTCACTAGTAACACATCTGCACAAGTAGACCTTCGAGGTCAACAACACTACTTGAGTGCATAAGCACAATGGGCTGGAGTATGGAGTTGATCGCTCCAAAACTGAAATCAATGATTTCTGGAATATTTTCAAAAAATAAGAGTAACACTGGAAATTATTTTTTTAAGCACTTCAAATGTAACAATATTTCATATCCAATAATTATGTCATCATTTACACAGCTTCAGGTTCATTAGGTCCTTTTCAATTAAAATTTAAAAAAAAGACCAGCATTCATTTTTTGTCTTCTTTCTCCCTCTGCTTCTCAGTTACAAGTTTGCTTATGAATGAATGCAGGGAAGAACTGAACAATACAATGAAGCTGCATTTTAAGAAAGAATTATTTGCTACTGTCCTTAAAGTTTTTCACTTGCAATAAGCAAAATTTTTGCAGTAACATGTAGGGCTCCCATATCTTTGATTCACCAAAGTTTACTCATGTTTTATATAATATGCATTTAGTGCATATTGATATGTTAATATATAAATGCACATAGCACAGTACACACTAAACTGTTTAGATCCAACAGTCAGAAAGGACAATCTCTTAAAAAGTACAGAGCTGAGCGAGACTGTTTCTATTTAAAGGCTTTTAGTCAGTATTCCATCCCATAAAACTCTTAATTTTTCTGTTATTTTCATTAGCTGGAGCTTATGCTGGTGTCATGCTTGACACCAAAACTATATCCCCAAAACATTCTATAAAAGCCCAAGTTATAATCTCACAGTTTAATCAGCCCTAACCTGACCAGTGTAATGAGGAGCAATTGCATAAGTAGGAAAATGATTTATCTGGGGACTCTGAAGCAGATAATTTTGGCTAAATTTTTCCAGATGGCTTCAAAATCTGAAAATTAGCCAAATTCTTTATACCAACCTACTGAAAGAGCTTGGATGCCTTCCCTGGCTGATTCATAAAAAGAACATGTTTTATATACTCTATACGGCATGACACTAGTCTTCATTTTTGGCTGCCAGCACAGGGATGTAATTAATCAGTATTAGCTGATAGGTGTTTTGCTTTCTGTTGATATTCGAAGTGCAGATTAAACACAAACTTCTCACAGCCTCTGGATTTGATATGCTTCCTTTCTACTCTTTGATCCTGTAAGCTCAGGTGGTGGAAAATTGGGCATTACCGCCTCCCAGCAGCACAGAGAGCTGGAATAATGCTAGTGCTATATGTATGCATACGTGTACACATGTACATGCATATAAACACAGCTCTAGCGTAGTGCTTTGAACAAGCTAGATCATAAGAGCTGAAATTCGGCTATTTCTTACTATCTAGAACACAGCATAAAAGACAGCAGTACATGGACTTCACCTCAGTGACACCTAGTGCTCAGCTTTCCTGGAGAAGCAGTACTCACTGTGACTGTCTCTGTTTACATTCCAGCTGAGTTTCCCTCGAGTATGTCCACTCTACAAGGACCACACACCACTGCCAACAGTCATACTTGCTTCAGAAGCACTGTCCAAGGAGATCCCACTGCATGCTTTGGTCATTATAGGCATCTTCCAAAGGCCTCCAACCCAGCCTGTTCAGCTTCCTTCAGCAATGCCCTGCACCACCAGTCTGCATCCTCCATACTAAGGTGATACAGAAACACAACCCAACAGTAAGCAAAAAAATACAGAAAGAAAAAGCAACAGCTTGAAGAGGAACAACCACTCACAACGCGAAGTATAGGGGATAGAGCAAAGGAAGTAGAGAAGCTGTTGGAACCAGCAAGAACCTTTTCAGCAGGAAGCAATGTTGAGAGTTAAGTTTCAACTGTAGGACTTCACGCTGGCAGCCTCGTACCAACACTTTGAGACTCTGTGGACAACTCTTTTATGAGACAGGAAATCATTAATAGCAGGAACAGTTTTCCAAGTGAAGCAATATCTATTGGAGCTGAAGGAATTTGGGCTTCCTTTAGCTTACACAGACTCAAAAAAATGCCAGTTCAAATGATTTTTGCGGACAGAACAAGTCAAGCTTAGCAAAGGAGATTATTTCAAACATCCAAGAAAGGGCAGGCAGTACCTGTGAAAGACAGCTAAGCCCTAGAATAGAGCATCTAGAATACAGCATCTCTGTTCTTGGCAGCATGTAAAATATACTTGGCAAAGATCTACCAGAAATAGAGTAGGGAGTGCTGATCCTGGCTGGGGAAAAGAGGATCTCTCTCACCTCTTGGGTGCTGGCCAGCATCACCAGCCATTTTCAGTGGTGATCAAAAATACTGTTTTTCCAGGAGAACTGTGCACCCCACTTGTGAGGGCAGCCTGCTGAGATGCCCCCACAGGGCTCAGGAGCATCATTACTGGTGTAAGACAAAATGTCATAAATACAGCTGTCTTCTACAGGCACTTCACCTTCAGCACCCAGTTTTCCATTTGAAAATATCTTTCTAGAAGCACCTACATTTCTATATTTTAGGTAAGACTGAGGAACTGAGCTGCATTTTCTTCAGCACCATCCATTTTCTCCACCCATTTTTATTCCTCCCCATGTATTGTACATCTCCTGATATTTATCAATTCCTAACAGAATTATTCCCATTCTTTTCAGTCTCCACCCACATTTTTTTTTAAGTCTCTTTAACTCATCACTGAAGCCTTTTAAAATTCTGCTAAATCACTTTGGAGATAGGAAATGGACACAAATCCTAAGCACAAGCAAAATATGAATATAAATACACTATATTATTTCCAGTGCTATATTCAGTCCTCTTCTTTTTGCTCTCTAATACCTGTTGTTTTGGCTCGTGACACACAGTGGCCATGTGGCTGGGGAAGGAGGACTGAACTCTCTACAGGGTAAACATCTGCATCACAAAGATTTTCACTTTCTCATGCGAGGGGAAGCTTATTCTGAACCCTCAGGTAGGCAAGATCTTTTAGTGAGTTGAGGGGGGGAGGGAACAAACAAACAAAAGTTCCCGCTGGATGTGTTGGGAAGCAGTTTACCTCAGCTAACAAACTTCCAAATAGAACTTGCTTTGATGACTCTAGGTGCAAGGTCTTGCTTTAACTCAATTAAATTGCAACACACAACACTTCATAAAAGCACTCCTACTCACAGTGATCTGTATTCCTTATATTACTTTCCCATTTTGCACTTGTTTTTAGTTATCTATCCTGAGAAGTCCAAATAAAGGCAACTCATGAATGTGCCACTAATTTACATTCATTTCTGTAGAAGATCTTCAAGTACTGCATTCATTAAATATCTGAAACCTACAATTTTAACACACTTTACTATATCTCATCCAGAATAATGCTTTTTAGACAAAAAGCAAGCAGCTCTTAATTTGTCACAAGTTTTTCAGTTATGATGAAGAGGTTACAAGAGAGTTATATTACAGAAAAATATGCAATTTTACCTTGTCATAAAAAACCCTATACTTAGCATTTTCTTGTATTTGTAGTGAATGGTGCTTCTAAAAATTGAAGTTGGTAAGAAGTTAAAATGCAATAGAAAACAGCTTATGAACTCAGGGCCATCTTTTCCTGCAGTAATTTGCCAGCTCTACAGAGGAAGCAGATTTAAGAAGGATCCAGGTCTCCACAAATTCAACCACAGTAGGTTAAAACTCAGGAGTGAAAGTGCTGCATGGAGCCAGAACACGCCCTTAAATACAGCACTGCAGCTGAAATCAGTGGAACCATTCCAGGTTTGCACCTGTGTAACTGAAAGCGGAATGTAGGTATTTACTTTCCCTTTAGACTTAATATTCAGTAAGACAAGAAAACAAATTCAAGCTGTTCCCACTTCTTAATGTTTACCAAAATCCTCTAATTGCTCTCCACAGGAAATACTTTGCGGCACACTCTAATCCTGACATGCAGAATGTTACACAGGGTGATTCCCTACTAACCTCTTAGTAAGAGCCTCATGCAAAGCTCCAAATATCCAGGTAGAACAAGCAGCTCCATCTGACTCATGCTGGTTTATTCCATTTGCACCCATATAAGCAGAATTTAGAGCGCATTACAGAGCAGTTTTTTGCAGCGTCAAAGGCTGCCTGCACAGATCTGCGACTGGGAATCCCGAAGCCCACAGAATGCACGTAGAGCCAAAGGTAAAAGCAGTAGGCCATGAAGGGTCACAAGTTCTTAAGCAGAACTGAATAAACGTGCTTGAAAGACCAGAAATACAAGGTGGCCAGTGGCTCACAAAGGGAGAAAAACAAAACTCAAACTTTCTGAAGAGCAAAGGCTTATTAATCTTTTTCTGTTCAGCTTCCAAAGTTTTATAACCACATATCTCACCCATAAATGTTCGGTCTAAGACCAATGTGCCTTGTTCCGTGTAAACTCCCCAATCAATGCTGCCTCCTTTTCTATTAATCCACCCTTTAAAATACATTCTTTTATCAGGTTTTAATGTCTAACATGATTTAATCAGGAACACATGCCTCATAAATATCATCTGTCATGTTCCATTAGTTTCATGTGGAAAAGTACAAGTCAATAAACAAAGGTTGTGCCATAAATCTGCCTTGAACACATTATACCTCAAATAAGAAAACAAAAACATGTGTGTCCTTTGACCTGGATATTCTTAAAATGGAACTTCAGGTATTGTCTTATGCCTTTAAAAATGTCTAAAGCATTCACAATTAATTGCGGACCTAAGCAATTTCAATTTACATAATGTTGATAGGGAGACGGTGATTAAATAAGCACTATGCCTTTAAGGCACCTGTTAAATAACATCACTGCCTCTGGGTTAAAACTGATATCCCAGACTGCACAATGAAAACCAGGTCCCTCCACCATGCAACTCTGCTGTAAAAATCCCTCATAACTCAGAGGAGCTGTTGGGTTCAGTTATTAAAGGAGAGAGGGGGAGAGAAAAAAAAAAAAGAAAAAAGAAGAAGAAGAAAAAAGCACCTTGTCTTCTGTGCTGCACAGAGCTGTGGTTGCTGTAACACCAGCAGGCCCCAATGGCACACACAGGATCCCCATGCAGCCCCTCCACTCCTGGGTTGGTGGACACCAGCTTGTCCCCAGTTCCCTGACCATCCAAGGACACAACTAATGTTCGGTACTCAATGCAACCTCCCACATCCATAAGGCACTAAGTCAAAGATCAAGGTTGGTGCTTGGTCATCTTGGAATTTTCATTTAAGGAAACTCCGTGCCTTTCCAGAATTGCAGGCCATGGTCAGTGCTTTCAACCTCTCCTGCTGTTACTGTGTGCAGCAGTTTGTGGCTTTCGGTATTTTCCACTAATGATCTCAGTTGGTTATAGGCTGTTAGGAAGTGCTTTGTGGCTTGTGGGAGGTGTGGGACAGATGCTCCCTGCACTGAACTGCCTGCAGAAGCAGCAGACTGGCCTTGTCGGTCCATGTGGTGAACCCTCCCAGATCCCTGCACCTACCAATCCACAGGGCTTTGGGTCAGGCCTCTTGCTGCCCAGCCTTCTGCACTGCAGCAGCATGGATGAGAAGGGCCAGTGCTCATGCTGGGGCTCCAATCCATCCCCCAGCACCTTCTTGTGCAGCACACTGCCCGCTGTGTCCTCCATCCGCAAGATGGCTCACTCAATTTAGCTCCACCAAAAGCTGCTTTTTTCTCCTGAGGTCCCACTGACTTCTGTAGGGTCTGGAAAGCGATGAACATTTCTGATTGCTACCCAAACCAGGGAAATTGGACTATGAGCAGCTCTAGAGTTCTTGAGAAAGAGACTCAGATGCTTTCCTCACAAGCATTGTGAAATCTGGGGAGCAAGATGCTCCACAAACTTAGAGAACTGGCCCAAACCCTGGGTAATGACTCAGACCTCCAGAGCGTCTCACAGGACACACAGGAAGCATGCAAAATATTTTCTCTTGTATGTTGAGAGGACACTTCACGTGCTCAGTGCTGGGCAAAGAAATAGTGCAAGGGACACAGTTCTCAAGTGTGTTCTCCCAGGCTGCATCTAACCTGGCCGAACACCAAGGCCCTTTGCTGGCAGAGGAATAAGTCTCTTCCAAAAACCTGCACTAATTGCAGCTGCTCTCAGGGCCCTTATAAACATCAGCCTCCACTTTCCAGCTCTTGTGTTACCTTTTCTTTCAATAATAGAATTTTTAAAAGCGAGTGAGTTTTCTGGGTCAGGAAACTCTACTCATCAGAACTGTATAATAGGAAAGTCATAATACTTGTAATTCCCTGAGATCCTTTATCTTGCACATCTCAGACGGACTCCTATGTTATCACCTGGCAAGGAGCCAGAAGAGCTCTGCTACTAAAGCAGCATGATAAAATCAGTACTGAGTGGGGAAAATGCCAACAAAAATCTCCCACTTTTCCCTGGATTTTCATCCAAAAAAACAAATGAGTATGTCACTGTAACCCCTCCCCCCGTCAATGAAGTCTCACTGCTTGAATGCCATCTCCATCCTTCCTCCGTAACAATTAATAAGAGAGCAGTGTATTTTCACTAAGTCCCTCTCCCACTCCACTCCTTGCCTATGACTCTTCAGCCCCGTGTTGAAACAGAGTATCACATGGCATCACTTTCTAGGCTGTTGTCTGCATGGTGTGCTGGAATTCACAATGGGAAGAATTCAAAATTCACACTATTGCACCACTCACAGAAGATGCCATAAAAGGAGACCCACAGAAAGCAAGAACTGTGTAACATTCAACATCAGAAAACTAAGTGCCAGATCCAGAGAGGTATTCAGGCACTAAATTTCCACTGACGTCAATAGGAGTTAGGTGCCTGAATACCTCCCTGGATCAGACCTTTAATAGGGCAAACTTCATGGCTTGGTTCTTCAATGGTTCTACAGTTCCTATCAACTCTTCAGCACCTCCTCTGAGGAGCAAGTCCTTCAAAGGAAGGCCTAGGAGACTTATCAGTTGTCTCGCCTGAAAACAGCCATCCATTTCACAAAGGAAACAGACAGCACCTGGTAAGTATATGGAAAAAAAAAAAAAAAGAAAACAAACTATGAATTTCTAAGGTAGGATCCTATCTCTACTATCAGGCTTATGGAGTGGCAATATGGTAGGAGGCATCTGACAGCTGTTGCACTGTGGAGAATACCTGAAAGTAATTAGCTCCTCATTTAGACTTACAGGTTGTTTTCAATTAACATTGGCATCACTAAGTTTCACAGGCTCCAAAAACAAAACAAAACAAAACTCCAAAACCAAAAACAAACAAAAACGAAACTCAAACAAACCAAAAACTATAAACTCTAAACCCAAAATCCTGTCTGCAACAAAAACTGATAAACTGATGGGATTCTGTACTTTATAATTTATAAGAAAACTGAACAAGCTCTTATTGGGCACCAAAGGGTGATCACTTGCCTCATCCGGAAATATAAATCAGAGATACCACCCAAAGGAAAAGGGAATTTTAAAAGGTCCTTGTGATGACAGTTGAGATTGAAATTAATTTGCCCACTTGCCGAAATTCTGCAAGTGTTTGCTCTTGATTTTTCATCCCCACCACACAGCAGCTGTTTTCTTCCAAAGCACACACTCACCCCGTTGTGGGTTGTTGGAGCAAGACAGACAGCACTGGAAACAGACATGTCCCCCAGTGGCACGGCAAGCAATGGGCACAGCGGCCACACCACAGGGTGCACAGAGCCTTAAGTACATATACAGACACAGACTTGTGTCTGGCCCAGGGACTGACAGAGGAGGAAGGTGTCACAAATATAAATCTCAGGCCGGGGAGCCAAAGAACTCAACCAAATTTTAGTCACGTGGATATATCTCAGTTTCCCTTGGCTGCCTCAATCAACTGTGGCCCAAAGTTGTAAAACCTGCCCACAGCTGCTCTGCTCACCCCCAACCTGATATTTCACACTGTGACTTTATGCAGGCTTGTTTAGGTCTAACAAGGTCCTTATTTTTCTACAATGCAGGAAATAAGGAAACCAGCCATCAATTATTAGAAGCGCAGCAGATCTGAGCCGCGTGGCTGTAAAACAGATTTTTCTTTAATGAAACTGAACTGGCATTTGCCAGAAATAACAAGTGCCCAAGACCAAAATGTAAATCAAAACTAAAGGAGAGTTTTCAAAACTTTGAATCATTGGTAGCAACAGACAAGCTCAGAAGGAGGTTGGTATGATTTTGGAATGTCTTAAAAATGTGTGACTAATACAACTTCTAAAGACATTATTTGTGAGTTAGTATTTCAGTCTCCCCACAGAAAGAAAACATCATGACCAGAGAGGGCCACAATGTTTGCTGTAATAACTGTGTTAGTATGTCACTATTGCTATGCTAGGAAGGAGGCCTTTGTTTTCATTTCAGAAAGCAAAGAAAGGGAAGACGTAAATGTTGGAAATCATCAGTGCTTGGTAAGAGAAGGAAGAATGCAGCTGTTACCATTTTCCTACGTGTCCGGGATTTAACCTGGCACTTGGTTTGAGTTGGTCTCAGCCCAGGTCCTAGGAGACCGTAGGTTCCATCACAACATCTCTGAATAAAACCTCGTCTAGTCAAGAAGGAGTGGTGCTGTTTGCTGAAGAGACACGTAACATGAGGAAAGAAAGGGTAGGTTTGGAGGAAACTGTAGTTACTACTGATTGCCTTACCACAATTTCTGTCAAAACTGATGGAAGAGCAGTCTGACAGGAGATGATCTGAGACCTAAAATTTCACAGATTTCAATTGAAGGCTATTGGGATGGTCCAGCTTGCTTGTCCATCGATTCTATCATTGAATGCAACTGTCCATGGTTGAAATTGATTGATTCTTCCACAGGAACATCCAAAATTGACTGAGACACTTTTAGTAGTGAAGAATTTATCGTATCCTTTGCTAAGCTGTGCCAGGTTTACTAGCCTTGCAGTTAAAACCACAGGTCTTCCTTCTTGTTGGATCTTCTTTGGCTTCAGTTTCCAGCCATGAGACCTTGCTCTGCATTTAGCTGCATCCAAAAGATCCCTCAATTGTCACAGACTTTTCTGCTCTAGCACATCTCCAGAACTGACCAGACTGCTTCTTTTGTGCCATTAACCCACCAGTACCACATCTGAGTTAGCACCTTCCAGTTCTTCTCCAAAAACTTCGATTTTTCAAAGTCATTTTAAAAAGTTTTGAGCATTAACCTATCTTTCTGCAGCTAGAGCAATGCTTAATAAAAAGGTAACATCACTTCTCTATGCTTTTTAATGTTTAATATCACCTCGTACCCCATAAGAAATGTATCTTCCCATACCAGTGACATTCCAAACCTTTTCAGTGTCCCTGCTTACCAAGACATACAGCCTGCCATCTGTAAAAACAGTTCATGCTCTCCACTGCAAGAAACACTCTCCTGCGTTTCTATGAAAAGATCCATCATCCAGTTCCTTATCCTTGCTTAAGAAATGCTGCATGGCAGTCACATCCTAATTAATTTTTTCCTTAATTTGAATCAACAGACAAACTTTACTGGCAGTGGTTTTCTATTTTCTGTGAGGATTTCAGTAGAAACTATTAGATAACACTGGGAACAAAACTCAACATTTCTGAGTTGTGTACAAAATACTGTCACTGATAGATAGTTGTTTGGTGTGCATGTCAATTTCTATAGATAATTCCATTTTTAAATCATTCAACAAGCCACATATTATTTCCCGTACAGTGGGGTTTTTTTTTGTATCAGCATTTCACGTGACAATTCAAAATGTCCCCCATAAACTTTAGTCTAATCCACCAACGTGTTTACCTCTGCCAGCCTCACTCTCAGGCTTGCTACAGAACAAGAACAAGCCTGATGAGACTGACTCTTAAGAAGCAGAAGAGCTTCCTCACTAATGTAGGTTTCTGTCACAATTCACCTCAGTACAAAACAATCAAACTCCACCTGGACATAAGGATGGAGATATGACCAGCAACTAAAAGTGCTGGAGGACTTCAGTATGGCCAGTTCATTTTTATACTTGGAAAACAGGATGTACTTACGAATGAATAATAATAATAATTCAATCTGAGCCTAACTCAGTATCAATAAGGCTATTTCCTTCTTCAGAACAATGGTTGGCATTTTCTATCCCCAGTAGGCAATCGTGTGTTAGTTAGCAATGGCATGTCCCCAGAATGCCACAGAACATTTCACAACTGCTTTGCACATAAAAATCAATCATTTTCCATACCCAGCTGTCCCACCATTGGCTCCCCCAGCTGCTTCTCTTAGAGCCCTTCACCCAGCCTGTTTTTTACTGTATGCCTTCTCTCCATTTTCTTGACAAAAAAGTGTCCAGAAACCCTAACATTAGATAAGGGAAGATGTGAACTTTGTTCAGCAAGTCAGAGAGAATAGCAGCCTCCAGCCCTCTTGTAACTCTTCATTGTGCCTAAGCAGTTCAGTGCAGGAATGAATAACCTTGCAGAAAAGGCAGTAGGACAGGAGTTGTACCTCATAGTAGGATTTCCACCCAGCTTGTCTTTAAAAACTCCAGTTACAAACGTCTCCCAGCCTGCTCATTATGTCAAAAAGTGAGTATACTCATAGGTAACATAGGTAACATTTTTCCCAGGGTCCGACCCACATAATCCCTGTGGAAGAATACACCAACCCACAAGAGACAGAAAGCACTGAATCCCATGTGCATTTCACAAAGCAGTTAGTACCAATGTAGAAAACCTACTGCCACACTCAGGTTTACAAAGGATGCAATACGGACATTTCCTTCCATTTCAACAGAACAAGACTGGTGTGATCACCATGCACACCAAGTATAATCCTATGATCTATAAATCAGGGGATTCCAAGTTTAGATGGTCCTTACAATTAATATCTAGCATATACTTTAAATCTGGGTTGCTCTTGGAACTAGCAAATGCTGTAGTCAAGCACTTTCACGCTGGAAGCTGTATCCAATCCTTCAGATTGTTTTCTCTAGGGGCAGTTAGTTATCATAATTCATTTTTACCTAAATTCCAGTTGGTTACAAGATGAAGTTATATTTCAGAGTTTCCTCTCAACTCTCATATTATCTCTGGGCTCTGAAACTGCCTCCCTGTCACTTCAGAGTGACTGTTTGCTGCCGAAACATCTATCCCATGCATAAAGCATCTTTATCACCTCTAATGTTTATCATTCTTAATTTTCATGTCTCCCAGCAACTTCTCCAGCAGCTAATAAAAACACCATTGTAGACATTAACACTAACTCTTGGCAAGTAAAGATCCCCAAAGCAGGTTAGTCCCATTTTAGGAAACTTAACCTGAATACCACTGAAGCCACAAGCCTCTGCAAAATGCTAGGGTTTTAACTCAAACTTGCCAAATAAACTGCATTTGTAGCCAATGCCATCATGCATTAGGTCTCAAAACACAATTCATGATTAGACATTCCAATGCTCTGCTCTCACTTTCAAGCTTTTGGCCCCCTTTGTACCTGCTTTCTCTGACTAATCTAGCAAAATATACACACTTGTAAAAGTATTTGTGGAAGTGGCAAACGTAAAAGCAAACAGGCATAAAAATGAATTTTGACAAAGTGGTCTGAGTATTCATGCCAGTAATCTCTGCCTAGCAGCTTCTGACAGGATGCAGTAAAAGAAAGGAGATCTCACGTGAGTATTTCCAGTAAATGCTGGCCAAATCACCCTCAAAGATTTTGAATATTTACATATTCAACAGACCAAAAGCTATTTATACCAGTTGCCATATTTCCACATATTTAGCCCACAATTCAAATAAGTTACATCCCTTTGTACAGATTTAAAATAAGCCATCAGAAAACTTGCACAAAGCCAAAGACAGAGGCAAGGGGGATAAGAGAACGAATAAATTGTCAAGTTCAAGAGCAAGGAAAGAGCGAGTCAGCTCTAGGGGTAAACATTCCCTTAAATTTCCTGCCTACTCATTCAGAGATGTTGAAATGCAGCATCTTTGTTTTGAAAAAAGAACCGTTTCGCACACGGTCTGCAGCTTATCCCCACGAAAATATGACAAGTCAACAAACCTTACCAAATAGCTCAAGAACTCAAAGAATATAAGCCAATCTGTGATGAGTTGGCAAGAGGAAAAATAAGAAGTAAAACTACTCAAATTTAAAACTTGAGATGTCCTTTTCTTTTGCCAAGTGAACTGAGTCCATACCTAAAAGACAAATTTCTATGCATTAACCCTCCATGGCTCAAGTCTGCCTTCTTTTTACACACTCTTGGTTTTAAAATGGCATTGCTTCAGATTTGCACCAGATCTAGGGCTAATGGAATCAGGCCAGCTCAGTTTCAGTTGAACATAAACCAGCTCTGATGACTTTAAGGAAACTGAACACTACAGCAATCAGATATTGAGAAAAGAAGAATTTAGTGTTGCCTTTTCCTCTTCAAGTCCTGGGAGAGGGTCTCAGTGGTGTACAAAGTCTGTTCTGCTAGAGGGATGAGGATCTCAGGAGCCTTGCAGCAGCCATCTGCACCTCAAGCCCCATAAGCACACTGTCCATTGGGCGCTCCCTGCCTCACAAGCCACAACCATTAATATTTCGCATCTGCCAGTATGCAGCAGCAACCCTAAAGTTCTTACTCCAGCAAACCAGGGGGAAGATTTTCCTCCCAACAGTAACTTATTCTTAGATATTTGTAACACAGTTCCCTTAACACAGGTCTTAATGTAGCCTCCTTTCCTTCACCTCAGCATTTCAGGTACTAAAATAAATGGAAGAATTTGCTCCTCGCTCTCCTGTAACTGGCAGTGTAAACCAGATGCCAAGTAGCAAGAAGCCCAACTGAAAAGTTCCATTAAAACCTTACTCTCCCAAAGATAACAATCATGCATTTTGCATATTTCACTCCTCACACTGAAGGAGGCTTACCAACAAGGCCAAGCACCACGTACTTCAGGTAGCAAAAAGAAATCTGGTCCACACACACACTATGTAAAGGGGGTGCAAGCATGCTCAAGTGTCACCCCAGGCCGACACAACCACACATTGCAGTGCAGCATCCTGAGATAACACCAGACTAGATCTCAGAGCACAGCCACATTACCCGAACACTGCACCTGAACTAACAAAGTCTCTCTCTCAGCAGAGAAAATTAAGCTGGCCTTGATGGTGCGCTGAAACAACTGTATCATTTCTAGATCCAGAACTAGCTTGTATTTCTCCACGCTGTATTCTGCTACACTCTTGCTGAAGAAATGTCCCGAATAATAAACAGACTTGCCCCAAAACAATACAAGTAAATGGCACAACTTAGAATAGAGTCCAAGCACCCTAACGCTCTCCATCCCAAACATTTACATACTTGGCCATGTCAGCTGCTGGCACAATCTTTGTTCTCTCTCTCTGCCTTCAGCAGTTCTTTGCCTGCTTCACAGAAGATGGCAGATCACACCAGGTTTAAATCTATGTGAGGTCCTGAACAGGAAGGAAAATTAAAGATGAACATGCTGTGCTGACTGTCTGACCTTGGCATCTGAACTACCAGGCTGTTTCTGGTTGCACTTTTCCCTCCAGGAGCAGGTTTAACACTTGGATCTTCTCTTCCATGCCTCAAAAAAGCATGGATTTTCAAAAACATTCGGTACTCACCTTCTCCCAAAGTCAATGCTACAACTCACTGCAGCTTCAGCAGAAGCAGAGCAAAGCAGGAATTATGAAACTTCAAACTAAATCATTTCTGAAAAATAGCAGGGAATAAAACAGAAATTTCCTCTTTCTATCTGTTTTCACCTTAACTCTCCCTTCTCTTCCCAGCAGAGATGGGAGCTGGGAGGTAGGCAGGAACAGCAAGTCGAGATCAGTTTGAGTGTGAAATGAGTTCTGAGTGCAAATTGCTGCTTTCCTCAAGCACCTTCCCTGGCCTATTTGGTTTTCTCTCTTATGCATCCACCACGACAGAGATGTTCCAGCAAAGAACACAACATGCAGTCATCGTAAGGGACTGATCACTGGCTCTCGGTGAAGGATTTCAGTTAAATCAAAGCCAGCTGCTTCAGAGAAGGGCAGGCGGGTAAGAAGTTAAGCAAAATAACAATAAAAAAATGCAATCTAGAGCCTACATACAAAGGAAATCTACTCTTGTATTTCAAATAAACAACTCTATGGTATTTAAGCCCCATGAACAGAAAACATAACTTTTTGTTAAGCCATCCTCTTGCATTGTTGTTCTGCCCTAATAACTCTGAAATGTGCTACTCATCTCTCCCAGTTAAATATCCTGTTTCACAAGCCCGCTCCTAGATATCTGAAACTGCATGGCATTTCTATCTAGCTTTAGGCATCTAGCATTCCAAAGAATTAATATTTAAACTTATTATAAAGGAATAGGGATTGCATTAAGCATGCGGTATTTAGCAAAATATTCATATTAATAAACTGTTCTGTTGCTTGTTTGAAGCACATTTATGATTCCTTAAACTCAAAGACGACTATGCTCCAAAACTGACACATGCATCTGTATTTTCCTTTTATTACAACCAAGTCTTAGATAGGATTACAGCCTGGAAGCTATCAAATTTCAATTTTACGATACGCTTAAAATTATATTATCTTGCTTTGCCTAGAGGATTGTTGACTTCAGTATTTAAGAGACTTAACCACAGCAAATTGTGAAAAAGCAATGAATCACTGCACTTATTTCAAATAATCCTGGACCCTCTACCTGTACTTGGGAAGTTCCTCCTGTTAACATAATATTGTTCTTGTATCTTATAAATAAAACTAAGCAGTTACAAAATATCACTTAATTCTTTTTTCCCTCTTATATTATTAGCCTTTGATTTACACCTCAGATACTCTTTCCCAAGCCAGCACACGTAATTTATTTACAGCATAGTAAGGCAGGCAAAATACATCATCTACTGTTATACAACCTTCTACAAGGTATTAAAATACCAGGCCCCTGGAGACACACTTCATATAGTTCAGCAAGTTCCAAAATAAACCAAACAGCCAGCCCCTTAAGCACTTAAAACAACAATGGAGATCTGTATGAAAAAGTTAGTTTTGCAGTATTTGATGATGTTGCCTTAGTGTCATTTTTCTTTCTGGCTAAATATGAAAAAAAAAAAAAGCCACGTAAGAATGTATTTGCTTTCCTCTCATTCTAAAGACTGACAACTCGATAGCACTCACAAAGCCCTCTTCTTATCATACACACAAATGCCAGAATTAAATGCAGTTTAAGATGTTTTGCATTTGCTTAACGCCTAGAATAAATTTGATCAGGTAGGTTCAATTACAGTGCTCCTCACCAACCCACTATGCAAAATAATCACACATACATTCAGATATAATGACAGAAAACTCATGACTAATACAACAGCTTTAAAAAAAAAGAGGGGGGGGGGAAGAGGGAGTATAAGCACTTTGGGGTGATTTGACTGAGATCAACTTTTTAATTCCTAAATGAACAAAACCTTTAAATAACCTAAAACACAGAATTTCAGAATTTGCATCTATTTCCTATTGCACCTGTGGCAATGTTTCTTCTGTTTTCCAAGCTGTCTCCTCTCTACAAAAAGTCTTAATGATTAACAATCATTTAATATATCCAAACTAATGACTGTAATTTAAAAAAAAAAAAAAAACACCTTGTTCCAGGTTACTAGTGAAGCACAGATTCTAAGAACAGAAAGCCTCAAGTTCCAAACGAGATTTCACATAGTGGGTGCCAGAAATGTAAGAGGAGGGGAAGGGAAAAGGGGAAATCTTTGCCTCTATTCTTCAAAGCCTATGCAGAAAGGTTGTACTGCGGTAGCCTGAACCGATACTTATCTGAATGGAAGAACTGGCCCTTGCTTTTTTACATGCCCCATTTAAACGCAATAAAACAGCATGAGTGGTTTTAACTGGTCATTCTGTCTATGTCACTGTAACGCTCCCTGCTCTCAGGAGAAGATAACAGCTGTGCCATACTCAAAAACACATACTTTTGCTATTGTTTGCACGTTTGTAGGGCCAGATTACGCTGTACCACAGTTAACAAGCACTGCCCTTGCTTTGGAACCCTGTATTCTTTGAGTTGCATCAGTGTGCTGGGAAACGACGTGTGGTGGCTGAGGAAAAAAAAAAAGCAAACAAAAACAACACGCTATTAAAAGCAGTTCTCAAGCACTGTGAAATAATTACTAGATTGCATGCCTTGTTCAAGCCTGTTGACATATAACGACAGAAACCTGGAGTACAAAGCGGAGCGGTTTACATCTCTGTTCCCTCTCCAGTCACCCTGCCATCGACATCTTCAACTGTTCTAAAATCACTGAGCAGCAGAGGTTCGCACTTCTGGAATAATGGTAAGAAGGAAATTATAGTCACAGTAATTCCAAATTTCTCTACATACATAGTCCATATGTTATTCTGCTTCGTGGCTTACAGAGGGATTTAATACAAGCTTGTATTTTGTTCTATAAGCTTTACCCTGTGCACGGGATAAAGGACTTCTGTAATATTAGGGTTTAAATACTGACCCTGCTAAAGTTCGTGGCAAGACTCCTGTTGATTTTAATTAAATACTAAAAAAAATTGTAAAAATTTTGTCCCTCCTATTCAACACACTGAGCATCTTTGCTCACTGAACATGAAATAAAACTCTGCTGCCCCAAGGATGTGCCATCTCCCAGCGAACACTCACTTTACATGTAGCAGCTTTACTAAACAGAATCTTCCTGCACTCCCAGAGCATATCTTCAAACGTACTAAAAACCCTCAGCGGATGCTTTAACAGCCTATGTGCTTACAGGGTTAACCTCTAGCGCATTAATCATCATTTTGATGTAGCTGAATAGATCATTCAGAATGTTTTGAGTTCCCAGCATTTGTGGTTGGTAACATTACTGACAGGAACACACACACGTAAGCACTTGCAAGATGAAGGATTAAAACCTTTTCTTACAATAAGAGAAGAAAGGGAAAGACCTCTTCCTTCTCATGACTTTTAGCAGAGTATATAATAACCTCATTTTCATTCCTACTGTTAATAAAACATTCTAAAGCCAAAGTAATTTCTTATTTACTTCTGTTTCATCAAGTAAAACTCCAGAAGTTACAAAATCTCTTCCACAGATCAGACTCATTTCCTGTAATCTGCCACTATTTGCTAATTCAACACAATATTAGGAGAGATACAACATTCACTGTCTTCCTCTTTCCAAGTACTGAGTGGCTTTATATGACAGGTCAATCGTTCGATCATCTGGTTTGTATTCACTAAATATTCACTAACAAGCCCTAAATGACAAAGATTATAATTACGACATATAACTAAACCCCTCTTCAGTGAAACCCATGAAAAAGGGTCAGTGTCGATTCAGCGACTCTGATTCTGTACCACAAATCACTAGAAGAACCTCCGTCAGCAGCAAGTAACCAGAAGTTATTTTCCTATTCAACACGAGTAAGCGTTTCAGCCAGTTTAACACAGGAGGGGACAGACACAATTTATCCCAAATGACTTCATGCACACATTCTCCAAACTGAAGTTTCCTCCCCTTTCTCTCCCTACAGAACAGAGAAATTTTAAAAAACACATCATGAATTAAAATAGAAAGGAGATCTATAACTGCAAATTCAGTTCAAATAAACCTTTAGATACATTTCTGTAGAGGAGACTTCAAAGGCATAATACAACAAGCAGGCTTGTAAGGGAACTACAGTGAAAGGAAATATATGTATTGCTACAGCTCCATACACGATATAGGAAGCATACTACAGTGGTGAGCCCACTCCCCAACTCCTTATTAGCCCACATTTTGTCAGCTCTAGGCAGTCCCATTTGCTTCAGTGAGATAATTCAGGCAAACACGGACAAGAAATGAACAACCATGGCAGAATGGGGCTGAAGAGCAGTCCATACACCTCGTAACTCGTATAACCAAAACACAAGCTTTTGCTTAAGATCCCAACAGTCTAAGCTGCTGCTGAGGCAAGGACTGTCCTGCTGACCAAGGGAACAGTCACAGGCGGTTGAAATGGCAAATTTTAACACACCTTTTCAAAAGGAGAAGAAAATTAATCCGTTTCAATACACTGGTTGTACGTTTGCCAAAAGCAGCTACATTTAAAAAAGAAAAGAAAACTTTCTCCTTGCCTGAATAACAAATACTCCCAACAAGGAAACATCGAGCTACTGCAATTTGAACAGCTTATTGTTGTGCCCACTGAAAGTTAATATCTGAAGTGATTACTGCAAAGGTCTGGGCCATTTGGCTGATTTCCCAGTGGCACAACTAACAGGATAAATCTCGTCATTTCTACTGAGTCATGAATTAGATACACCGAACGAAGCTGGAAGAGAATGAAAAGGAGAAATGTTTCCTGGTAACAACCATAATCAATGTCATTAAAAAAAATGAGAGATCTGACATCTTTATAGATTGCTCTTTTGTCACCAAAAGTTCTTTCCATAAAGTTTCTTTCCTGTTGACAAGAATTATTTTGTTCAGTGTTGCTTTCAGAACAGTAATATTCTAGCATACATTTCAACAAAACGGGACCAAAACCACAGAATCACAGTTAAACGCTCTAAGATGTACTTCATACCTTTTGGTACAATTATTCGATGCTGAGCGGACCACAGTTCCTCTGAGTTGTACTGTCTGGGTGCAAATATTCTGCCTCATGCCACACGGGGAAATCAACAATGAAGGAAAGCCTGGAGTGCATCACAGGCCATCACAACAGAAGGGGGAGGCTGGGTGAAAATGGGGTGTTTAGAATAAACAGCTCCCAAACAGAGCAAAAGACGAAGCACAGTTCCAAACCACTGATACTTATGGTAAACAGACAACAGCTCCATCCTACAAAGTTCAGAACCAAATGATCTGATTCCCAGCAGTAATCTTTACCATCATCCCTCAAGTTTTTGTTCGGCTGTTCATATAAGAAGACTTGCTCAGGCACAGAAGCATTTTGCAGGATCTGTCCTAAACACTGTGAAGCAGTGGAGTAACACTAAAGAGACATTACAACAGCAGGATGCTTTTTCCCCATTGTGATTACTTCAAAGCTGCTCGTGTTATTAATAGGGTACTGTATCATTTTGATTCATTTCTCTTTGAAAATTAGAAAAAAAAAAATCAAAGGCATGTTTAGGAAAAAAAATGTATAGGCAACTATAAAAATTGGTTTTGCTCTTGCTAAAGAGGGTCTTTTTCCCTCCCTACTCGCAGCTTTCAGCTGTGGATAAACCAAAACCAGGAGGCACATTCTGTAACCTAACCCAGATTGCAGAAGGAAATGTTGGGCACACAGTTCTCTGGGGCTGGAGAGCAGGAGATGCACAGCGTGATGATCTGAAATCAAGCTGTCATCAGTTTCCTCCTCAAAACATTTAACAGGGTAAACTCAAATACTTCCCTCGTTCTCACTCCTTAGCTATATCGTGTTATACCACATCCACATACAGCTGTCCTTGCACTTTTCTTTATTTTCTCGGCAGAACCATCAGTGTTAGGAGATGGTTCACACCACTCCTTGAAAGAAGTCCGGCAGCCTTTCCGTCGGCAGCACAGCTCCCTTCAGATACACAGAGCTGCAGCTGCACAGCTCGATCACAGTGAGTAATTAGTGACTGCAGTCATTTCTGTGGCACTGACTGCTGCACACTTGACTCAGAAGCACAGGGTGAAGAGCAGCGGCCAGAAGCTCTCAGCATTCAGTGGGAGAACTACAAAATGCCCAAGTGATATTAAGGCATTTCCTGATGCTGTACAGGTCAGGAGGAGCTGCGCAGGCCGCACAGTTGGGAATAGAATCTAGCTTAAAATTTTATTTTCCCTAGTTTCCCCTTAAAATATCTTCTGAGGGGAAGGGAAAACAAACAAACAAACAAACAAAAAGCAACCAAACAAACAGTGCAGCTGTCTTTGGAAAAATCCACCATGATCCATCAAATGGTCATGCTCAGTAAATGAGCCCAGTCCTGTTCACGGACACCTCCTACGTCCTCCCATGAGTCGAGCCACCCATTCGCTGAGGCAACCACAAGGTAATATCCCGGACAGCAAACAAATTGAATAAAAAACAACAACAAAACTTAAAGCACAGGATTTTTTTCCCCAGTGGCAAAAAGGGAAAATTCATTCATCAGGAAAGACAAATTTCTATCTTTCCCCCCGTGCCCACCTACAGCTACACCAAGGAGTTCCAACTGAGTGGAAATTACCCTTTTCTTCCTCCCCTCACTACCCTCTGCAGCAGCCAGAAGAGGAACAGGCACAAGAAGAGGAGTCACTAGCCCAAAACAAAACAAAAGTGCTTCAACAGTCCGTTTGCATAGGACAACACAACAACACACGGGTAAGTGGTCAAAACTTCTGGGACCATCAGGGACTTGAACATCTGAGTTCCTTCTACAGGCAGCAGCAGCACAGCAGTACCAGAGCTTTTAGATGCCCTTTCACACTTAGCAAATCCTCCTTTCCTCCTTACTCCCCCCTCCAAATCCAATTCTGTGTAAGTCTCCCATTTCATCCTTGCCAAACACTAAGAAACTTTTTGATTTAGTTTTCTAATTGAGGATGGAAGAACTGCAGCATTAACAAACAAAAAATAAAAATGAAAAGGTAATTTATAACATGCTGCTCCGCTCTGTATTCACTGGAGATGAACAAACATCCTCCAGTTTGCAGGACAGAGCCAGTGCAGATGGAGGTGTTCATTAACATAACTTCATGGCAATGAAGGGTTCCATCACCCTAGGTAACAAGCTCACAAAAGAGAACGTTACTCATCCAAGGGTGCACAGTCTACTTTAGTTTTCAGTAGAATGAAAAGAAAGGGATCCACTGAAAAAATCCTAGTGGGAACTGTCTTCACCCAATAAGGTACCAGCATATACATCTCTAAAATACAGAATGGGAACGGGATGAGAAGATGGAAACAAGAATTACCTTGTTAACATTGCAGAAAGCATTGCCTTAATATTAGTGACTTAGGCACACATATGTCCCTGCGAGTGGCTTTGTAGCGTAAAGGAATGCTTGAATTTCCTCTGAACCCATCCAGTGATTCCTCAGAGGGATTACTTAAAAACTAAATCTTGATTAGCAAATTCTAGCTCAATTATCAGGACCTGGCTCTAAAGGGTAAAAGGCTTTAGCGGACAACTCCTGACTTAACTTCAATGCCACTTCTTTAACAACACACAGATGAAAATCAGGCATTTGTTAACCGGCAGCATCTGACCTCATGCCATGCCTTTCGGGCACCAGGAATCCGCAGTCTGAGGATTCACTGCCTGAATCCAGCATTTGCAACACCTCCTTGAAATACAAACTATAAATCCAAGCAACCGTGGTGAGGCTGCTGAGGAAAAGCGGGGCACTCGCTGCCAGCCCGGCACACTCCCACGCTGAGCATGGCACGGAGCAGCCCCAGCACCGCCACAGCTCAGGGGATGCTGGTCCCAGGGCTCCCTAAGGAAAGCTGAGCAATCAGCAACACGGTGTATGCAGAAGAAAAACGTCCTGAAGTTTGCAGTGGGAAGTAAATAAACTAGAAAAAACACCGAAGACCAAAATAAAAAAAAGAAAGAAAAATGGAAAAAACCGAGCTCGACATGCGCTTTTGGTTGGTTGGTGGACAGATCTGCGGCGGTGGTGCTGGAGTCACGCGTTTTTAAACTCACCCTTCATGCTTTGGTGCTTCTGCTGCTGGGAGCAGTCTCTGGAGCCCTTGGCGCAGCGCAGCTCCTGCGCGCGGGGCAGGAGGGGGATCCGCTCGAAGATGCTGGCTCTCTTGGGGACGAAATCGAGCAGCGGCGCTGACATCTCAGCGGGGCTCTGCTGCGACTCCGGCAGCTCGCTGCCCGCTATTTTAAAGGACATCTGAGGGTCCAGGAGAGCTCTACCGCCGCTGGGACAGGTCGCTGGCGGCAGCTCCCTCAGAGGCGCTCCGCGGCATTTATCGGTCACCTCGAAGCGGGACGAACCTTTCTGCCCCGCTGCGAGCTCACAGTGCATGTCCGGGCGCCGCTCTCCTGCACCGAGCGGGCACACGGCTGTCAGCGCCGGGGCCGAGGTTCCCTCAGCGCGGCCGCAATTCCCTCAGCACCGCCGCGGTCCCCTCAGCGCGAGCGCTGCTCCCTCAGCACCGCCGCGCGCGCCGCCAACGGCCGTTAACGGCCGCTCGGGGGCGGGAGGCAGCGTGCAGCCCCTCAGCCCCCGTCTCGCGCCGCGCAGTGTGACCCACGCGCACGGACCCCGCTCGGAGGGGAGAGGCGGGTTCCCTCCCTCTCTAGGCAGCACCGTCGGGCGTTTCGCAACCGCTGCGGGGAAGGCGAGAGCGGCCGGGAGATGAGGGAGCCCGGGGTGCTGCCTCCCAGCCGAGGCACTCGCACAGCGGCCGCCCGGGCAACGGAGCGTTTACCGACGCCGGCGTGAGGCAGCGCCCGGCCGGGCGGCGCCCCGCGCTCCTACCTGGGAGGGGCCGCCCGGGGGCACGCGCTGCCCGCCGCCTCCCGCCGCCCNNNCCCGCCGCCCCCGAGCCACGCTCATGGGCTCAGCCGCGCTCCCCCGCCGCGGGGCCGGCTGCCCGAGGGAAAGCGGCCCGAGCCATTACCCGGCGCGGCGGCGGGGCCGGCCCTCCGCTCGGGCCGGGCAGGGGGAGGGCGCACCGCCGGGGCCGCCCCTCGAGGCTTTGACAGCAGAGAAGGGGAGGACGTAGGGACCCCGCTCAGCGCCCGCAGAGGGTCCCCGCGCTCCCTCCCTCCTGGGGCACACAGCGGGACCCCGCAGCCTCCAGCATCCCGTGAAGAAGGCCTGTGCGGGAGCCGCAGCAACTGCGGCGCGTCACCGAGCAGCAGCGGGAGAAGCCCCGGGCAGCGCAGGTACGTGCAGCCAGGCCCTGGCACTGCGTCCCCTTCCAGCCCCACAGGTGCCTGGAGCCAGCCCCCTCCAGCACGCAGAGATGTCAGCGAGCTCAGAGCATGCAGCACACAGCAGTGACAGCAGCACTGGCTCCTCACAGCCCAGCTTGGGTCTGGAAGCAATCTAAAGGGGTTTATGAGCTCAGGCCCCATTCCAAGCAAGCACAGCATGTGCCGTGATGTGGAGCTTTGCACTAGAGATGCACTGGCCTACAGCTGGCTCAGGGGTGCCTGCACCCTGCTGCCCACCTGCTGCTGACACAGGTGTGGCATCAGCAGGTCTGTGTCACACCACAGCAGCTCAGAGAGCTGCTTGGAAATCTCTCCTATTCACATTGAACTTAAAGGGAGGCTTGGGAGATTGAGCATGAGGAAGAGGGACATGGCAGCTCACCGTGCCGCTCCTGAGGAGCGCCCTGCAGCTAAAGGGCAGACCTTCATCTTACAGCACAGATGCTACACAAGCCCCATTGCTCCATGCTTTGTCCATCCCCTTAACAATAGGTGCTATCCTGTGAAGTAAACGGATGGTTGAGAGAGGAGGGCATGACTTCTTTTTTGGCACACGCTATAAACATTGTCCATCTGTCTGTTAGGGAGAGCTGCCTCCCTCCCACCATGAGATGTAGAGCTGGAACACACCGTTCTGGGAGCAGCAGTACTGATGAGGTCTCATTGCAGTGACTCTCCCCCTTCTTGCCCTGCACAGATGCCCTGAGGTCTACCAAAGGAGCAGCATGCCAGCCTTACCCCACAGGGTCTCTCTCGCTTTCTTCTCTCTCTCCTTATATTGCCAGAAGTTAATAGCTCATTGTCAAATGTGGCTGAAAACCAGTTAACGTCCTCAGAACACATTTGTGGGAACAAGACATGACGAAAAGGGAGACATTCCGAAAAGGGAGACATTACCACCTCTGCAGGAAACAAAACTAAGCATCAGCTAGATTTAAACAGTGATGTCCTAAGCCTATATGAACAAAATAAAGACTTTCAACTGATGTTACCCCTCTGCAGAGAGCAGCTCCTCCTCTCAGCGTTCTGCTCTGCCCTTGGGACAGGGCAGCTCTTCCTCTTCTATTTGGAAATGCTAAAGTCACCTGGCAGAGCTACCAGAAACAATAATTATTTACGACAGAAATACTGCAGTAACAACATAAGCCTCAGAGACATGTGAAAAGGCAGTAAAAGTTATTGAGGGAGACATTATTCCAGAACACAGTGTAACCAGGGTAATTTGCTGCTTCCAGTAAAGGAAAAACCTGGGGTCTGGGTGGATCCTGAACACGGCCTCAGCATGTGCAAATCAGTGACATCGTTATACAGTGTCTGAATAACTCGAGGTTTTTTCCTAGAAAACAGGTAGCACTGGTTATGTTGTATGTCCTCCTAGAGAGATTTGATTGCCAAGAAAGAAATCTTCCCACAGCAAGCAGGAAAAAGGACATTGTTTAACACCTCTGACCTCATTAACCTACATCATTCTGCATTTCCTACCTCGGGCCATGCTCACCCCGCTCAGAAGAGCTGGTTAGTTCTGGTTCTCACCCTTCCCCAGAATATTCTGCAAAATGCCAGCAGGTGCCGCCACTGGCTCAGCAATAACCCAGGCAAAAAAAAGCCTTTTTCCTTTTTCCCCCCCATAGGGAGGAAAAGTGTCCAAGTATCCCGCTGGGGATGCCCATCCCTGGGCCCGAGCAAGCAAAGCAGGAAGCAGCTGGACATCCTGCTCCAGAGCTAGCTGTGCCCAGCAGAGGCTGGGCGCCCAGAGCTCTTCCAAAGCAACAGTTCAGCTCCTCCAGCAGTGCCACAGACCTGGCTAGGAGGAACAAGTGCCTCTTGGATCACTGTGTTTATGAAAGAGTTAAGCAGTTCCCTCTCTCCCCCAGCTGAATCAGGGGATGCTTCTTCATGTGTTCTGGAACAAAGGCCAAGCAAGTGCATGCGCTGCTCAGCCTGCTTTATGCTCTGGGTCACCATGACTTTGCTGTATGCACAGGCTGAGCAGCAAATACTGATTCACCCAATGTTGTCACTACATCCATGAGCTAGAGGGGTGTCTCCTCTTTGCATCTTCGTGAAAATCAGTCACTGGCCTCTCTTCCCCATGGCAGCAATACCCTCCCTTTAACAGAATGTCAAGGGTGATTTCTCTGTATCAAACTTGTTGTTTTGCATTCTTCATTGCTGAGGACTGTGGCTAAGGGTCATAGCATATCAAGAGATCACAGCTATGCCAGTTGCCTCTTCTGTTAATGAATCTTCACCACCAAAACAGACCTTCCAGTCAGGGCAGACAGGAAGGACATCCTCAGCCCTTTAAGCTCAGCCTTGTGTTTTCTTTCATTGAGTCAGATGTGAAAGGTTATGATTTGGGCTAAAATTTTCCAGGGAGTACAACCGCTTGCCTGAATTTCCTCTCCCTATGTTTATGAATAGGACATAGCTAATAAATAACCAGAAACTTGCCCGTCTGCCCACTCACTCCTAGTTGGTGACCAAAGAAAGAGAAGGCTAACACTACTAGCTCAGGCTGGACCGAAATCTTACTTCACAGAAACCAAGAAAAAGCCAGGCCACAGGCAGCAACTGGTGCTATGGTGCTGACCTGGGTTCCTGTAGTTCCCTGCCCCTGTGTTTTTGGGGATTGGTGATGGGGAACAAGGTGCTCACACCAAAACCAGCCTATGGACCATTAGCAACAGAAATTGGGCAGTCCTCCACCACCACAGCACCATTAGCATAACTGCTCTGAGCATGCACAGAGGGTCATACTGCACAAGGCCCAGTTCAAAACTTACAGAAAGCAGTGAGTAGAACAAGTTTTAACAAGTTTGATACCTCAGTTTTTCCTCAGATGATATAAGCCAAGGTCATGGCTACAATGCCAGTTTTCTAAGGCCGGTGCCTTTGTAGACACCCAGCCTCTTCGCTCTCGACAGCACGAGCCCCTGTGATCACGGCTGCAAAAACAGAGGTACAGCTGCCTCAGCCTGAGGTGCTGCTGTCTGGAAGCCAAATACAATGAGAGTTCATCTGTAGAAGGCAAGGGAAACAACATTATGTGAAGAGGACCCCAGTTCACCAAATCCAGTCTTCAAAGCACGTTCTTTACGTGCATCGGGAACAGATGGTTGTGACTGGCCCCAGCAATACAGCTATAGTCACAAACTGGATCTTCAGGAAACTCAGGGAGGCTGAAAACTCCAGTTGCCTGAGTAGTTCTGCCGTGGGAGGAGAGGAATGAAGCAGAACAGTTGCATGTAAGGTGAGCTGTGCAGAGCAAACAACCAGAGTCAAAGTATTCATCTCTAGTTCATGTGCTGCAATCCCTGCTTCTATTCCAGCAGGGAACAAAATGAAATTTTTGCTTGTTTTGTTTTCTTTCAAACAGACACAATTGAAATTGTGAGGCCTTTTGTGTAAGTGCTTCAGCATAGACAGGGTGGGAGCTGTTACCATAAGCATTCTGTTAATATAGAGCAAAACAACCTCTCTAGTGGGAGAAATAAAGAACTTTGTTATAAATAACCTGGTTGCAAACAAGCTGTCGATTCACACACAGCAGTTTATTTACAAAGGCATGCCAAGTCCAGACTTGTTTTTGTTTTAATTTACTGCACCACAGATAGTAAAAAAGAAACAACCAAAGACTGAGCCAAAGGGATTGTCTCTGCACGTATGCCCGTTTCTTAGAGATTGCCCGTATCCCTTTAAGGCAGCACAAAGCTCTTCTTTATAGTGGTTTTAAAGTGACCTCTTAAATTAAGACAGCGGGGTCAAACTGACCACACATTATCTAGCAACGTACTCAGCTGTTGCCTCATAACTTACAGGTTTATAGCTCTCGTAGTTAAAGACAGACGTTCCTCAGATCAGTGCAACTCATCTTCTAAAAAGAAGTCTCTTTTCAATAGCTAACACACTTTGGGAAAGTCATACGGTAATCAAGTCCACCTTTTTCTTGCAGAGACCGCAAGAAATGATCAGCAACTCCACCATAATGCTACAGATCTTTCCCCACCTCCTGCCTTCCCATTTAATTGGCAGACTTCTAGAAAACAGAAGGAAAAACAAACAAAAAACCTCTAACACACACCTCTAAATAAGGGTTCAGTTAGCTTTCATTCAGGAGGTTGTTTACACCTGCAATTAGCTTACTCAAGCATCTATCAGTGTTATTCCTCAGCATCAGCCCATAAATAGATTCATCTCTCACACCATGTTCACACCATGTGTAGGGAACATAAACAATAAAATTCAAATCCTAAACAAGCAAAAAAAAAAAAAAAAAAGACTAGCACAACTTGAGAACATTCTGCTTGTAAAATCCAATCCTCAGCAGCTGGGACATGCCAGAACTAGAATTACTGGTACAACTTCAGTTCATGCCTCCTGTAAGTGAATTAATTATAACACTGACTTATAACATGGCCCCAGAGTCATTTTGCCTGGGGATCCATATATTCAATGCACTGAAGATAGCGATTGCTGAATGAGCATCTAGTCACTTCTCTTTATTGGCATAGTGTCTGGACCACACATTGAATATGTTTACTGCACAGCAGCCAAACCCAGTAGAGAATACAGAATTATTCATTTTCCCCCGGGCATTTCTGTGCTGTCCACCACTAGGGCAGCCTTCTGATTTGCAAACAAAGACTTGGTTATCATCGTCTGAGGTGAGAGAGGGTGGGGTTAGACTAAGGCCCATTTTACAACAGAGGCCCACAGGCCAAAAGCATCCCTTCAGTTTGGGTGCTAAGCTTGTGACAATGGCTGCTTCCCCCCCCACCTCGCTCCAGGTTATTTAGCGTTTCCCATCATTGTATACAGCATATTCCCAGCTCCATCAGTTAAACTCAAACCCTTGGTGCCCCAAACGGAACACAGAAGTCTTGGAGATAGTGACCACCCGTAAAGAGCAGAAACGCCACACGGGATCTCTGTGATGTAGTTTGTCCTTGCCTTTATCATATACAAAAGTTGAGTTATTCAAGAAGCAAAAGGCGAAGCTGGTATTTTTGGTGTGTTTTTCAGGCAGAGGAGGGAGAAAGGCTCACTATTCACTCAACACTTAGTTTCTTTGACGATTGCATGAGCATGTACACATGCTGTTTAGGCCACAGTTTTCTCTGAAATTCATCCTACCACTGAAACTGATTTACATTTCACAGGGATTTAAAGAAAAAAAACCTCCTATCCCATCACAACCTATTAGAAGAATCAGCTAGTGTGTATCCAAGCAGGCCACCCAGGGAACTATTCCTCCTTGAATTTGTGTTTTTGATCTCATGGTAGACTTCAGAGACTAGCTCCTGTCTGACTAGCTCTACTGTAGTCCTGAGGGCTTTTTCTGTTTTGTTTTTTTGCAATGGCAGAAAGGTGAGGTCTTTCCCAATTCATTTTTTGTCTTCTGGGATCAGAGTACAGTGCAGGTTTTATTCCTTCTCTCACAGCCTGTTTTCTCAGACACCAGGGAACTGTGCAGCTTGTTTATACTACAGGTTTGTCTGGAGCTGATGTGCCACCAGATGCCAATCCCTGCCACAAGTGCACAGCTGCAGTGAGGGAAAGCAATATTCTGGCATGGGAAAATGCCCCTGCAATACAGGAGGTTGGCAAGGCACACTCCAGGTATGTCCACAGCACCCAAGCACATTTAATCCCTATAGCAAATATGTTAACACTGCTGCTGATGAAAGATATCAGACCACAGGGGAAGGAATATGCATGGGTACTGGGGGGGCCCCACTCAGACCCTCATCTTTTCCTCGCATCGCTGTAGAAAGGAGGGGATGGGAGCGATGGGACAATGGCTGCTGTCAGCACATGAAGCCCTGCAACCATCACATGCCTGCCTGAACATGCAAAGCACTGCAGGCTGTCACCCTGAGAAAAAGGGACAGCACTGCACATGGCAAGCAGCATCTCCACAGCTGAGGGTGCTCCCAGCACCACCTCACAGCAGGATTCTCCTCCCCATACACACTGAAAGCATCAAGCCCTCCCCAGGCAGAGCATCAGATCCAGCATATGGTGAATTCCAGTAACTGAGGGAAATGTGGTGAGCACACAGTCCGGGCTGCATGACTTGCATGTGATGAACAGGTACCAGCAAACTGATCAGCAGGAGGCTGATGCACAGTTGCAGCTGGATGCATCTGCAGAGGTGCTTGCCTCAACTGAGGAGCCATAAACATCTCTCAGTAGATGAGAAGAGGGCTGCTTCAGGCTTAAGACACCAGTAACGGTACGTACAATACTGCCTCTGTTCAACATAGGCAGCAACAGAATTGCAACCACTTCAAATGAAGGGTGCATTCAGGCCCTGAGCAGCAATTGGCATTCAGACAGTTCTCCAAACGGACAAAGTGTTTGTGTTGGGGGAACGAGTCCTGCACAGCTCCCTCAGATACAGGGGTAAATAGCAGCTTCAAGGACTAGGCCACTGTGTTTGTCCACTCCAAGTTTTCTGTTATGTCTCAGAAAAGGCAGCAGGATAGGGTTCTTGTTCAGATTTATAGGGGAGTGCTTAAGAACTCAGGTCTCCAATTACTCATTTGTAACATTCCATTACTCAGTTATAACAGGAAAACACATCTGAACAATCAACTGCCTACCTCTCTGCAGCTGTGGTGAAAATAATTTCAGATATTCCTGACTACAGTTAACCTGCAGGGACAGAGGCAGGTAGTTCCCAAGGCTGCCAGAATAGCAATCAAACCAAATGCTGTCACTTTCACTTGTGCCCGCAGTACGCAATCCAGTAAGGAGGTGCAGCTCAGCTTAGAGATGATTAAACAGATGAGAAACATTATCAGGCTTAAGAGAACTGATTTAACTGCAGTTACAGAAAACAACTGTAAAAAAGGCATTATGATTTTTTCCTTGTTACCCAGAATGCAGAAATGAACTCCAGAGACTTCCTATACCTCAAGTTTCACAGTGATTATGTTAAGACAGAAGTACATAAGATGACACAGAACACCAGCACAGCTTGCCAGAGGAATAAAATTCCCAGACCCTAAACTAGAATTTGATGTTAAACTAGAGTTGATGTCTGAGTTCTGTAAGCATCTTCGGAGGGCACTGAACGCACACTTTATATTCTTGTATGCTTAAAATCACGAGCACGAGATACTGTTGAGATTCACTTAAATAAAGGATTTAAATTTATTTTTAAAAGAGTACTATAGCTCCTTAAGAATTGTAGCTTTTAAAGAAACCAAAGCAATCAGCTTTTGAAAGCTCTACTATCAAACCCTGAGAATTCCATGAATCACGTGCACATTAGCAGATGTCGTGTGCAAATCTCTACTGCAATAAAGGAGGGCAGACCTCAAGCACTTTGGCATCAAAAAGAAGTCTGCATTAAGCCTCCTGCTGACAGCCATAACACTGTTAATTACAACTTACAGCTTGTAGTTGTGGGAGTGTTGCATAAAATACCAGAGCAATAAAAAAAATTATTCTGTACCTGTTTAAATGCATGGAAAAATCATCTGAAACTTTCAACAGAAGTATTTGGGTCAACAGTTAACAGGTGAGGTGCTAGCTAAAGCATCACCTCAACTCCAGGTGCACATTGTAATACCAGCAAAAGAGCAAATTATTTAACAAACCAGACAGGCAAAAGGTTTTGACATAACAGTCAAATCTGTGGTAGAAGTTAAACTTTGGGAAACCTTAAAAGATTGTGTGTTTAACCTTAAAATATAATGAAAGGCTGTCCATTACCTTCTGGTGTTTGCTGTAAGTGACCTCAGTGCAGAGGTAACAATATAGTTCTAATACCTACTATCAAGCTAACAACATACAGTGTCTGTATTTCAAGAAAATTAGATGCCTCCATACTGAGAAAAGTAATATGCAGGTCTCACTGTACATTTGGGCTTTTCCTTTCTTCGTAAACCTCACAGACCCCTGCTAAGCGATCATTACTACGCAACCACTCTGTGAGCCAACTGTTTCACCACACCAACATAACTGACATCCTGGTCATCTTCAGATCTTAGATCATCCAGCAAAAATCTCAGGACTAGCAGCACTCAAGAGAATGGAAGGAAAAGAATCCAAACTCTTCCCCCTTATCACACCAGATTTATTTGCAAGACCATTTAGCTTACCTTACTGTAATTTCCTTGAGTACTGCAGCTACATCTCAGCACTTCATTTAACATACAAGTCTTCTTCTGTAGGTATCACAGTAACTGGAGTCAGTTTAAAGATGAGAATTCATTTTCAAACAATTTGAACAGGTTTTCTTGCAAATAAGAAATTTAACAAGTCATAGTTTTCAGCAGAAGCTACCAGTAATGCTTATTGTATTAAAAAAGTTGGATATGTTGCAAACATCCTTCCTATCTACCTTACCAGAAAGCTGTTTCATATACAATATCACTACTTGGAGTTTTTACCAAATACAGTCGTGTTTCCTATATGTTTCAGTACAGATCAGAATTTAAGTTTCCCAGGTCACCTTGAAGATAAAATCCACGCTGATAACTTCAAGTAATATTTGTGTCTTAACAATTACCTTTCAACATACCCATTTTGCTCAGAAGGAATATTTTCATCCAACAGGAGAGCAGCATGTTTCATTCCTTGGCACATCTGTTTCCTATGCTTCATCTGCACTGAAAGCGTTATCAACTAAATTTATGAAGCACTTAGGCACATTAAGTATCTATGTAAATCTCTTCTCAGCCTTTTATCAGGAAAGAGTATGGAAAGGCTACATGGGGGAAAAAACAGTGAAGAACCTAAGTGGCAGAGCAACTCTGATCATCTCAAATGTCACAGTCTTACATGAAGTAAGAACTGACACTTTCCCACCTGTAAGTGCTATTTAAAAGGAGGCAAGATGAATTTTAAGTAGTTTTATTATACAAAAGATCCAAAACTGGAAGAGATTTTCTACAGTTTTAAGAGTTTCATTCTGCAACTTGTACATCCATGTTTTTTCAAAAATACAAGATAAAAAGGCTCAGTAGTCCCACTTTCTTCTTACCAGAAGTGCCAAACAAACCATAGCTGTATCAAAATCTGTTATTTATTCTTTATATTCCAAGAACTGCTGAAGTCTTTTCTTATGTTCTGTAGAGACTTGCACTGCACTAAAAACACAGAACATAAGATTTTACATTAAATGTAGTACACCACAAAATAAAGCCTCATGCCAAAACTAAGTATACATTGAAATAAACAACTACACTGAAACTGAAATTTAGAAAACCCAGCTGTATGAAAAAACTAGGTTCCAAGAAAAAACACCAAAAAAAGTAGATATTAATCCTTAAAACTGTCAATTGCTCAACAGCTTCCACTACTAAAAGACACTCACCCCTAGAAACCTCATTTCTTTCTTTATCCCTTTAATCACAGAATCATAGAATACCCCGAGTTAGAAGGGACCAACAAGGATCATACAGTCCAACTCCTGGCTGCACTGAGAACTACGTAAAAATTCAACCTCAAGTCTGAGAGCATTGTCCAAATGCTTCTTGAACTCCATGAACCTAGTGCTGTGACCGCTGCCCTGGGGAGTCTATTCCAGTGCCCAAAGAGTCTATTTCAGCACCCTCTCTGAAGAGCCTCTTCCTAATATCCTGTCTGAACTTCCCCTGATACTGCTTCATGAGCAATTGCTTACCTTGCAAGAATGGTTTAAATATAAAAGAAACTCTCAAAACAATCTCTCCAAACTGAGTGACATTTCATCCCCACAAAGAGATGGGCAGATACTGAAGGAAGTTGTAGCCCCACACATTCAGAGGCCAGTTATGAAAGTTTGCTTGCTATGACAGCAGCTGAGAGTCAGTCAGACAACCAGGAAGGATGGGAATTTGGTTATTTGGATGCTGCACAGATTTCCCAGGATTCTCTATCCACTAAACAGATAGCTGCCTCTAGTTTTGCTCCTAGATTTACTTTTCAACAGCTAAAATGTATTAAATGAGTGGTATTCATGGACTGCTTTTAAAGAGTTCACAAAAAGATCTCTAAGAATATCTATCCAGAATTCTTTGAATAAGTTTCTAACAGGGGCCATATATGTATACAAGAGTTTTGTAAGGTTCAACGAATCAAAAAAAAAAAAATTAAAATGCCATGTTAGAATAATGTCCTAAAGAGATTCTTGCACAGCCATTTCTTTGATAAAAAGATAAAAAGGGTGGTGAGACACTGGAACAGGTTGCCCAGAGAAGTCGTTGATGCCCCCTCGCTGGAAGTATTCAAAGCCAGGCTGGATGGGGCTTTGAGCAACCTGGTCTAGTGGGAGGTGTCCTTGCCCATGGCAGGGGGGTTGGAACAAGATGATCTCTAAGGTCCCTTCCAACCTGAACCATTCTATGATTCTATGATTTTCACAGGTCCTACAGTAACATCTAATTAAACTAGATTTAGCAAGCAAGCAATCATGAAAAAAACCTCTTACTTCAAGTGTTCTCCAAAGACAGTAGTTATCCGGTAGAGCGCTGTTTTCAGAGATGCTCTAAGCGCAAATCGTAGTGTTTTGTAGGACGTGTCCACCAGACTTCCTGAGCTCCTAGGAGGTTTGCTAGAAACATGAGGCAGTTTGAAGTGTCTGTCTACAACCTAATTGAGAAAAACAGAGATGAGCTTATTTCATCTGTTCAGTTACATTATAAATGAACTAGCAACTTGTGTATTAAATAAAGCAAAAACACACAAGTTGAGAAATTTCACTAAGACAAAAATATATTGGGGATCAAGTCTCACCATGCATTTTCAGGCCATCAACATGAGCACAGAACTAAGATTTATGAAAGAAGATTCTCTGGTAAGGAGTCTCTGCATAGCAAACACACTGCAGTACAAACCCAATTCTGTCCTGGATTATATCTTGTTTCCTTCAGAAACACGGGAGGCGCTCCCCTCTCCTTCCCCCAATATCTCTTCCTTGGAATATATGACTTACACTGAAGAGCTTTAATAACCTCTAAATTCTTTCCAAGAATCTTCATTAAGGAAGTGTAAAATTATTGTATCACTAAGACATGCGTATCTTCGGAAACAAATCTGCATTTTTTTTAAATACACATTTCCAAACATCAATAATTTGAGTAATGCCTTAGCATTAGAGAAACACCTCTGATCTTATCTCCTGTGATTTGCAAAGCTTCCAAGTGCTCCAGGTTGCACAAGGAATTGCATACTGCCAACTGAAGATGAAGTCCTAGCTATGCTTAAAATATAGGCTATTTGCTGCATCCCTGAAACAAGATGTTTAACTGAGCACTAGGTACCATTTCTTATTAAAATTAAATATTTTGGTAGAAATGCACTTTCTGCTTCTACATTTTAAAGAAGCAGAAAAGTTTTTATTCAGCTGTTTGGCAATGAACATAGTGGCAACCAGTTGTTTTGTTTAGGTTAACTGAAGATGAGAAATCATTTACAGCAGTGACAACTTCAATTTTATGACTGGTCAGCGGAGTCAAAATATAAAGTTAACAAGACTCCTCCTCTCACAAACTTTTTCTGTGGTAAGGAAAAATTAATGTTTTTCACCTCCTGAAGGGTCAGTAAAGTGTTCAAGATAGCTGGCAGCGTAGTCTGAACAACTCCAAATCGGTCTTCAGTAAAGGAGGCTGCTACCAAATGAGACAGACCTTTGGGAGGAAAAGAACTTTGCTATAATTACAGAATTCTTAGCTTCTGAGGCATTAACAAAGATGACATTTTTGCCTGAAGATCCTACTAATGTGGTGGGATTCTTAGGACTTAACTGTCATTTGGCTGCAGTATCCCAGCTTTGGCTTGCTTCAGGACTATATCAGGCACTCGTCTGACAGCTAAGCAATAGCTTTAGTTTCATGACAGGGGAAGAGAGATGATATATAAAATAAATTTTGAAAGAGGATTGGCTCCCTTTTCACTCCTCCGATCAGAACTGTGCCTGACATCAACCAAAAGACAAGAGCTATTTCACAATTCTAGCCATACAGAAACAGTCCCAGATTATTTAAATTTTTGTTCAGTTTGCACAGGAATTTGACTACTCCAACGGGAAATTTGGATTTAGCTTTAAAGCCCTTTTCAACTTATTTGTTTATCATATTAAAAAACATAGCAGCTTAGCTCTCTGGCTCTTGTTAAAACACAAATGATACTTCCACTCTTCTGCAAAACTGGATGTATGATTCCTATCTCCTGACTATATTTCTTGGCTCATCACTTTCAGTCTGACACAGCCTGTCTTATCAGTCCATGAAACATCTAACTCTAGGAAGATGACCAATGTTTGCATAGTCATATCCAATAAAAGATTCTAAAAATACTGCTATTTGCTCTTGACTGTGAGACAAACAAGAAAATCTTGTTGTGCAACCACATACTCACTTATTTTAAATCTCTCTGGATCACCTCTTTCAAATTATTCCTTAATTTACTACTTGAGTGCTTGCCCTCCCTCAATTAACAAAAGTTTTAGACGTTTTTGGAAGAAAACTTGCTGTAAAAAGACATCATAAATTTGTGACTGAAAAAATGTAAAAGTGATGAATGGGTTCACACGGGAGAAAAACAACAGAAATCAAATTCAGGAATCACTGCCTCCATGGAACAAACTAAAAAGATCAGATCTCAAAACTGAAAAGTGAATTAGATCTTTATTCATGTTATATATCTGAAATGCAGTCATATTGTCAAAATAGATTCAAAGATTTCACAGAGACCCAAAAGTCCGGGACTGGACCCTTCTAGCTGTTGTAGTTCTGTGAACCAAAGGAGCAGAAAAGCAGAGAACAGCAATTCCTTACCTTCCAGTGCCCAGATGTGCATTTGGGCATCAGAGAAAAGAGCTTGGATGGAAGCTTCTGGATGCTGAGAAGAAATCGAAGTATTTTGAGTGCACTTTCAACGAGTATCACCAAAGTTGCAGGTTTCAATTAAAGCACTGCGTGTTTCATAGGGTCACGTGACTCTCAAAAAATCTTTAAGGCTGACAAATCTCAGGGATAGCACAGGAAAATCTGATCTTTCAGTAAGAATTATTTTTGGGCAGGAGCTGTCCACAAAGGTACAGATACAACTGGAACTTCCAAAAAAGAAAGTACATTAGCTATCGTTTTCAAGGACTAAATAGGAATGGAGGGGTTATATTGCTTATTTCATGGCCTTGCTTGACTCAGTCTCCATGCCAGCGTAACTGATCAGAAAACACTGCTGTACATGTAAGCACGAATCATTCTCAGGCTCAGAAGAGAACTGCACATAAAAACCATGGCATTTACTTGCAGTAAGCATTTAAATCTATGAAAAACAAGGATCTATAGGAGAGGGGAATTCTGTAAAACTCAAAGGTATTGCTCAATTATGTAAAGAGAAAAACTCAACTGTTTTTCTGTGTAAATACTATACAAGTTTAGGTGTTCAAGTTCACCTGAAAAACAGTACTAATATGAGGATCAATATTTCAGAAGGAGAAATTTGCAAAGATCCAGCTGCCATTTTCCCCACAAAGGAAAACTATAAAGCATTCACTTGGTACATTGGCCAGACAAAAAGTAATTAACTAAACACTAACTTTAACTAGAGGCCACATCATCTAACAAATAGCACGCACAGATAATTGCATTTTTGAGTTCTCAGTTGTGTTTTACTACTACATGATACTTTAAGCAAGTATTCTTATTCTATTTCTTATGCAAGCATAGGATACTCCTGCTACAAATCTCACAGTAAAAACAGCATTGTAATTATGGAAAACCTTAAATTAAAAGAACAAACTTTAGAATCATTATTGTATGTAAAAGATACACAGTGCCACAGCAGATCTCGCATGTTCATGCATTTCTAGACCATGCTGCTCACTCACAAAACACAGGACCATGACTACCTTGCTGAAGAAATATATTATCAGCACCCGTCTTGACAAGAAGTTTTTTATCTGAAAAGAAACAAAAGAACAAAAAATACTGTATTTATCTAAATGTATGTACATACAGTTGAGCCTCCAACTCTACCATCTTTTCACAGCAAAAAGGAATTGGGTGTGGGGGAAAATTTTTTGTTAAGTTATGTAAGTTAACTGGACAAGGAAGTATTCATTGAAAAAAAAAAATGAGAAGTTCTTTCAGGAGGGAGAACACCTAAGCTGTGCTGGCTGTAACCTATGTGCTGCAACTTTTACTCTACCTGTTCTTGCTTGTTCTGAAGCCATGTGTAAATAAAACTTGGCTGTACTGCCTCACTGCCAACTCTTGCAACAGAGAGCACTGGGAAGGATTCATGGTGGGAACCATTCATTTGCAGACCTACAAAAAAAAAAAAATACAATCTCTTCAGAAAATTGGTTGCTGTCACTTTGATCTTAAAGATACAGATCTCTGTTGACATCTACTACATCTGTGACTACAAGGATAAGAACAAGTGCAGTAGAGAAGTCTCGACCTGAGCCTGACGTCCACAGCTTTGGTCCCCTTCGCATGATGTGAGGACTTTGGACTGATCCATGCCAAGGAGAGTTTAAATCCATAAGTCCTGCCTTGCAATTTAAAGCAGGTGAACTGAAAGGTGAACCAATATCAGACCCAGGTGATGTCCTTAAAGGCATCAGGGATGATTTAACCAGGGAAGACATGGCAGCTCTGGGAATGACATGAGACCTCTGTGACTGGAAAGGTGTGTCTTCTGTCACCACAGCTCCTAAGGGGAGAAACACACAGCATGTAAACAAACAGCCTGTCATATATGAAGCAAACAATGGATTTGTTATTTGATTGTTACTTCAACAACTTCTGTATTGTCAGGGTTTTCATTAAAGGACCTGTTCCACCTTGTTCTTGCAAATTGTTTCCACCTTGGTCTTGCAAAGCAGTACACATCAATATGAGCATAAAGTGCTTTGAAAGTTCTTTCCACTTGCTCTTGAACTGATGATGGATCTCTCTGGATTTCCTCCCCTCACTCCCCAGCATTACAATCCACTGGTACATATCAACGTAAAGTGTGTTTTTAGTACTTCTAGTATCAGTGCTAGAAAACAAGACTTTTTAAGGACAGTTCCTAGATAAGGATGGCAATTCTTTCTGATTCTACTTGGTATGTAAGAAAAACACGTCAGCCAAGACATTCCAAGGGAACAGCAGCACTAGAAGAAATTCACCTATGACATGTCAGCAATCCGTCGCTGTTCCCAGCACAGGAGTACACTTGTGTCCAAGGCACTGACTGCTAAGGGATTTGGTTACCTGGCAGCCCTTGTGCTAACACAGCTCTGCTGCCAGGAATGATGCCTAAGTCTGGCATGTGAAACACCTGAACTGCCTGCCAGCTGCACGCAGCTCAAGGATCAAACTGGCTTTTATTTTTCTACCATGATACTCAGTGAACCACATGAACATATTCAAAGTCCTTATAACAACAAAACCAGAACTAATTTTGCTATCTTACGCTAAAAGAAAGAGTGACTACACAAGTTACAAAGCATCTCTTGGCAATAATAATAATAATAATGTAATAATTAGACTTTCTTAATTCATGCAAGCGTGGAAAAATAGACCGCATTGAATGTAACGTCATGCAAAGTAAACCAAGAAAACCCAAGAAAGCACACTCTTTCAAAGCTTTCCATTTATTTTGGGGTTATTACAAGAAGACTAGGAGAAATGAAATGCAGGGTGGGACTTGCTTTTCGAATGTTTCCATTTATTTGCAGAAAACCCCATAACTCATTTTTCCATGCAACTTAATTCAGACTAACGTACCTATGTAACCTACTGGCATCCCCGTGTTTTACAGACTACTAAGATTTCCTCACATACCCGGAGTCTGCGGAGACACTTTCATCTCTCCTGCTTGCTGCTTTGCTCTCCCATTTGCTGCTGCAGCCTCCTGGTGTGCGATCAGCCTCTGGGTCAGATCAGTCAGAAGGCTCAAACACTCCCTTGATATCGCAGTCCAGTTGTGTGGGTGCCCACCTAGCAGCATGCACATAAAAGAGAAATGCAGTAGCTATGTTTGAGCTTGATGTTATCCTCCTACTATTCTAACAGTGCACATTTGCTCTCAGCATAAGCTCCAAAGATGGTAGTACCATTCCATTTCTAAAAAGCCACACTGCATTTTCACTGTAACAGTTTATTCACACTGAAAGGAAGATGAAAACATGGACAGATTCTATCCTACTGTCCATTAGTAACTCTAAGAGAGTTGGGTGAAACCCATTAACCAAGTGGGAAACAAGCAGTTTGGTCCATCAGATTTGAAATCTACTAAACAACAAACATGAACAAAGTGGTATCAACAGTGATGGTAAACAGTTTTGAAGTTGTGCAAACATTAGAAATCCTGATGAGGTGCAACAAAAAGTTTCTGAAGGCTTCTAGGCAGTTTCAATTGCCCTTCTCTGCCATATCTCTGTACACAGCAATAGGCTTGTATTCTAACTGGAATCACAGCCATTGTTTGCTTTCACAAATCCAGTGGTGGCTCACTATTTATGCTCAATTTAATCTCACATCTGAACGTTAGGCTTACATACACATCTGTTGGATTATTCAGTTGGGATTATTTGATAGGTGATGCTTTCAATACTTTAAGGCCTATGTTTCCTCATGGTTGTCATTTAAAAAAAAACAACAGGAACCAATATTTATTGAGTTGAGAAGATGAAACTATATGAATACAGATAATTAAGTATCCTCTGGAAAAGGCATCACAGGGATACTTTTACTTATAAGGCCTTACAATTTACATAGCATGCATCGCAGCATTAAAAAGTTGACTCAGCAAAGCATTTGGCTAACATTTAAAAAAAAAAAAAAAAAGAATCAACATGAGACAGCTTTTACCTGGCTGGCTAAGGCTAAAGACTTCCTGACGTCGAGCAGGAGAATACTGGGAAAGCAACATCAAGTCTTGTAAGGCTAGAAACTGCAAAGAAAGGAAACTGTTTTAGCACATGCGAAGTCCAAGGGGGTTCCTTAAAAACTGTAGTGATCCATGCAAATGCAACTGCTAACAAAGACTAAATTTTACACAGGTGAAAGCAAGTCACGTGACAGGACAAAAAAAGATAAAAAGTATGCTATCCTTTAATTTTACTTTAACAACTAACAACTCTGAAAGAAAGAGCTCAAGTCCAAAGAACAAACTGTTTTTGCAAGCCAGAGCTCATCTGCAGCGTACCATACAGCACAAAACCTAATACTGCTTTTTCACACAATTAAGTAATTAACGTGTCAGACCAATGATACCTAGATTTCCCTCACTATGCCAGGACCCAATTATAAATTAGGTACTTCAGTCTAATTTATAATCTCAGCAGTTACTAACTGTGCTGTGCTTGATTCTTCCCCACAGATCCTTTGATAATGCAACAAAGCTTAAAACAGGATTGAAATGAATTGCAGCCTATTACGCCTCCAGTCTTATCAGACTAACCATTAAATACGGATCTTCCTTGTGCTGGAGAATAGTGTTATCTACATCATACTCTTCATAGGAGGTCTTCAATTTTTTATACTATAACCAGTAAATTCCATCAATGTCTACCACTGCCAGACCAAAATTACTCTCTTTTAGTCACAGATTTTAAGTGACTTTTGTATTATTGCTTTTTGGAGAAAAAAGCCCACAAACACAACCTCAATTCCCAGCATAAATATGGAAATTAAAAAGTAATTTCAGGACAGAACACCTGTAAGAACTCAAATACAAGCAGCAGGGGCAAAGTGTTAAGAGTATGCAAAGCTCTGACAAAACACCTTGCTTACTGAAGTTGAAAGATGTAAAAAAACCACAAGTGTCACTAACCTTTTGTTCTAGCATCAGTACAAACTAAATTGTTGCAGACATACATCTCCCCTCTTAACCAGTGTCTTCAGCCTAAGAGTAGCACAGCACAGTGAGCACCAGCAGATGTCACTACTAGACAAGTTATCACCAGTAAGCATAACTGCCTTGCTGAGCATTTTGAGGCAGCTTTTAAAGAGCCAGCACCATGGGTAAACCAGCTGCTGAACAGCACGGGATGGTTTGAGAATCATCCTCCCAGCACGCATCTAGCTGGGAGATGGTAAAAATCCCATTACCTTTATGATGAGGGGAGGGTTGCTGTTTAAGATTTTAGGCAGGCATTGGTCTGTCTCCTCAGCAAAAGTTGGCTGAACAGGAAAATGATGTGTCTAAATATAAAGATCAGAAGTTGCATTATACAGAGCAAAACAAATAAACACTTATGAAAGATCACACCTGAGCTGTTATTTGCCAGAGGAAGGATGAACTACAAAAGCACATACCCAACTGCATCAACTTACTGTAAACTAGCTTGAAATTTCTAACAGAAACACAACAACAAAAGGTTACTCCTTACATTTAAAAGGATTTACAAGTCTTAGAAAATCCAGCTACCTTTATCTTGAAATACTTTCCATGTACTCATACAGTTAGGAGCATTGTATCATTACGGCAGAAATCTAACTGCATGCCTGGGAGAAAATCTAGTGAAATCACACCCACAAATACCTGCACTGTAATGTCTGTCTTTAACAATGTAACCAAACCAGTGAAAAACTGAGGGGTTCTTTTATCAAATAATGATTTTTAGAATTCTTCTCCTACTCTGTTTCACTGATAAACTAAGAAATTCTTAGTCATCATGACATTCATATCCTGTGCTTTAACAGAATTTGTTTCTGATCTTGTGGCTACAATGTTTAAAACAGAAATAACAGTGCTTAAATTGTATCAAATATTGTATCTTCTTAATATTACTTAACATGAATCAGTTTAGGCACAAACATGTTTGTTTGACAGTCCTGCCACTGAATTGGTATTACACATAATCACTTCTTTTCTCCTCCCTAAATGCAAAATTGAAACTTAATAGCAACTCTTTCAGAGGGTTAATAAAGTAACTCTGTGGAACTGATTTAAGTTTACAAATTCTTTTCAGTTAACAGGGAGCAACTGTCTGCAAACAGCTCTGAAAGTGTTCCAGCTCATCAAAAAAATTCAGGTGGATATGCATCTCTTTTGTTCAACAGACAAAAGGGCAACATCCATTTTATACGTTCACAACTGGATGCTTCTTTTCTCTTCCATACATTTACAAGCAATACAATCACCAGTGAGTGATGGTGTCCACTGTCACTTCAGCTGTTACCCTTTGAAATAGGTTGTTTACACCTCAGAGCTTTGTTTCAGCTGTCTACAGATTGACACATACTACATCAGTTACACTCAACTCATTGTTACTTTAAAAAAAAAAAAGTAGTAACAATAAACAGAGACTTTTAAAATTAAAGCTAATACCCCAAGAAGCATCAGGCATCCTTTCATCCCTTAGGAGTGCTTCTCAATAGTGCATCAGCCCAAGATCTAAACCTCACTTGTTTTCCTATTAATATGCAATCCAATAAAGTTTAAAAAAGAAAAAATCAAGTCTGATGAACATTTTTTTCCTCTGCATTCTTACAAAGAAATATCTGGATTAGCAAAAGATCATTTTGCTAATTCTATGATGGCAAGACTTCCTCCTCCTCTCCACTGCCCCCTACTTTCCCCACCCCCAAGATCATGGTCTCAGATTTATTCTAATGCAATTCATTATATATTTAAATGGTCTTTTTTTAGCCATATTAATTTGTAACAGTGATTGAATGAAAAAGCAAAAACGTATTAATTCCCAAGATTGCTTGAAGTCTATTTTACTACTGCAGCCTGAATTCTATTAACATGTCTCTGCGTTGCAAAACTGCGTATGCTGATGCCTTGCTGAAATTTGAAATTTCCAGAGCTCAGCTTGCAGAACATTGGCTGCCTTTTGTTATCTTTTCTATTGAGAAATTGGATTAAAATATACAGTTTCTGGATATTATCTTCCAAAGTAACCTGAAGGTGTTTGGGTCCTGCCACACTCAAATACAAAATCATTACATAGGAACACAGGCAGACACCAAACTGTTAAACTTTGCAGGCCCATAGGATCCTGTGCTGGCACAGCTGTCTTTACACCCAAAGAGGACAAAGAACACTGTGCCAAGTCCATGAAGTATGAAGCAGTTCTTTGTTCGGCTGGTCCCAATGGCATCTGTATGGACTTAGTATCAGACATATGAACAGGAAAAGGGGAATGTAGAAACAGAGATAGAGGAATAAGATGGGGAAGTAACACAGCACTGAGGTAAACATTCATTCTGTGACCAGCACAGGCTTCTCTTGCTACAGGGAGAAGAAGAGAAGGACAGTTGACCCCTAGGTCTCTCTCAGCTGTTCAGGTATTGTATATCACCTATGATGTGTACTTAAAAAGTCTGAGAATTCATAATAATTCCTAGTAGAACTGCTTTTGAAAAGAAAGTATTATCTGTGAAACACTGTTATACCTTCAGCATTGTCACCAAGTACTAACCTCTGTAGCATAGATCTTGAAGAATAACCACGCGATGTACCAGGTAATCAGAAGAAACACACCAGATAACCAGGCATGGTAAAACAAGGACAGATCCAGCAAGCCAGTCAGAGTGTCAAGAGGATGCAATTTACTGCAGATAAATCAACCAAGAAGTATTTTTTATTATGGAAGACATCTACAGCAAGTTTTTTTTGTTGTTGGTTTTCTTTTCCAAAAAAAAGTTTCTTAGAGATGTTATGAGATCCCATTTCTTCAATATTCCAGTAACCATGATTAGATGAAATTAAAGTAACATGAAATAAATAACAGCAATCACAAATTTAGTCAATTAAGGAATCAAGAGCTCCAGCTTCCCTGTTTTAAGGGAAATTATAGCCATATATTTAAAAATAAGAACACTCTAAAAGCACAGAATCAGATGAAACACACACATGAGATTTGGAGCGAGCAACATTTGTAGTATTTTTACAGAAATTAAGGAAATCAAAGAGGGTTTCTTATTTTCTATCTACAAGGTGGCTCCTAGCAGGGGGTGCTGTCTCTTGGGATTTATTTCAGAAGCCTCCAATGCTTCCCTTGCTCTGCACTGGGAGGAGAGGAACAGAGTCCTACTGCACACCAAGAACCAGTTGCTCAGCTGGACTACCTTAGCAAAGAGAGCTGCTGGCAATGTTTTCCTGCAAGTTTTCAGCACAAGGTACTACCCACCTGTCTATACGAAGATCCATTGTGGTACTTATCCACATCTTTGGGATATAACCTAGGGGATGAAAAAAAAAAAACACTGAAACAAAGCACAGCCAAACACATTCACAAAAGGTCAAAAAGAAGATCAAAGTAGAACGCATATACAGAGACAGAGAATGGCCTTGTAACGTGTGTGCGTGAGAAAAACTGCCTTTGGGTTTTCTCTGTTTTGTTTCTTGAAAAGTAGGAACAAGAGAATGAAAAAAAGGCTTCAGGACAGCAACTACACAGAGAGAAATACTGATCTCATATTGAGTTTTATTGCTAGCTTCTCAGCGTTAGAATATTTCTGTTTCTTTTGTAACAAAAGAAGATTAATACTAATTTAGAATTAAATTTTCACCACGGCTCAGATAGCAGAAGAGTGCTTTTAAAGACATAGTGGAAACCAATATTGAGGCACTATGCTTGTAATTTATCCCCATTGTAAAGTGGAAATAATTATAGCATGGTTTTAAATCATTTAGGAGTATAACTACAACCATAACACAAAGAATTTGAGGGTGAAAAATAGCATGAAATGCCTGACTGACTAAAGCAAAGTTTTCATACCACAGGGATTCAAAACTCAGAGAACTACAGGTGCACTTACCAAAGAAGTAATACACAACACAGAAGTTCCTAACCAAATACAGCGATTCCACACAACTGTGCTTAACAAGGAGAGGCAAAGATCTTCTGAACCGTAAGTACTTGTATTGCTAAAAACAAAAGCAATAGTTTAATATTCTGCATTCAGAACAAACTGATGAAATGGTTAAAGAAAAAAATAAAAAAAAAGACTACTTAAAAACCTGTGGTCTACACAAATTAAAAATAATTAGGTTAAGGTAATTCAAGATGTTATGCCTACTGCTTCCTATTTCTGCCATTTTATATTCATCTCTAGTTTTCATCCCTTTTTTGTAGCAGTATGAAAATGGAGGAAAGGGAAAGCTGACTGTATACAATATGAAACAAAAATAATAGAAAAGTTGTTTAATGCCAAACAAAAAACACACACACACACAAGAAGGGTACATTTAATCTACTAGATTTCAGTTAGACTAACAAGTGTTCCACTAAAATACAGGGAAAATTCAGACAAGTGTGAGTTACATTGTCAGAAATCCTCCAAGCAACAAAAAGTATAATACTGATGCCTTCCTCCATACGAACAAATTACACCTTTCTGAAAGAACAAAGCAACCTGCCTGACACTGCACACAAATGACACCAAAGCAATTTTATTTTTTACTTGGCTAAGTTGCATATAAAAAAAGGAATTAACATTATTTGAGTAATATTAAAGACGTTGACTACAACATTGCTAAAATGATACTTGATTTGCTTTATGTTAAACTGAACGGGTCACAGACTGAATTAAATATTTTTGATTAATACAATCAACTTTGTTTAAAGACACACTTTGCCAAATCTGTAGGACTTTGTAAATCCTGGAAACATGCAAAGTCTGGGGCTGCTGTGAGGCTGCAGGAACAGAAGCAATGTTTCTGAGATGACATTTCACGAGCCACCCCTCACCACCTCTCACTGGCAGATTTCTGCAGAACTGCTAGAGCCCCCTCCAAAGGGCTATTATAAGGTATTGCAGTTTCATAGTAGTATACATATGAATTAGCTTTGGATGCTGAGTTTAAGCATAACTCAGTATGCTAATTAGATTTTAAAGAATCTGGTACTCCATCACAACTGATACGTTTATGTTTTTTTCTTTTTTAACAATAATAAAAAAACCCTCAGGATTTTCAGCTTTATGAACATCTGCTGTCAGTTCCTGAAGTTAATAACCAGTCTGTGTACATTGACTCTTTCCTGCAGTTCACTTTCTGCAAGTCCACCTTAGCCAGCTTTTAACATGCAATAGAAGGGGTTCAGCACTCTAAACTTGTGCATTCATTTGAAAGAGGCTGAGCAGGACAAAGGAAGGTGAACACTACTGGCCCTGAAGCACATACTCAGCATTAACCTATCAGTAAAAACTTGCTGACAGACAGCTGTCTGGTATGAATACAGCTGGTACTGCCATATTCAAAAATACAAACAATCAAGGCTTTTTTTTTTTTTTTTTTAAGTATTGTTTTGCTTAAATGTCTTTCTGCAAAAGTGTATCAAACCTCTTACCTGTATGATTGGGAAGGGCAAATAATTCATATTGTTAATAAGATATAACAGACTGTAACAGTATCCCATGAAAGCTCCAGAAAGCAGAAAAAAGAGGTGGTATTCATTTAGGCACATCTGAGGAACAGCATCATCTAGGCTAAAATAGAGAACTTAACATTAATTAAGAGGCTTTTTTCAAAAGTTATTCTAGCCTTTGGAATCCAGATCAGAAGTAGTTCCCTTTTACTCTCCTGATCAGTACATGTGATGATATCTCAGCACACACAACTCCCATTACTTATTTCTGTAATGAACAGGTGAGGATGCTTCTGATATTCAGTAAGCATGGCACATCCACCAGACAATGAGCTCAAGCAACAATCAGACTGTCACTATTCAGCTTTCCATCAACAATCCCGACAATTCTTTTTTTCTGGGTTTCTGGCCCAGTTATTTCCCTACGTGTTGTAATGTTTATAAATCAGGGCATTTCCCAGCCTTTATTAAGGAATATCAACACATACTTGCCTGTTATTGATAGTGCTTCCATTTTAGCCTTCTGCTTAAAAAAAGGCCACCAGAAAATACCCTTACAACAAAAGCTCTTCGTGTAACTTACTCTTAACACACAAAATAATTACCTTTCTGAAATCGTGCAGGGCACAGCAAGAAATTGGAACTTCCCTTTTGTCATCACTGCAGCACACCAAGCAACCAACATCCCCAGGACAGCATGAACAACTGAATGGATAACTTGCTGAGGGTGAATCATTTTTCCTATGAGTGCTAGTCGAGAGCATGGTATCGATGGCACAACTGGAAACAAAAGCCAAAAAGTGAATTTTCATTTGCTATTAATAAAACTCTTCATTTGAAAGAAATGCCATTGGCACCAAAGAATTTTTCAACTGAAACCAGTCACTACGTAAAGAAATCAATGAAGCAGCTCAGAGGGTCTTCGCCATGAAGCAAGCAGGAATCTAGAACACCTCTCCTGTCACTGTTGGAGTCCCCCTCTGACTCAAATCCACTGTCTTCATGTCCTCCCTTTGTCACTGCAGTAGCGATTAAATGCAAACTGCTACCTCTACTTAAAAATAACATTTGAGTATGTTTTGTATTAATTCAAAAGGAAATTCGAGTGGTAACCACACCTCTCTCCAATAAACACGGATCCAATTTATAATTGGGTACCACAACCATTTCAGGAACACATGCAACCCACCTGCATAAAATTCAACGTTGAAGATGCTTATTACCAGTATCACCACAGACATGAGAAGGATGCAGAAGATGACATACGAGGAATATAAATCATTGAAAGAATCTAAAATAAAAGAAAAAAAAAACAAATTACAGCTCAGAAAATTGTAGTAACAAAACAGAAACACAAAGTAACAGCAGTGAGCACTAACCCACTGAACAAGCAACATTCAATGGACCTTAGGGTCATACTGGATCTGCCCCACCATATGGAATTACTGAATAAAAGTATATTAAGGTTTCATTAAAAAAAAAAAAAAAACTTTTACATCCTTTTGTCCTGGTTTCAGCTGGGACAGAGTTGATTTTCTTCATAGTGCCTGGCAGGACGCGATGTTTTGGCTTTAAGAGAAAAACAACGTTGAGCACACACCGATGCTGTAGTTGTTGCTGAGCAGCGCTGCACAGTCAAGGACATTTCAGTTTCTCAGCTTCTTGTACTGCCAGCGAGGGGCTGGGGGGCACAAGGAGCTGGGAGGGGACAGAAGCAGGACAGCCAACCTAAACTGGCCAAAGGGATATTCCATACCATATGGCATCATGTGAAAAAAAACTTGAAAATGGATAGGGAAGTGGCCAGGGGCTGCCACTGCTCGGGGACTGGCTGGGCATTGGTCAGCGGTGGTGAACTATTGCTTTGTGCAGCACTTGTTTTGTAAGTGCACGTATTTTATCATTACTATTATTTCTCTCCTCCTTTTCTGTTTTAGTTCTTATCTCAACCTGTGAGTTCTACTTTTTTCTTCCCCTCCTCCCCCCCAGTTCTGTCCCCTGCCCCACCAGGATGCAGAGGGAAAAGGAATGAAGAGCTCTGTGGGGTTGAGCTGCCTGCTGAGCTAAATCACAGCATTAAAAATATATATATATACTCTCATACCCTTATAAATGGTTTTCTTGTAGGTGAACACTCAAAATTTCATTTAGAAAAAAAAAAGTTAATTTAACCACGGTTGAAGTTGGAGAGCTTCCCTTTGTTTAACAAAAGCTGAAGCGACACAATCATAGCAGGAAGATAAGGAATCCCTGACAGATAAACTGGTTTTGTTTGGTTGTCTCTCAGGATTCTGCACTTTCAGAGGGAAACTGAAAGGCAGGCTCTGCCTCCAGCAGCCCCAGCTCACAGGGACAGAGCTCCTCACCTCTGTGTGCACTCGGTGGAAGCACACAAAAGTCAACCCCGCCTCCCTGACACGAGGCAGCTTTACTGCTCCTTCTGATGTGAAGCCAACTGCAAAAACAAAGCCCTGCAAAGGCAGAGCTCAGGGACAGCTCTTACCTGCAGCTCTGCAGGCTGGCAGCCTCGCAACCCAGAGTTGTGTGGAATATCTCGTTTTTAAAGCTTCAAAGAAGCCGGCAGGCTCTTTCAGGAATTCCACCCAGAACCTACAGCTGGGGGGAACCGAAGCTCCTCCTCACACAGCAGTGCCGGCATGGGGCAGGGACGGTGCTCAGTGCAGAACCCACGCACAGCACCAGGCCTTGTTCCCTGGGATTTCACTGCCGGGAGCTCACAGCAGCCATTCCCAACCGGAGGGGCCGCGGCTGCCGTGGCCGTAAGGAACACAGCAACGTACCCGCAGAGCCCGCACAGAGCAGCGGGACAACAACACCAGGGCAACGCCTGCCCCCCCCCGCAGAGCGGGCCCAGCACACTGAGAGGGGACAGCCACACGGCCCGGGGGAGAAGGACGAGAAGGAGGAGGCACGTACCCGCCAGCCAGCGCAGCGGCCGCAGCGGCCGGACGCCGCTCAGCACGACGAAGGCCGCGGTGCAGACGGGCAGCAGCAGCACGGACCAGGCGACGGCGGCCGCCAGCCTCCAGCCCAGCACCTGAGAGAGAAGCGGCGTAAGGGGAAGAACCTGTGTGAAGGGGAGGGGGCCGTGAGGGAGGGGCCGCGCTCACCTGGCGGAGCAGGGCCCGCTGCCGCCCCGCCGCCGCCGCCTCCATGCCGGGCCCGGCGCCGTTCAAAGTCTCCGCCGCTCAACGGCCGCTTCCGCTACGCCACTTCCGGCGCAGCACGGCGGGAAGCCCTGGGGCAGCCAATGGGAGACGCGCGCCGCCCGCTGTCCCCGCCCACCCCCTGAGGACTGCAAGTCCCGGCGTGCCCCGCGCGGGGCGGGCGCTGAGGAAATAACGACGCCCGTCACTGCCACATCGCTTTATTGGGGCGCGCACAGCGCTGACACCGCGGCCACCACACGGCACCGGGAGCTGCGGCCGCCCCGACGCGGCCTGCGAGCTCGGGGGACACGCAGGGCCTTCTTCCACAAAACCTCGCCCCGTTCTTCAGTGAAAAAATAAAGTTATGGTACAGGCGGAGAAACAGCGAGATCTGAAAGAGACAGAGAATGTGTCACAGACACCAGGGTGGAGACCCAGTTTGCTTCTAACATGAAAAGCAACGGGAAAATACAAGAATATCTGATTATCAAGCTCAACTTCCATGATATCATGGAGTCGAGCTTCATCATCAGTAATAAATACACTAATATTAATAAATACTTATTAGAAAGGATTAAAGGGAAAAATATCTTAGGAATGACTAGGGGGACTGAGAGGATTAATTAAGCACGTGTTATTTAAGTGTTCCTTTGCCAACAGTGAACCTCAAAGAGAGGAACGGTGGCTTGTCTTCCTCAGTCTTTCACGCTTGTATAGCTGTATTTCAAATTACAGCTGAAGAAACGCCAATGGATGGTATTTACCCATCGTTGGGTTGGGCAGAACTCGTGTTCAGCCCTTCCCCACGCACCCACAGCAGCAGGGAAGGAGATTCACCATCTCCGTGCCCCTGCCCACAGGACTGTGCTTTCAGATGTTCACATCAGAAATCCATGCTCTTACCTTGTTTACTTAACTTTCGTTACCAGTGTTGTTCCATTGTGAGCAGGGACGATAGGTGCAGGGAAATCCACTTCTGGGGCATCAAAGAAGTAGGCCTGGGTTATTGCCAAGGAGAAAAAAAAAAAGTTAGAAAGAAACATGTTCTGACTTGTCAGCTCCTGTTGGGTGTTGCCACATCCACTGTCCATTTGGTGCCAACAGCACAGTGTTGAGACAGCACATTTGGATCTTTTCTGAGTGTTTCTATCTAGCAAGTTTATGTTTTCACAGACAGAACTCAGAGGAATGTGATAAATACTGAACATTCAACCATTTTAAACGATTAACTGAGCAGAGTACTTGTTGGAACAATCTGTGACTGGATACAATAAGATTAATGCTTTTTTGACACTACAGTGAATTCCAGGCAAAAATTCCATTTTCTGAGTAATTTTGGGCTGAAGACATATTCATCATTGAGTTTATTACTGGCACTGTCAAAGTCAGGTTGGCATCAATCTCTGCTGTTTGAAATAATGAGAGGTTTTCCTTCAGAGGTTTTTCAGCAGTACTTTTTGTTTCTTGATTTCTGAAGATTGTCCAGCAGCCTCCTTCCCCGCGCTGTACCACGCTGCGAGACCCAGGCCCTGACAGGTCAGGGAGAAGAGGGGGTGACGTACCAAGCAGCCGACAGACAGCAGGGCGTGAAGCAGGACGATGGTCCCCACGGTGGCCAGTGCAATCCTCCGGTTGTCGTCTCTGACCGCAGGCCAGAAGGTCATCACCAGCACAGAGCCCGAAAGGCACAGGGAGAACATCATCAGGACCCAGCGCACCACTTTTTGTGGAATAATCCATAAGATCTGTCGGGGAGCAAAACGATTGTCAAAGAGACTGTGTGAAACAGGGATTCATTTATTTCATGTTCTCTGACACCACTTCCAGCCAATTTGCAATCAAATTTACCGCATGCCTCATTTGAGGAAATAGCAACAGCAGCCACAGCAGCAAGGAGCTTTACCCCTGCGCGTGACAAGTTCACGTTCCCCCAGTTCTGGGACTGCCCCTTGTCAGAGCAGTCCAGAATGCTCCTGGCCAGGGAAACTCATCCTCGGAGCCTGCCCACCAGCACTGCCCCCACACACATCCACACGTGCAGCCTTGGAGGACACAGCCCAATTCCCAGCCTTGCCAGGAGCACCCTCACTTAGATTTGCTGCCTCTGGGGGAATGACCTGTCCTACGCTTTCCTGGGACACACAAGACCTCTTTCTTTAAGCTAGACAAGCTTGAACAAAAACCTTTACTTTTAGCCAAGCAGAACAAGCAAAAGATTTGTCCATTCCCCAGGATTTTGATTAACAATCCCATCAGAAATAGCATTTTTTTTTTAACTGGGACCTTTTTGCAGGGCATGTAATAGAGACACTCTTTGGGCCATACGTACCGCTGTGGGAATATAGATGAAGAGGGAGTAGCCATATACACACACTATCTCCAGGAATGAGTAGGAGACAATGTTCATCACTTTACTGTTCCTCCACATCAGGAATCCCCAGACAGCGAGGGGAACGAGCCAAGCGTACGCATAGATCGTCGTCGCTGCTATGGACACTGTGGAGATGTCAGAAGATTTAACATTGTTGGAACACCAGCCAGAATCAAATGTATAGAAGCATTTAGCCTGAAAGCTAGAGAGCTTCCTTTGAAATTACTTTCAAAATATAAAGCATGAATTATTAATAAATTGAGCATTTTGCATTTGTATCCGCTTTGCATCCAGTACTTTGCCAGCATGTCAAGTTAATTTAAAAGTAAAGACTCCAGAAACTGTCACCTCACTATTTTCAATTTCTTTATTATGCCTGGGTATAAAATACTGTCATTTTCAGTGTGAAAAGAAGAGCCACGCAGGAAAGAAAATTTCAGTTAAAAATAGGAATTCAGCTACTAACAGATACTGAAAAATAAGAATAGAATGCAGACATGAGTGTCAAATCCAACACTATCCAAGTGACTGGATTCCCAGAGGGCAGTTATGTTCTTCTGAAGGGACAGCAGTGTCCTTCAAACTCTGAGAACAGGCACAGGTAATTGGCTCCTGAGTCTGCCACGCCACAGTCAACAAAAGCACCACAGTGGCCACTGCTGGGCTTACGCTCTCTGTGGAAATGAGCACTCGCTAAAGCTAGAAAAATAACTTCTAATTACTCCTGTCTGCTCTTCTAAAACTCTGCTTTGTAAATACTTCATGCTCCCTAGAGGCAGGGTTCTGCCAGTTATAGCCCACTTTAAATGCTTATTTTGCCATCTCTAAAAATTTACAGAAAGCAGCCAATCAAAAAGACCACTACATCAAAGCTACAGCCTGCTTTTGCATCACTGCACTAGCAGTAAACCCAACAAACAAGCACACGAAAACAAAGAAGCCCTCTCCAGGACTGTATCAAATGCTTACAAACCTTTCCTGAACTCGGGCACGTAGTGGTAGGTTGGCCTGCCCAGATGGATGAAGAAATTTGAGAGATTGCCACTAACAGCAATGGCAAAGACAAGCGTAGCACATATCCAAAAGGGACCTGAAAAGGAAACACAAGGTCAATAACAATTCCTCTGCCCTCTTAACATTTAAGGAGAGCGAGTGGAAGAATACCAACTTGAAACATTTAGCACCGAAGAGAACTTGTCACACCTCACACCTACCGTAGAGGTCGGGGTTGCTGCGGATGTACAGCCTCACAAAGTTCCTCCCTGGCACCGGGAAAACCGAACCTTTGATTCTGTCCAGGACCTATGAAAACACAGATTTGTCTGCTTGAAAATGACAAAAGGAAAAACGCTTTATGTCTGGATAAGGCATGGCTCAAACAACAGCTCTCCTCTGGAGTGGAGTACTAACCTGGTAAGTGTCCACATCGAAGAAGGTCTGGTAGTACTCGAACGTCCAGAACGGGGCACTTTTCTTCTGTCCTGCCAGCAGCTGCGTGGTGGGAAAGACAGCATGGAGAACATTACAAGCATGCAGTGTATAAACCACTGGTTCATTCACAGATCAGTTACATGATTTCTCTACCTAGACAGAAAACAAAATTAACAGGGCAATAAATACCTGTTGGTGCTTACTGCGAACTATTTAACATTTTCCCTTTCTCCTCCAATATTTGGCAGCAGCAGCTGGTTTCCTACCTCCCTGCAGGCAGAGCAGTGGCCTGGTGTTCTGAAGAGCAGCGAGGTGCCACCTTCTGACACATCCCTTACAACGTGTCTCCATCTTCACCACCGGCTCCCTCGCCCTCCCTGAGGGCTGCGTTAGCAGAGCCCTCAGACCAGCCCTGCACGTTTCAAAGCCCTTGGGCCAGAGGCACCAACCCCACAGCCTGTGATGGAGGAGGAGCAGAGCTTTAAGTCACACAGCGTGAATGCCCGGTGTCCACTGCAGCTGTGTACAGGTGTGTACAGGTGCGTGGCTGCTGCCGTAAGGGCATTACCTCAGTTTTATCGGAGTCGTCGGTCCCCAGCAGCTCATCGTCCTCCTCCCTGCCCGGCTCCTGCCGCCGCCCGTGCTGCTTCTGGCGGGGCTCGGCCGGCTCCTCGATGCTTATGGTGGTGGCGTCAGGGTTCGCTGCAAGCAAAGTAGCTGCATCGTCAAATTCTGCAAACGAGCAGTGACAAGAGAGGCGGTGACCGAGGGCCCGGCGTGCCTTCCCGAGCCGAACCGTTCCTGAGCTACCAGCACCCCAGGCCGCCTCTCCCGCCGCCCTGCCCGCTGCGCCGGAGCCCAACGGACGGACCCGCCCCGCGCTCACCTCGGAACTTGAGCTCGTCCGCCGCCGCCATGGACCCGCCGGGCCCGAGGCCTCCGCCACCTGGAAGCAGTCGCGGCGCTGGGCGGGGGCCGGGCACACGCAGCGCTGTCACCAGGCCGCCTGCGCGGCCCCGCACCTCCAACCGCCCCCAGCCGCGGCCGCTCCGCGCCCTTAAAGACGCAGCGGGAGCCGCGCCGCGACAGCCAATCAGCAGCGCCGCTGTTCGTTTCTCCCGCCCCCAACGCTCAGGCTGGAAAGGAACCCGCTGGCGTAATGCGCGGAGGCGGCCAATCAGAAGCGCCAGAGCGCTTCCTCTCCTGCTTCCGCCCGCCCCCTTAAAGGGCCCGCGGCCCCTCTCATAGCGCTGCCCGCCCCCCTCGCTGCGCTCGCCCCAGCGTCCTGAGCGCTGCTGAGGCTGTGCCAGGAAGGGGTTAAAGGCTGCTGCATCTGTGTAGTACATGCGTACGGACACAAAGGTGGAGGTTAGATAGATATAAGAACGTAAATCAATATTATCCTAAACATTTCAATGCATCATAAACAAAAATCTATAAAACAAATGGATAAAGTATACAATATAAAATACATACATGTGTGCATATATAACTTCATATATACACTGTATATATGTCTACATATATCTTTATGTCTCTCTATATGTATCTTTATATGTCTACAGGTATCTATATACAGAAATATATCTGGTGTTATATATGTATATTAAATATTTTGTATATATGAAGTTCCCAAATGTAAACGTGCAAGCACCGAGCTCCACACACCGAGCCCAGACCCTCGGGTCCTGTTAACCCCATTCTTACTTAGAATCTGGGAAAACATCCCAATGGGGCCCCTCTCGCTGGCAGCAGACACATCACAGAAACCAACATCAGTTGGTGTCCACGCAGAGGGGAAGGGTGAGAGGCAAGGCAGACATCTGGCCCAGCACGTGAACGCTCTCCTCCCCACCCCGCTACCTTTGCCCCTGCTGCCTCGCTGCGGTCCCGCTGCAGCAGCCAGACCCCCTCCAGCACCATGCCCAGCATCGGGGTGCTCCTGCAGAAGCTCCTCATCCTTTTGCACGTCACTCTGTCCGTTGTTGTTGGCAAAACCATGATGGTACTGTTCCCCGACACCACGAAAAGATACATCCTAAAGCTGGGCGAAAAGAGCAGAATGAATCAGAACCCAAAGTTCCGCTACGAGAACTGGGGTCCGACCTTCTTCAGCTTCCAGTATTTCCTCTTTGTGCTGAGAGTGAAGTGGAAGAGGCTGGAGGACAAAGCCTACGAGGGACACCCTGCTCCCAACACGCCGGTGGTGACCCTCAGCGGGGAGGTGCGGCACCTCTTCGACTTCATGCGAGGTCAGTGAAACATCCCTGTAAAGGGTTTTGGGGTGGTAAAATGATAAACGAGCACAAGAGGCTGCCGAGGGGACAGGGACAAGCAGCGAAGGTGCTGTGTCTTTGCCATCACACGAATGCTGTTAGCCTGGTCTGCTGTCAGCCACCCTCAGCTGTCTGCCTCTTCATTTTCTAAAGTTCATTGTCCTGGATACGCTATCCCTGCAAACCTCTTGCAAAAGCTGTCCCTACCTAGAAATACTGAAAGCTAAGAGAATGATTTGTTTTAGGGAGAGAAGAGCCAGAGCCACATGCAGTGAGTCACGACTGCTGGCTGTCATTGCCTGCACGCACAGAAAGTCCCTCACCAGCTCCAAAAGCCAGGCTAAAGCCTAGAAAGCACACAGTGTTTCTGCAGATCTAAAGCAGCTAGAAACGAAGCAGAAGAAAAAGAAGTTGCTTTGTACTTTGTCCGCTGCCTCCCACTGAGATCTCTGTAGAACGTGGAATTAATCATTAAGCTGCAGTCTCTGTCTCTGTGGGAGGGATTAAATCCTTCTCCAACTCTGCTTTTCTAATTTATGTATTTATATATGCACAGTATCTACAGGAAGGCAGCCCCTTTTTTTGATTCTTTAAGATGCAAATCTAGGCTAGCAGCAGTTTTTGAAGCTAAGCCCAGCCAGAAGGAAGATCTTGAACACACTTGAGATAATCTAGCATGACCACAGACTAAAAATCCTGCAAGTCCTCTTAAAGTGAGCCCTTGCAAGCCATTAAACAGATGCTAGCAAATGTGAGCACACACTGTGCTAACTTGTAAGCAACTGCATGGATACTTTTGCCAGGGGCTTGTGTAGTGTCAGTCTAATAAATGTATAACCAAAGTTCTGTTTGGACAGGAAATTGCAGAATACATTGAAAGCATGAAAGGCTGTGATGCATGACTGAAAACTCTGCAGCTTCCACTGAGCTCTGCTAGAGCTCACACCTCTAAAAGAAACAAGTCATGTCCAAGAGGCTCATTAAGAGAATTAAGAATCTGCTCAGACAGCCAATTCTGAATCGCTGTCCTTTGAGAAACTTTGCAGATGATCACATTTAATATTTTTGAAATTCCTTCACATGAAGGATCACAAGGAGGCTGCGAGGTGCTACATACTGTATATCCGTTTTTGGTCAGTTCCCTATCCCAAAATGCTGGTGGCTTGAGAAATGGTTCTCGTGATGAACACAAGGGAAGACATCTATCTAGAGGGTACCCTCTGCCTTCCCTGAGCTTTGCACAGGGAAGGATGCTCCCTGGCTAAGCTCAGTATTAGAACTTGCACTGGTCAGTGTCAGCTGAAGGTAAAGAAATGATCTTTATGCTTGTTTTGTACAGAAATGTGGTGATACAGACACTCTGCTGCCAATTTTAACGTACTAAAAAGAAAGTTATGTGATAAGTGACTTAATCAGAGTCACACAGGAAACACTGTGGCAGAGGCTCAATTCAGTGTATTAATTCTGTCCTTCCTCCCTCCATGGATTTAACCACAAAGTGTTCCATGTTTTTCTTGCAGATAACCGACCTTTAATCCTCAATTTTGGAAGCTGCACCTGACCTTCATTTATGTTAAAATTTGATGAGTTCAACAAACTTATCAAAGATTTCAGCTCTATAGCAGATTTCCTTATCATCTACATTGAAGAAGCTCACGCAGTAGGTACAGTACAAACATCACATCAATGCCTACCAAAACTTTCGATATATATCATTCCCTTTAGGAAAAGAAGTATTTTAGCAAAGGAGGGAACTGAAAATGGGCAGCAATCAAAGATGGTAACAGCAAATCTAGGCACCAATTTGTGCCCTTGGTTCCCCAAAGACTTTACTCACACATCTGACTTCACACGGAGATACTCCTGTTGAAGACACTCATCTCTGTGAAGCAAAGCACACAGATCTTTGCAAAATTCCTCCCAGTATAGCTCCTTTTGAAACAATAACAATGAATGGAGTGTTTCATAGAACAAAAGTTAAGTGTACAATGCCAGCATGTGTTAAGTGTTTTAAAAACAAAACAGTACAGTTGTTGAAAAGAATATTTAACACATCCCAAAACAGGATGCAGACTTTAATGAAAAAAATAGCAAACAAACTATATACACTTTTATCTACACTGAACGAAGTAATACACTGGCAGAGATTTTTAGCCCAGGGTTAAGGAAGTTTTCTAAAATGTAACATTTACAGCAACATTACATGACTCTCAGTAGTTGAGAAACAGACACCCATGTCATTACAATCATTTACTTGTTTCTCCTTTCCTAGGAAGCTGTATGCAAATATACATTTGAATATTTCCGAAGAAGGAAGATGGGCCCTCTCCTCATTGTATTTCACTTATCTGAAATTTATTTTTTAGACTCAAGCTGAATGAACAGTACTACTGCTGAAACTGTGCTAAATGAGCAGCTACCAGCTAATATCATCACTTATTATTTAAAACTCCCCTTCTCTACACATTAATTTTGGCAAACTTTATCCAGATGGGATATATCTCCCACACCTAGTGTTGTTCTAGGCTTATATGGGAAAATTTCAGCTAAAAGGGAAAAATTCAGCTAAAATACACCCAGTACTTTTGAATTCAGGGCAAAGGGGAAATACAGTTTGTTCAAAGTAAAGGGAAAAAACAAGCAAACAAAACTTTGGGATCATTTATTCTCAAAGCTGTAGCGTTCTCGTACTCTAAGGGGCACCTTTCATTGCATGGCAAGTTTTGTTGTCAGGAGTAAATTGCAATATTCTTTTACCACAGTTTTGGGATAGAACACAGTATATCTCCACCCCAACAGCAAAACTTCATTGCTAAATACCTTTCTCATTTCTTTTAGATGGATGGGCTTTTAAAAACAATATTGTTATTAAAAATCACAGAAGCCTTGAAGATCGAAAAACTGCAGCACAATTTCTTCAGAAAAATAATCCTTTATGCCCAGTGGTTTTAGACACTATGGAAAACCTGAGCAGCTCAAAATACGCAGCACTGCCGGAAAGACTGTATGTACTTCAGACAGGGAATGTCATCTACAAGGTAAAAACCAGCAACAATAACGGGCACAACATACTGAGCTTCTCAACTTTTAAAATAAGAATGTTTTACATTTTATTCAACAGTCAGCATTTCATTCCGTTTCACAGCTAGCAATTTCACAATTCATTGTAACCAGAGAGAAAAAATGACTCGCAGCAAAACCAGTCTGGGCCTTTACAATGTACATATTTGACATACACCTCAGTCCTGCTCAAATATTTATCCTGTGGCTTATTAGAAAACCTAGCTACCTCTGTGAGATCCAGGAACGCTTCCCAGCTCCAGGAGCCAGACACCAGCCGGCCCAGCTACGCAGCAGGGTGTGACTTGTGCACACACCATCTCCTGTGAGATGGCTGCCAAGCAAAGGAAGCCCAAGCACACCTACCCACCCTTCTGATTTCACTGCTGTGCTCTAGGGGACTTCTGCTCTGTGTATTTGAGCTTCACTGTATAATTTTATTGCCTTTGCAGGGAGGAGTGGGGCCTTGGAATTACCACCCCCAGGAAATACGCGCCATCCTAGAAAAACTGAAGTAGAAAAAGAAAACAAGAGGACTTCAGAGTAAAGATTATCTGGATATAAAAGCCCAACGAATAAGTTTACATAGCTGTAACAGTAAAAAAACAAAAATTTAAAAATAATATAAACAGCCAGAAAGAGAGTAATGTATGTGCATCTGAAGAGCATCCATAACGCAGTTCCCCATTTATTTGTCTGGAGGTTTCCAAGTCTCACCCCTACAACCTCAGCTATTGCACTGTAGCATCTTTCTGTGCTTATACCACATGCAGTAATGAAAACCAGCTGAGTCTGTTGAGTATTAGGATTGGATACCACCATCTACATTCTTAAAGGATGTCATGGAGGACAAACCTCAGGGGTGGTGACATTTGTAAAAGTCAACTGTTACGCAAAACAACTGACTTGACATAACTTTCTCTCTCTTGTAAACATACAATTGTCTTAAATGTTCAATTTCACACACTTCAGAAGGCTTCTTACTAAGGCAATCTCTTGACATTTGTTTCTATTAATATTTGTTATGACAGTCATAGCATAAAGCACAGACGGCTGTGACCTGACTTCAGAAAATATTTTTAGAAACAAGGGATTGATCTGCAATTATTAAAAAAAAAAAAAA